>JAMZRA010000051.1:15000-54595 GCA_024499935.1 Tyrophagus putrescentiae
GTGTACCTTCAGTGTCGGAGGGGCCTCCGCCCCCTCCTCCTCCTCCTCTTGTTAGCGTATATGTCGCCTCAAGCCTCAGCTCACTCACAACTCAACTCAGCTCAACATCACAACAACAGGCGAGCATACACGTTCTACTACCGTCGCTTTTCTGTCGTGCTGTGTCACAGCACTTTTCGGGTACTGCCCCTGCTCGCAATGGCCCCAAACTTGGCCAGTAGCCTCAGCTGGGGGCCAGGTTGCTCCGATAATTCTCACAGCTCTCTAGGTAGTACCTGGGGGGAGTAGCCAGGGGGTGTGGTCGGAAAATGGCATAAAAACAGACGGAGAAAGGAGGAAAAGAGTGCTCCCGGCAGCAGCAGGAAGGAGTAGTGGCTGTCTGAGTGCTAACAATAGCACCTATCGCTCTAAACCCCTACGCCGGCCTGACGGCCGGCACTCTCAGCTAATTAAAAAAAATCCACTACGTAAGTCTGGTCAGTGAAGCCGGGAAGCCGGACAGTGGGGACAGTGCTCCGGGGGGGGGGCAGTGGCTGCTGCTGAAGGTTGTTGCTGCTGCTGGTGCTGCTGTGAAACAGGGTTGCCAGCTCCAGGGGGGGCGGAGGAGGAGGAGGAGGAGGAGGAGGAAGCAGCAGTAGTTGATCAGCTGCTGAGATCAGGCCAACGCCGAAGGCGTGGCGAGCGACCGGACGCCGCCGGAGGCGAGTCGGACGGGAGCGAGCAATACTCCCTCCCTGTTTGCCTAGCAGTTCAGGGCTAGTGGGCTAGTGGGCTAGTGGGCGGTGGTGGTGGTGGTGGTAGTGGAGAAGGTGTACCTTCAGTGTCGGAGGGGCCTCCGCCCCCTCCTCCTCCTCCTCTTGTTAGCGTATATGTCGCCTCAAGCCTCAGCTCACTCACAACTCAACTCAGCTCAACATCACAACAACAGGCGAGCATACACGTTCTACTACCGTCGCTTTTCTGTCGTGCTGTGTCACAGCACTTTTCGGGTACTGCCCCTGCTCGCAATGGCCCCAAACTTGGCCAGTAGCCTCAGCTGGGGGCCAGGTTGCTCCGATAATTCTCACAGCTCTCTAGGTAGTACCTGGGGGGAGTAGCCAGGGGGTGTGGTCGGAAAATGGCATAAAAACAGACGGAGAAAGGAGGAAAAGAGTGCTCCCGGCAGCAGCAGGAAGGAGTAGTGGCTGTCTGAGTGCTAACAATAGCACCTATCGCTCTAAACCCCTACGCCGGCCTGACGGCCGGCACTCTCAGCTAATTAAAAAAAATCCACTACGTAAGTCTGGTCAGTGAAGCCGGGAAGCCGGACAGTGGGGACAGTGCTCCGGGGGGGGGGGCAGTGGCTGCTGCTGAAGGTTGTTGCTGCTGCTGGTGCTGCTGTGAAACAGGGTTGCCAGCTCCAGGGGGGGCGGAGGAGGAGGAGGAGGAGGAGGAGGAAGCAGCAGTAGTTGATCAGCTGCTGAGATCAGGCCAACGCCGAAGGCGTGGCGAGCGACCGGACGCCGCCGGAGGCGAGTCGGACGGGAGCGAGCAATACTCCCTCCCTGTTTGCCTAGCAGTTCAGGGCTAGTGGGCTAGTGGGCTAGTGGGCGGTGGTGGTGGTGGTGGTAGTGGAGAAGGTGTACCTTCAGTGTCGGAGGGGCCTCCGCCCCCTCCTCCTCCTCCTCTTGTTAGCGTATATGTCGCCTCAAGCCTCAGCTCACTCACAACTCAACTCAGCTCAACATCACAACAACAGGCGAGCATACACGTTCTACTACCGTCGCTTTTCTGTCGTGCTGTGTCACAGCACTTTTCGGGTACTGCCCCTGCTCGCAATGGCCCCAAACTTGGCCAGTAGCCTCAGCTGGGGGCCAGGTTGCTCCGATAATTCTCACAGCTCTCTAGGTAGTACCTGGGGGGAGTAGCCAGGGGGTGTGGTCGGAAAATGGCATAAAAACAGACGGAGAAAGGAGGAAAAGAGTGCTCCCGGCAGCAGCAGGAAGGAGTAGTGGCTGTCTGAGTGCTAACAATAGCACCTATCGCTCTAAACCCCTACGCCGGCCTGACGGCCGGCACTCTCAGCTAATTAAAAAAAATCCACTACGTAAGTCTGGTCAGTGAAGCCGGGAAGCCGGACAGTGGGGACAGTGCTCCGGGGGGGGGGGGGCAGTGGCTGCTGCTGAAGGTTGTTGCTGCTGCTGGTGCTGCTGTGAAACAGGGTTGCCAGCTCCAGGGGGGGCGGAGGAGGAGGAGGAGGAGGAGGAGGAAGCAGCAGTAGTTGATCAGCTGCTGAGATCAGGCCAACGCCGAAGGCGTGGCGAGCGACCGGACGCCGCCGGAGGCGAGTCGGACGGGAGCGAGCAATACTCCCTCCCTGTTTGCCTAGCAGTTCAGGGCTAGTGGGCTAGTGGGCTAGTGGGCGGTGGTGGTGGTGGTGGTGGTAGTGGAGAAGGTGTACCTTCAGTGTCGGAGGGGCCTCCGCCCCCTCCTCCTCCTCCTCTTGTTAGCGTATATGTCGCCTCAAGCCTCAGCTCACTCACAACTCAACTCAGCTCAACATCACAACAACAGGCGAGCATACACGTTCTACTACCGTCGCTTTTCTGTCGTGCTGTGTCACAGCACTTTTCGGGTACTGCCCCTGCTCGCAATGGCCCCAAACTTGGCCAGTAGCCTCAGCTGGGGGCCAGGTTGCTCCGATAATTCTCACAGCTCTCTAGGTAGTACCTGGGGGAGTAGCCAGGGGGTGTGGTCGGAAAATGGCATAAAAACAGACGGAGAAAGGAGGAAAAGAGTGCTCCCGGCAGCAGCAGGAAGGAGTAGTGGCTGTCTGAGTGCTAACAATAGCACCTATCGCTCTAAACCCCTACGCCGGCCTGACGGCCGGCACTCTCAGCTAATTAAAAAAAATCCACTACGTAAGTCTGGTCAGTGAAGCCGGGAAGCCGGACAGTGGGGACAGTGCTCCGGGGGGGGGGGGGCAGTGGCTGCTGCTGAAGGTTGTTGCTGCTGCTGGTGCTGCTGTGAAACAGGGTTGCCAGCTCCAGGGGGGGCGGAGGAGGAGGAGGAGGAGGAGGAGGAAGCAGCAGTAGTTGATCAGCTGCTGAGATCAGGCCAACGCCGAAGGCGTGGCGAGCGACCGGACGCCGCCGGAGGCGAGTCGGACGGGAGCGAGCAATACTCCCTCCCTGTTTGCCTAGCAGTTCAGGGCTAGTGGGCTAGTGGGCTAGTGGGCGGTGGTGGTGGTGGTGGTGGTAGTGGAGAAGGTGTACCTTCAGTGTCGGAGGGGCCTCCGCCCCCTCCTCCTCCTCCTCTTGTTAGCGTATATGTCGCCTCAAGCCTCAGCTCACTCACAACTCAACTCAGCTCAACATCACAACAACAGGCGAGCATACACGTTCTACTACCGTCGCTTTTCTGTCGTGCTGTGTCACAGCACTTTTCGGGTACTGCCCCTGCTCGCAATGGCCCCAAACTTGGCCAGTAGCCTCAGCTGGGGGCCAGGTTGCTCCGATAATTCTCACAGCTCTCTAGGTAGTACCTGGGGGGAGTAGCCAGGGGGTGTGGTCGGAAAATGGCATAAAAACAGACGGAGAAAGGAGGAAAAGAGTGCTCCCGGCAGCAGCAGGAAGGAGTAGTGGCTGTCTGAGTGCTAACAATAGCACCTATCGCTCTAAACCCCTACGCCGGCCTGACGGCCGGCACTCTCAGCTAATTAAAAAAAATCCACTACGTAAGTCTGGTCAGTGAAGCCGGGAAGCCGGACAGTGGGGACAGTGCTCCGGGGGGGCAGTGGCTGCTGCTGAAGGTTGTTGCTGCTGCTGGTGCTGCTGTGAAACAGGGTTGCCAGCTCCAGGGGGGGGCGGAGGAGGAGGAGGAGGAGGAGGAAGCAGCAGTAGTTGATCAGCTGCTGAGATCAGGCCAACGCCGAAGGCGTGGCGAGCGACCGGACGCCGCCGGAGGCGAGTCGGACGGGAGCGAGCAATACTCCCTCCCTGTTTGCCTAGCAGTTCAGGGCTAGTGGGCTAGTGGGCTAGTGGGCGGTGGTGGTGGTGGTGGTGGTAGTGGAGAAGGTGTACCTTCAGTGTCGGAGGGGCCTCCGCCCCCTCCTCCTCCTCCTCTTGTTAGCGTATATGTCGCCTCAAGCCTCAGCTCACTCACAACTCAACTCAGCTCAACATCACAACAACAGGCGAGCATACACGTTCTACTACCGTCGCTTTTCTGTCGTGCTGTGTCACAGCACTTTTCGGGTACTGCCCCTGCTCGCAATGGCCCCAAACTTGGCCAGTAGCCTCAGCTGGGGGCCAGGTTGCTCCGATAATTCTCACAGCTCTCTAGGTAGTACCTGGGGGGAGTAGCCAGGGGGTGTGGTCGGAAAATGGCATAAAAACAGACGGAGAAAGGAGGAAAAGAGTGCTCCCGGCAGCAGCAGGAAGGAGTAGTGGCTGTCTGAGTGCTAACAATAGCACCTATCGCTCTAAACCCCTACGCCGGCCTGACGGCCGGCACTCTCAGCTAATTAAAAAAAATCCACTACGTAAGTCTGGTCAGTGAAGCCGGGAAGCCGGACAGTGGGGACAGTGCTCCGGGGGGGGGGGCAGTGGCTGCTGCTGAAGGTTGTTGCTGCTGCTGGTGCTGCTGTGAAACAGGGTTGCCAGCTCCAGGGGGGGCGGAGGAGGAGGAGGAGGAGGAGGAAGCAGCAGTAGTTGATCAGCTGCTGAGATCAGGCCAACGCCGAAGGCGTGGCGAGCGACCGGACGCCGCCGGAGGCGAGTCGGACGGGAGCGAGCAATACTCCCTCCCTGTTTGCCTAGCAGTTCAGGGCTAGTGGGCTAGTGGGCTAGTGGGCGGTGGTGGTGGTGGTGGTGTAGTGGAGAAGGTGTACCTTCAGTGTCGGAGGGGCCTCCGCCCCCTCCTCCTCCTCCTCTTGTTAGCGTATATGTCGCCTCAAGCCTCAGCTCACTCACAACTCAACTCAGCTCAACATCACAACAACAGGCGAGCATACACGTTCTACTACCGTCGCTTTTCTGTCGTGCTGTGTCACAGCACTTTTCGGGTACTGCCCCTGCTCGCAATGGCCCCAAACTTGGCCAGTAGCCTCAGCTGGGGGCCAGGTTGCTCCGATAATTCTCACAGCTCTCTAGGTAGTACCTGGGGGGAGTAGCCAGGGGGTGGTCGGAAAATGGCATAAAAACAGACGGAGAAAGGAGGAAAAGAGTGCTCCCGGCAGCAGCAGGAAGGAGTAGTGGCTGTCTGAGTGCTAACAATAGCACCTATCGCTCTAAACCCCTACGCCGGCCTGACGGCCGGCACTCTCAGCTAATTAAAAAAAATCCACTACGTAAGTCTGGTCAGTGAAGCCGGGAAGCCGGACAGTGGGGACAGTGCTCCGGGGGGGGGGGCAGTGGCTGCTGCTGAAGGTTGTTGCTGCTGCTGGTGCTGCTGTGAAACAGGGTTGCCAGCTCCAGGGGGGGCGGAGGAGGAGGAGGAGAGAGGAGGAAGCAGCAGTAGTTGATCAGCTGCTGAGATCAGGCCAACGCCGAAGGCGTGGCGAGCGACCGGACGCCGCCGGAGGCGAGTCGGACGGGAGCGAGCAATACTCCCTCCCTGTTTGCCTAGCAGTTCAGGGCTAGTGGGCTAGTGGGCTAGTGGGCGGGTGGTGGTGGTGGTGGTAGTGGAGAAGGTGTACCTTCAGTGTCGGAGGGGCCTCCGCCCCCTCCTCCTCCTCCTCTTGTTAGCGTATATGTCGCCTCAAGCCTCAGCTCACTCACAACTCAACTCAGCTCAACATCACAACAACAGGCGAGCATACACGTTCTACTACCGTCGCTTTTCTGTCGTGCTGTGTCACAGCACTTTTCGGGTACTGCCCCTGCTCGCAATGGCCCCAAACTTGGCCAGTAGCCTCAGCTGGGGGCCAGGTTGCTCCGATAATTCTCACAGCTCTCTAGGTAGTACCTGGGGGGAGTAGCCAGGGGGTGTGGTCGGAAAATGGCATAAAAACAGACGGAGAAAGGAGGAAAAGAGTGCTCCCGGCAGCAGCAGGAAGGAGTAGTGGCTGTCTGAGTGCTAACAATAGCACCTATCGCTCTAAACCCCTACGCCGGCCTGACGGCCGGCACTCTCAGCTAATTAAAAAAAATCCACTACGTAAGTCTGGTCAGTGAAGCCGGGAAGCCGGACAGTGGGGACAGTGCTCCGGGGGGGCAGTGGCTGCTGCTGAAGGTTGTTGCTGCTGCTGGTGCTGCTGTGAAACAGGGTTGCCAGCTCCAGGGGGGGCGGAGGAGGAGGAGGAGGAGGAGGAGGAAGCAGCAGTAGTTGATCAGCTGCTGAGATCAGGCCAACGCCGAAGGCGTGGCGAGCGACCGGACGCCGCCGGAGGCGAGTCGGACGGGAGCGAGCAATACTCCCTCCCTGTTTGCCTAGCAGTTCAGGGCTAGTGGGCTAGTGGGCTAGTGGGCGGTGGTGGTGGTGGTGGTGGTAGTGGAGAAGGTGTACCTTCAGTGTCGGAGGGGCCTCCGCCCCCTCCTCCTCCTCCTCTTGTTAGCGTATATGTCGCCTCAAGCCTCAGCTCACTCACAACTCAACTCAGCTCAACATCACAACAACAGGCGAGCATACACGTTCTACTACCGTCGCTTTTCTGTCGTGCTGTGTCACAGCACTTTTCGGGTACTGCCCTGCTCGCAATGGCCCCAAACTTGGCCAGTAGCCTCAGCTGGGGGCCAGGTTGCTCCGATAATTCTCACAGCTCTCTAGGTAGTACCTGGGGGGAGTAGCCAGGGGGTGTGGTCGGAAAATGGCATAAAAACAGACGGAGAAAGGAGGAAAAGAGTGCTCCCGGCAGCAGCAGGAAGGAGTAGTGGCTGTCTGAGTGCTAACAATAGCACCTATCGCTCTAAACCCCTACGCCGGCCTGACGGCCGGCACTCTCAGCTAATTAAAAAAATCCACTACGTAAGTCTGGTCAGTGAAGCCGGGAAGCCGGACAGTGGGGACAGTGCTCCGGGGGGGGGGGGGCAGTGGCTGCTGCTGAAGGTTGTTGCTGCTGCTGGTGCTGCTGTGAAACAGGGTTGCCAGCTCCAGGGGGGGCGGAGGAGGAGGAGGAGGAGGAGGAGGAAGCAGCAGTAGTTGATCAGCTGCTGAGATCAGGCCAACGCCGAAGGCGTGGCGAGCGACCGGACGCCGCCGGAGGCGAGTCGGACGGGAGCGAGCAATACTCCCTCCCTGTTTGCCTAGCAGTTCAGGGCTAGTGGGCTAGTGGGCTAGTGGGCGGTGGTGGTGGTGGTGGTGGTAGTGGAGAAGGTGTACCTTCAGTGTCGGAGGGGCCTCCGCCCCCTCCTCCTCCTCCTCTTGTTAGCGTATATGTCGCCTCAACTCAAAATAAAAAGCACAAATACAAAAATTAAACTTTGAATAAAATGTAAACAAAAGAGTTTGCCTGTTTAGCATCTAGATGGCCTCGTTTACACACACACAGCAGAATGACAGGCAGAAAGTCAAACACACAATCACACTGCAGACTGAAAGGCAGACAGTCAAACACACAATCACACTGCAGACTGACAGGCAGACAGTCAAGCACACAAGCACACTGCAGACTGACTGGCAGACAGTTAAGCACACACAAACACAGCAGACTGATATGCAGAAAGTTAGGCACACTCACACAGCAGACAGCCAGGCAGACAGAGACGCAGAAGTGCAAGCACGCAAACTCATAGCCACTTTTATACGCTGTCATTGGGCAGAAACAAAGACATTCAAAAAGTTTCTTGACTGTTCATTGTCAAACAAAAATTTCTACAGTTCAGGGTATAATGCTCTTTTGTCGTAGTAGAACTTTTTAAATTTCTAAACTTTGGCAACGACAGTCTACATAGGCAATTTAGTCTCAATAGCCACCACTGCATTGCGACAAAAACAAGCAGTTTTTTTAGTTAACACGCCAGAAAAACTGTGTGTTGTTTCAGTAAAAAGTTTTTAGCTTTCTTCATTGTTTTTATCTTTTCGGGTATCACCATCACTATTTCTATAACCTTTACTATTACCATTGTCATCATCGCCTCAATCACCACCGTTATTACCACCTCTATCACTACCACTATCACTTCCACTATCTTTATCGCATCAGTTTTGCTGGCACTATGCAAAACGGCAATAAACGCCGTCCTGGTCGCCCTTGCAAAGGCAAACCACGGATTAGCAAACGAGAGCAAAAACAAAATGTAACTGCAAGGAAAACCAAATCTCGACTTAATCAAACCGAAGAGAAAAAGGCGGCTGAGCGAGAGAAAAACCGGCAATGGCAGGCTTTGCGCCAAAAAACACCCGAAGAACAGAAACGTCATCGTCTTTACATGAGACG
The DNA here is from genome assembly GCA_024499935.1 of Tyrophagus putrescentiae. Taxonomy (NCBI): domain Eukaryota; kingdom Metazoa; phylum Arthropoda; class Arachnida; order Sarcoptiformes; family Acaridae; genus Tyrophagus; species Tyrophagus putrescentiae. Next base: position 23,357 of record JAMZRA010000051.1, read on the forward strand.
CAAGCGCCAAGACGATGGTTTCCTCCAGTATGATAGAAACTATCACCGGCAACTCCGCTCTGATGCAGGGTACAGGGGCCAAGAGCGAATCAGGGATCGCGAAGCTAAGCGTCTTGAAGCCGGCATCAGAACTGAAGCTGACTACCACGCTGAACTTGGTCAAGGTAAGAGTGGACACCCGGGCCCATTTATTTTTCTTGTTTTTTGCCTTCAGCGCCACTAATGAGCTTTTTTTGTTTAGACCGCAAAACTTGTTCTTGTTGCCTGCGCACAACTTTGGCGCGGGCACTTACTGAGTACACACTTGAGTACCTGAAACAGGTTAAAAATCTCTCGATGGAGTTTATCGATAGCAGTTTTCCCGAGCAGTACCTCATCGAAAATGGCCAAGCCGTCCAATTGTGCCACACCTGCAACAAATACGTTTTGAAAAAACAACTTCCCGATTTTTGCTCCAACACCTGCAAGCAGCAGGACCTGCCAGAAGCCATCCGAGCACTTTCTCGTGAAGAAGAAGAGATGCTTGCCATTGAAATTCCATTTGGACGGATTGTGCAGTCAGCTGATAGGCAGCAGCAGCAGCAGCCTGCGCTTGCACCATCTGCTAGTCAGCCCACAGAAGGGAGCCATCACAATGAAATCATCCATTTGGTGGGGACAAAGCCCACTTTGACCAAAGTTTTTCCTCGACCACCAGACCAACTGCCCTTCATTGACGTTCAGTCAGCAAATGGTGGACCGGTAATAGGAATTAGCACTGAAAGCAAAAGAAAACTGCGATCGGCATTCAAGTAAGTAGTGCTAAAATTGTACCAGAATTCAAAGCAAAACGCCGCCCGTTAAGCTGCACATGTGTTAGCCATTATACTAGTTTTGGGGCGTAGAATCTGTAAGCAACAATAAAAATTTAAAAAACATTTTTTTTGTTTTTAATGGATCTTTTTGGGAAGCAACGCCTCCATTGCCTGCACAAAAATGCATTAGTCTTATGAAAGCAGTGTAGGCACTGTTGAACAGCAGCGCCCAACAGTAGTGCACGTGTCGCTGGGCGGCATTTGAACAGAACGGAAACTCCTCTACAATAAAGGCTTACATTTTTCAACATTTATTTAAAAAAGTAGTGACTATTTGTTTAGTGCCTTTTTTCTTTTCTACTTTTGTAGATTTATCATTTTAATGATTATTTTTTTACTCACTTTTTCTAGCATTTTAAAGGACACAACACTGTACAAAAACCTGCAACCGCAGTACAATGAAGAGCAGTTTGACCAAGCGGTTGCCGGTTTGCAGCAGCACCAGCCCCAAAACATTTTGCCTGAAACATCTACCGTTGAAGCTCAAGCTGAAGACGAGGACTCTAACTGGCCGCTGACGGCTGACCACTTTAATCCTCTGCACACCGAGACGCTCATTCTCGATCAAACTGACGCTGATCGAGCTCTGTGCGACTCAAAAGAGTACGCTGACAGTAGTGACAATGACTCCCAGCAAAAAGTAGTGCCGACTGCTTCAGTACCATTTGGAAGGCTGGACGAACTCAGCGAATACCATCGCTTTCCCAGGACGTACGCTGGCGAGCCGATGATGGTGTACTGCCCTCTGGTGAGAGACAATCAGGGAAATCGAATTGAAAACGACCAGGCAAACTATCAGAAACGCTCCAGTTGGGAGCTTCAACGCGTCAACTCTCGGGCTCTTTCAGCTGAGCAGATACTGCTTAAATACGCCATTTTAACGTACAAGAAACTGGAAAAAGCAGTAAACATCTGCTTGCGGCAATTTCCCGAAAATCGACGTGTCACTGCCCAAGACGTTCTGAACAAACAAAATCTAGGGCGGCTCCTTCGAAAAAATAAAGGCAAGTACTATTGTGTTTTAGTTTTTTCTGATCAGTGGTTTTAATTTAAATTTTGTGTTATCTCCTTAACACCTCACTCCCTCCTCTCTCTCTCTCTCTCTCTCTCTCTCTCTCTCTCTACAGGCTATGAAATGATGCGCCGCTTTCGAAACGCTCCCGCTTACTGGGAAAGAAAGAAAAAAGAAGTAAAGGCGATGATTCGGCAACTGGGCCCGCCAACATTCTTCCTAACGTTGTCACAGGCGCAAACTGAGTGGCCTGAACTTTTAGCCACCCTCAGTCGGCTGTTGGACGGCAAAGAGCTGAGCCTGGAGGCGGCGGCGGCGCTGACAGTGGAGCAAAAGATTGCCCTCCTGAAGCGGCATCCAGTTTTGGTGGCGCAGTTTTTCAAGCAAAAGATAGACGCCATATTCTCTTTGATGACCCACGGTACTGACGATTCGCCATTTAAAGACGGCGCTAAACTGGATGACTACTACATACGCTTTGAGTTTGGCAGCCTGACGGGCGCACCACATGTGCACTGCTTGCTGTGGGTGAAAGGAGAGAAGGTGCCCCAACTGGATCATCTCAACAGTCAAGAGGCGACCGACCAACTAATAGAATTTGTCGACCAGCACATTACCTGCTCTCGCGGAAGAGATGCTGCGGAGCGAGAGTTGGTAGGCAAATTTCAGCGCCACCAGCACTCACAAAGCTGCAAAAAGGTCAAGTCCGGTGAACAGCAGGAGGCGTACTGCCGCTTTTCGTTCCCTGCACCGCCAATGCCGCGCACAATGCTCCTGCACCCGTTGCCAGAAGCAGAGTGCACTACAGTGGTGCAGGATAGAGCCAAAAGCATTAAAAAATGCCTAAAGGAGCTTGCGCAACTGCCGGTAGAAGACCTCCAACTGAAAATCCCTTCATTTGAGGAGTTGCTGGAAGTCATGCGGCCGTTGACTGAGCCAGAGTACATTGAGGCGATTCGCAGCACCCTTAAGCGCTCGAAAATTTTTCTTCGGCGGGCCCCTGCGGAAATGCTTATAAACCAGTACAATCCACGCATTCTCCGCCTGCACCAGGCAAACATGGACATGCAGTATGTGCTTGACCCTTACGCCTGCACGTCGTACATCTTCAAAGCAGCAGATAAAGCGTTTAGTCGAGGCCTGACGCCTCTTCTTAAGCGCCTTGTTTCTTCTGCTCGTCGATGCTCTACCGGTCCAACGTATCGCGCACTTCTTAATGCGGTTGTCTCGCAGTTTTTTCACGCTCGTCAAGTCTCTGTTCAAGAGGCCGTCTACTACATACTTGGCCTGCCGGTCTCTCTCAGCAGCCGCGTGGTTGAATTCATCAATACTGGACTTCCAAAAAACAGAGACCGCGTACTACTGCCGCAAGCTAAACTCCGCCAACTGCCTCCTGACAGTACTGACATATACAAACGCAGCAATCTGAATTACTACGAACTGCGAGGTGCCGAAAACCAGTTCGTTTGCCTAGCAGCATTAGTTGCTGAAAGTCGAGTAGACCTGGGGCGCCAAGCTGCTGATGCTGCTGCTGCTGGCGCCGCCGCCGCCGCCGCCGCCGCTCTTGTCAACAACAACAATGCTGGGGGTGATGGCGCTGAAGAGGGCAACGACGGCAATGATGCTGATGCTGATGCAGGCAATGACAGTGAAGGCACTGCCGCCGAAAGCGACGACGACGACGACGAAGGAGTTGCAAGTGCTGCCATACCGCCTAACAACAATGAACATCCCCATTTTCCTTTTTGTCCCATTAACGACATTCCGGGTGCAGCACATGTGGTACGAAAAAAGGAAAAAATTATTTGGTGGCGCAACTATTCGGAAGACTCTGATCCGAAAAATTTTCTTCGAGTACAGCTAATGTTGTACTTTCCCTATCGCAACGAGGAAGTGGAACTTTTACAGCCCACCTATGACCAGCTGAGAGAACTTTATACCGCTAATTCTAAGACAATTGATCGCAATCGAAGTTTGTTCACGCCTGAAACAAATCACCAGATTGCACTAAAAACGCTGCAAAACGGCCGTGCTCAGTGGAATCCCATTTCCAATCCCATCGACATTGGCGACGCATTTGTGCACTATCCTCACAACAGGCCCCAAGTACCAGCTGCAGTAGGGGCGGAAGAGGAGGAAGCGGTGGAAATGGAAGTCGACGATGATGTCAGACAGAGAATGCCCGAGAGGACACCAAGTTACTGTGAGCGCTTGGCCATACTTAGTGATGAACAGCGAAAACTAGTGCTTGAAATTCTCCACCTGGTGCAGAAGGGAACTTTGCAGTATGGCATTTTCATTTCTGGCGGGGCTGGTACTGGCAAAACGTTTTTCATTGAAACACTGCGAATGGTGCTCAACTTTTGTCTGCGCCAGTTGGCTGTTTTACACTCTACAGATGCATTTGCCTCTGACGACTTTGTAATTGTCTGTGCACCCACCGGTCGCGCCGCTTTCAACGTAGGCGGCGCTACTATTCACTCCACATTCCGTCTGAAAGTGGTCAAAGGCCAAGAAAAAAGAGGGCGTTCTCACTTGACCAGCAAAATTCGCAACCCCCATCTGCCGCAGCTAGACGACAGCACACTGGCCACCGTGCGAGCAGAACATCGAAACGCTGAGGTGCTCATCATTGACGAGGGCAGCATGGTGAGCAGTAGCCTGCTAGCAGATATACTCATTCGCACTAATCAAATTGCCGGTTACCCTGCTGACGAGACCTTCTTTGGAGGGATGAGCGTCATTGTCGTTGGCGACCTAGCGCAACTCAGTCCAGTGGATGACTCGTAAGTAGAATATATTTTTTCTACTAGTTTTTTCTCAGAAACCAGCATCCATTTTTAAAAACTAACGCGCATCTTTTTCTTTTAGATGGATTTTTCAACCACAAGGCATTTCCACCACCAATTTGCCAGAAGGGCACAACAACAGCAATCACTTGGCAGTGTTGGCCGACACACACATCTGGAGCAAATTTAAATTTGCCGAGTTGAAAATTAGCCAGCGCCACCTAGATGATACAGCTCTGGCAAATGCCCTAGAAAATCTTCGCTCTGGCAATCCGCTGAGTCCCTGAGTCTATTGAGCTTTTTAGAAGCTGCGAGTGGTCACCAGTCAGTCAGCAGCAGCGGCCAATGCCCTCAGACACGCTCCACATTTTCCGCAGCAACAGTGAGGTGGACAACTTTAATCGGAAAGCTCTGGCTGAACTGCGCAGAAATGCACTTGAGACTGAATACCACCAAAGCGTGGCAATTGACCGATGCCGCGGTACCAGCTACTTAACTAAAGAGCAGTTGGACAGTGAACTGACAGAAGTGGCCAGCATGCACGTCACTGAAACGGGTGGACTACCAACTACACTGCAGCTGGTCGTCGGCGCCCGCTACATGCTCACCGCTAATGTGCACATTGAAGACGGCCTTGTCAATGGAGCAATGGGGCGTTTGCAGCGGTTTGACATTGAGCCCAAACATCAACTGAGGCGTGTGTACATTCTCTGGTTGCTGTTTGACCGTCTAAGGTCGGACAACAGGCACGGGCCAAGTACTCGGAGTACATGGCTGAACAAGACGTACCTTCTACCTGGACACCAATCGAGATGGATGCTCGAAAAATCAAAGAGCTGCATCGCGGCAGAAGTGCCCTGTTCTTTACCCGACAGCACTTTTCAGTAATGCCCGCTGAAGCGGTGACAGTTTACAAGGCGCAAGGTGGCACATTTCCGAATGTTGCTTTCCATGTTCCGCACGACTGCACCATGGAGGAGGTGTACGTGGCCTGTAGCAGGGCCACCACTGCCAATGGCCTTTTCATTTTGGATCGGCCGTTTCCAGTAAATATCAGCGTGCCTCCCAATGATCCAGTCCGCCTTGAGTATGAGCGACTTAAAAAAAACCTCATGCCAATGGAGCTGTATGACTGGGACAATCTAAAAGCTCATCGTGGTGGCCAGTACCTAAAACTTGTGTACCACAATGTTTTTGGGCTTCGACAGACGTTTGCCTCTACAATGGCCGATCAAGCCTTCCGTAAGAGCCACTTGCTGATGTTGAGTGGCACTGAAGAGGACGGCCAGCAGACAGAGCTTGACTGGGAAGGGCACAACTTTGAAAAGCTAGATCGCAGTCAGATTAACGCCATGGCTGGTCAGGGTGGAACTTTGGCTGCAGTTCATCAGTCAATTACTGGCCAATGCAGGTTTTTTTGCAAAAGTTCGCATACTCACAATAACGGCGGACGACTAGAAATGCTGTGTGTCAAAGTTCTGCTGGAAAACTCAGAAACTCAGAAAATTTACGTGCTTTCCATTTCATGTCAAGGACCGTTCCCAGTTGAAAACTTCATAGACCGAGTTGAAACATTTTTTAATCAGTCGGATATACTCTCTGCTCCGCACCTGATAGTTGTGGGAGACATTGACAATAATCCAGATTCGACGCTAAACGACAATGAAGTTGACCAAGATAAACTGCAACAGTTGGAAGTTTTCTTTGCTGAAAACAATCTGGTTGACAAAATACCAGAAGATGGCCGCCCTGCATTCAGCAATATAGACGTATACCATTCCGGAATTGTATATGCACGCACCAGAGGAATAGTCAATGTGCACGTGTACCCAAGTGCAACTTCGCCACACGATCCCATTTTGGTAGATCTGCATGTGCCACTAGACTCTGATGATGACATTGAAATGGAGTAAAAATGGTTGATCACTCACTCATCACTTTACGTTTTTGTACTAATCCTTACATTTTAAAATTTTTTTATCTAAACTTTAACTAAACTAATTCATTGTACTAAAATACAAAAACACAAAAAAAACTAATAAAATACTTGAAACGCCCAGTTGTTTATTTTCTTATTTACTTTCAATGTTTTAGTGGCACACGACAGTTGTTTACTACCTTTTATTTGAACTTGTTAAAAAACTAGCTCTCTATCGAGTATAATTTTAGAAGTTTTAATCAATCTCTTTCTCTTACTCACTTATCTCTTTTTTGTGTTTGTTTGTTTCAATCATTTGCCAAATTTTTTTTCTGTTATCTTTTCAAACACCGTGTTATATTGTTTTTATTTTTACATAATTTGCCTACTGATCATTGGCACCTTTTTTCCGGTTACTTGCAGCCACTCAATGTAAACATTAGCGGCAAAACATCATCTGCGGACAGTGGCGAGCAGTTTTTCTTTTTGCAACATTATTTTGTTTTTAATTAAACTATTTATAAAAATTCTGTTTAAATAAATTTTGTTCAATTTAAGTATTTTTGATTAATTGCTAAACGTTCAAATATTTTTTAATTTATTTTATTTGAATTACTTAATTTAAAAAACAACTTTTAAAATTGTTTTTGTTTTTAAACAAATTTTGTTACAATATACTTTAGGTACTTTTTTTAAATTGCATTTACTTTAAAATATCTTTAATAAAAATATTTTTCTTTTAAAAAACATTAGTTTTAAAACATCTGTCACCATTTTTTAAAAAGTTGATTAAAATTTTTCTTTCTTGTTACTTTTATTTTACTTGTCTTTTTACTTTTTATTGTTTTTCTTTTTTTTCTCTCTTCTAATGTGCTTTTTTCTTTTTACTTTTCAATGTGCATCTGATTTAATCAGCGTCGTTCAAACTTTCTTTTTTTTCTGCGTTTCTCTTTTTCTCTCTTCCACTGTGCTCTTCTCTTTCTTTACTTTGAGCTGTGCTTTTCTCTTTCTCTCCTCTCTACTTTCCACTGTGCTTTTCTCTCCTCTCTACTTTCCACTGTGCTCCTCTTTTTCTCTCTTTTGAGATTTTCTTTCTTCTCTACTTTCCACTGTGCTCCTCTTTTTCTCTCTCTTTCTCTCTACTTTCCACTGTGCTCCTCTTTTTCTCTCCTCTGAGATTTTTTCTCTTCTCTACTTTCCACTGTGCTCCTCTTTTTCTCTCCTCTGAGATTTTTTCTCTTCTCTACTTTCCACTGTGCTCCTCTTTTTCTCTCCTCTCTACTTTCCACTGTGCTTTTGTTCTGCGTCTATCAAACGTTTTCTCTCGACTGTTGCCGCTGCAAAAACGCGCGACGCAACGTCGGCCTGCGCTCATTTCATCATCGTCTGTTGTCGAGTGCGAACGCCGCTGCAGATGCCGTTGCTCTGCACTCAAGATCCGCCTGAAGCACCCAGCTCGCCCACCGACCACCAGGACCACCATCACCTCGAAGGCCTTCCCAAACGAAGAAGAAGGAGAAAGAGCAAGCCCACTAAAGCGCTGGCGACCACGGAGCAGCAAGGCACAGCAACAGCAACAACAACATTTCGTCATCGATCGCTCTCACTCACACTCTGACTCTCATCGGCCGCCACTGGCCCCAGCAATGCCCCTGCTGCATCGAGAAGCGCCAGAGGAGGAGTCCCTGGCCACCAAGAGCTCATCACCACAGCCCCAAGTCCACCGTCAAGGCGAGAGGCAAGGAGCAGCCTCGAAAAGTAAGTGTTTACATTTTCTTGCGCTCTTTTTCTTTGCTCTCTCTCCCTTTGCTCTCTTTTTGCTCCCTCTTTACTAGCCCAAAAGAGTACTTTGCCTCACGGGGCACTTGCTCTTGCATGCCACTGGGCTCCAGGGCTCCGGCCCTAGCTAGGTTCCCCTCGCTTCTCTTTGTTTTGCTGCTGTTCTCTGTCACTGCATCACCGCCGCACCCTTTGACTTTGCAAAGGTTTTCCTTTTTTGTTTACTTTCTTTCCTTTGCTCCCCCGCATCTTTGTTAGCCCATAGGAGTACATTGCCTCGCTGAGTACTCGCCCTGCACGCCGCCGGGCTCCAGAGCTCCGGCCCTAGATAGGTTCCCCCTGCTTCCATTTGTTTTGCTGCTGTTGACCAGTTGCATCACCGACGCCGACCATCAATTTTGCCAGTGTGTTTGACAAGCTTTTCCTCCTTTGCCTCTCACTTTTCTATCACTAGCCCAGCATCCCACAGGCGCCCTCTCTCTTTCTTGACGCCACTTTCACTGTGGGCACTGTCCACCTAGCTTTACCTGCTTTTTGCTTGCTTTTGAAATTGCCTCTCCCTCCACTGACTTGTTGTGAGTGAGACTGAATTTTCATTGCCTTCCACTTGTAGACGCGCCTAGCTCTTGCTCGCCTTTCTGCTTACTTGGCTCAATGATGCAGTCCACTGAGTCCACCTGTCTGCTTCACCTGTCTGCTTTTGCATCATTTGCTCACTCCATTTGCTTTTTAGTAGTTGTGATCTTCCACTCCAGCGCCTTTTTCCAGCTCATCAGCACTGCAGTGCTTTTACCTGTACACTTTTTCAATACTAGTTCATTCAGCCCAGCTTCCCCTTTTACTTTGTATTGCTGTTGTTTGCTGTGATTGCATTCTTTTTGCTCCATCGCCTTTTGCCAGCCCATAGAAGTACCTTTCCCCTTTGAGTATTCACCCTGCACGCCACCGAACCGCAGTTTACCGGCTCTAGCTAGGTTCCCCACAGTTTCCTTCCTGCTTTCTCTTGCTGCTGTTGACCAGTTGCATCACCGCCGCTGACCATTGCATTTGACAGTGTGTTTGAAAAGCTTTTTCCTTTTTTGCCTCTTTCATTTCCATCGCTAGCCCAGTTTTTCACAGCTTTTCTCTCTTTTTCTTGACGCCCTTTCCACTGTGTGCACTGTCTACCTAGTTTTACCTGCTTTTTGTTTGCTTTTAAAATTGCATCATTGCCTCTCTCATTGATTTGCTAAGAGAGTCCAAAGTCTTTTCACTTCCTTCCTTTTGCACCTGTTGACGCGTCTAACTCTTGCTCGCCTCTTGCTTACTTAAGCTAATAATGCAGTCCATCGAGTCCACCTTTCTTTTACCTGCCTGCTTTACTTGTCTGCTTTTGCATCATTTTGCTTTTTAGTAGTTTTGATCTTTTGCTTCAGCGCCTCCTTTTATCTTTTGTACTCTGCAGCACCGCAGTGCTTTTACCTGTCCTTTTCAGCCTTGCTTCCTTTTTTACTGAGCACTTTTTGGTGCCCTCACTTTTGTGATCATCATTTGCTTTCTATCAGAGCAGTTGCATCAAATGCAGCCGGTCAGCTTAGTCTACCAGGGTAAATTAGGTCACACAAAACAAGTCAGTTAGTCAGTAAGCCTACACACCCCCCAGAATCAGCCATTTCTTTCTCTGTCTGCACTTTTTTCTCCTTTTGCCACAAAACACTGCCACTGTCTCTGTTTTATAGCAAGAGAAGAAAAAAGTGCAGACTGAGGAAGAAATGACTGATTCTGAGGGGGGCGCCTTTTCTGCTTTTTCTCTCCCCCCTCTCGCACAGCACTCCCCTTGGACGTCATGGACTCTCTTTCATTGGTGGACATCATCATCAGCTGCCGCTATCGCAAGCTCGCCACCGCCCCCACCAAGTCGATCATCATCAACAGTGGCGAGGAGCAGCCTTGAAATGTAAGTGTTGTACTTTTTCTTGCGCGCTCTCCTTTTGCTCCCTTTTTGCTAGCCCATATGAGTACTTTGCCTCGCTGAGCACTTGTTATGTGCTTAGGTCCTAGCTAGGTTTCACCATCTTTTTTCCTCATTTGCTCACTGGATTGCTTCATCGCCACCGCTTCATTGACTTTAATTGTGATGTTGACAAGTTTTTCCTCTTTTGCCCCCCTTTGCTCTCTGCCTTCATTAGCATCCTTTTCTGCATCTCCTTTGATTCCCCTTTTTACTGTCAGTTAGGGCACTGTCCACCTAGCTTTACCTGCTTTTCGCTTGCTTTGCTTTTTTGCCTTTGAAACTGCAGTATCGTTTTCTCACCCTCACTGACTTGCTGGGAGAGTTCAGTGTCCAGTCTCACTGCCTTTCCCTTGCACCTGTGTTGACTCACCAAGCTTCTTGTTTCAGTGAGGTCATCAGTTTTGACCACCTCCAGTAAAGTTCTCTTTGTACTAGTTGAGCAATTTTTTTATTTCTTTTATTTCTATGTTAGTTTAATGCTTTCTTTTGTTTCCTTAAACATGCCCACCTGTTGGCTACTCTGCCTTGCTTTTATTGGCACAATGATGCAGCTTTCTTGGTTTCTCAGTTTTCCTCACATCTGTCAGCTTTTGCTTTAAAAGTCAGTTAAAAATAACTTTGTAGCTTTTTCATTTTTACCTTGCCTCTGCTTTCATTTGCTTTGCTTTTACCACCGGTTCTGGCACCTGAGCTCACCTGTTTCAAACTTTTATTAGAGTTTTCTTTAGCTTTCTCTAGTCTAGCTACTACCTTTTTATGAACAGTTTAGTTTTTGCCTCTTTTGCTTAGATTTGACTACCTTTTCTTTATTTCCTTCTCTTTGCTTCCGCTCTTTTCTTGCCTTGTACTCGTCGTCTTTGTTGTTTTCTTCTTCGGATGATTCACTCGCTTTAATTGTTTTTTAAATTTGTTTTGTTTTTGCAATCAAGTTTAGAAGGAGAGCGGAACCACCGAAGAGGAAAACATCAAAAATGAAAGTCAGATTCTTCAAACATGTACGCGGACAAGAGTAAAAAAGTTTATGACGGTGGTAATGAGAATTTCTATGATGAGAAAGAGGATGAGACGCCGAATAAAAAGCCTTAAAAGACAGTTTTTGTATCAAAATGCAAGCACCTTGCAGTCACATTTGTTTTTTTTCTTTAGCCCCTTTTTAGTAGCTACTGTTCTTTTTAATTAATAGCAGTTTTTTTGTTTAACTCTCATTTTTCTTCTTTTCTTTCTTCAGTCACTTGCTTCAGTCCCAGTGAGCTCACCTCTCCATCAGTGGATTCAATTTTTCGCATCAACTTTCCCCTTTTCTTTATCTACTGCTTACTTTTTTTGATCAGCTCAGCTCAGGCCCCATGGCATTGACCAGTTTTTTAAACTGGTTTTTTAGTTAATATTAGTCTAATACTTTCTTTTCTTTTTCTTGCTTCCTGAAACATGGCCACCTGTTGGCCACTTGACCTTGCTTTAATTGGCACAATAATGCAGTTTTCTCAATTTCTCAGTTTTTTCTCTCACCTGTCAGTTTTAAAATTCTCTAGTCTCTCTTTATTTTTCCCTTATCAGGCATTTGACAGCACATTTGTCCCTTTTTAAGCATTGACTACCTCATTTTAGTTAATAAAAGTTTTTTAGATTTTTAATGTTTCTTTGTATTCTTTTTAGTTTAGCCACTGTTTATTTTAATTTTTTCTGATTAGTTTAGCTTAGACCTTTTTCCTTTTATCATTTACCACTGTTTCTAATTAGTAATAGTATTTTAAGTTTTTTAATTTTTTACATTGTTTCCAATTCTATTTTTTAGAATTGATTTATTTAAAAAAGTGTGTGTGTGTTTGTATATTAAAAAATTCACGCCCAATTTTTTAATCAAAAAAATTTATTTAGTTTTTTTAATTTAATAAAAAATGTTAAAACTGTAATTTAAAATTTAAAACAAATTAAAAAACAGTCATTATATTTTAAAAAATAATTGATGTTTTAAAAAAAACAGGTAAAAACAAAACAAATTAAAAACTTTATTTTTAAACAAAAATTAAGTTTTTTTAATTTGATTTGCTCTTTTTGACACAAATACTTTTTGTATGTTACCTTTTTTATAATTAAAAAATTAATTTATTGTTTTAATAAACAAATTTTGCTTCTCTGCATTGCTTTTCTATTTTTACCTTTTTTTTCTTGTAGTTTTTAATTAAAATTTCATTTATCTTTTTTTTAAGTTGCCAAGTTTCTTTTTTTTAGATTTCTTACTGAAAACACTTTTAAACATTTTTAATTTTTTCTGTTTTTGTTTATTTTTCATCTATTTTTCATTTATTTATTTACCGATAGATTTTTAAACACGATTGTTTTACTAATCACACCTAGTGGTTTTATTAAATGAAAAAATTGTTTTTAAACACTGAAAAAGAAATTCATTTTTAAATTATTTTTTGTTGTAATTGGTAACTTTTTATTTGTTTTTTATAGCACAAACATTTAATTTAGTTTTTTTGTTTATTAAATTTCAATCAATTTAATTAAATTATTATAAAAAAGTTGTTTTGGTGTTTTATTTTAAAAAAAATATTTTTTTTTACTTTTTACAAATAATTTTTATTTGTTTTTAATCATTTACAAATTAAATTATTGTTTAAAAACTTATTTAGTTTTTCTGCGTTACATTTTCAATTTTATTAAATAAGTTTGATTTTTTAGTTTTTAAGTTTTTGTTTATGAAATTAAATTTTTATTTTATTTCAATTATTTTTTTTGTTTTAGTTTTGTTTTGTTTGTTTTTAGTTATTTACTGGTTAAATTGTTTTTTTTAAAAACAAGTTTTTTATATATTTTTTTATTTTTACCTGCATTAGCAGTTTATTTACTAAAAATATTTTTTAATTAAAATTGTAATTTTTAAATTTAAAATTACCTTTATTGTTTTTGTTGTGTTCTTTTCTTTTATAAACATTTTTAATAAAAACATTTTAAAATACTTTAACTGTTTTAAACTTTTGTTGATTTGTTTTAACTTTATTTTTCATTTGCTCAACTACTTTTTGTTAATAATTTTAAATTTTTAATCAGCTAGCAGTCCCGACTTTCGTCCACTGTCCAATTATTCTAGTAGATTTTTTTTAATTAGATTAGAGTAAAAAGCCGACGAAGGAGGCTTTTTGTAGGGGTTTAGATACTTCAGGCTACTAGGGCATATATAAAAAAATGCAATATTAAAAAACTAAACTAGATATTTAACTGTAAAATATTTGAGTTGTTTTTTATCAATTTTTAATATTTAAGTTTACCTGCAATCTGTCATTTTGACCAACATCTTAACATTTAATAATAAACTCAATAACAATACCTGCAGGATCCCAGCCCTTACCTTTACCATTTCCCCCCCCCTCTCTTTGCCATCTTCCTCCACTCACACACAGCTTTGCTGTTCATATAATATGTATCTTATTAAACAGTGATCTCTCTGTACCCGGGGTTCAACTGCTGCTGTACACACACACAGCTCTGCCGTACTGCCGGCAGAAGAGAGGAAGACTGTGTGATGATCATAGTGGTGGTAGTGCTGGTGATTTGCCCTCCCCACCTGACACTCTGGCAGCGCAGATCCAGAGTACTCCGGGGGTTATGTGAATCTACCTGACCTACTCCCACGCGCGCGCCTCCTCTCTTTGCTTCCTCTTGTTCTCCGGTCCTCCAGTCCTCCAGTCCTCAGACTGCCTACTCGCTCGAGCCAACCGAATGCCTCTCTCTTCTCTGGGATCACCGGCCTGAACGTGTGATCCCGGTCACAATGACCCACCCGGAAACGATGTCCGCGACGACGACGGCCACGAACATGACCACCACGACGTCTACAACGACGTCCACGACGACGAGAACGGCCACGAGCCTGCTCATCGCAACGACTTCCACTACCGCAACGATGTCCACAACGATGACGAAGACGACGAGCACGACCACGACCACGACCACGACCACGACCACGACCACCAAAAGGACCACCGCCACTGCCACGACGAGGACCACTCCACCGCCACTCCACCCCCCTCACCACCACCACCAGCAGCAGCACCGAGGACCAGGACCAGGACGACGGCGACGGCATGGCCGCGGGAGCGGCCATTCGCCCCATCACCCCACCCCCCATCAACGCCCCGTTCACGTCTGTCGGCAGAGCCGACAGACGTCTAATTTTTAAAAAAAACTATTACTTTTATACCGAGAACGTGTTCTAGAGTCGCGAGACTGCCTGCTGAAGCGGTAAAGTTGAACTAGAAGTGTGTGTGGAAAGGAGCATTGAGGCATGGAACATGTCTGAGAATGGAATGGACTGGACTGGACACTAGACTGCTGGAGTTCTGTGTGAGTTGAACATATCATACTCCTCCTTCTCTCCTGCAGGAGCTGCTACTGCAGCAGCAGTAGCAGCTCTCCTGCAGGAGGAGATGTAAGCTGCAACGGCAGCAACATCTCCACGACGACGAGGACAGCCACGAGAGCATGATCACATCGCAACGACGTTCACGACGGCGACAGCGAGGTCGACGACCACGACCACGAGAGCATGATCACATCGCAACGACGTCCACGACGGCGACGGCGACGGCATGGCCGCGGGAGCGGCCATTCGCCCCATCACCCCACCCCCCATCAACGCCCCGTTCACGTCTGTCGGCAGAGCCGACAGACGTCTAATTAAAAAAAAACTATTACTGTTTATACCGAGAACGTGTTCTGGAGTCGCGAGATTGCCTGCTGAAGCGGTAAAGTTAAACTGAAAGTGTGGAAAGGAGGCGGGAGAGTTCGTGAAAGCTGGACGTGAAGCAATAAAGGGAAAGTGAGTGAGAGAGAGAGAGAGAGAAGGCAAGTGTGATCTTGTTGTTCGTAGTGTAATAAAGCAGAATGCTGAATGTGGACTGGCTCTGAGAGAATTGGTGAAAGTGGTGAAGAAATGAGACTGGCAGTGAGAGAGAAGAGAGAGAGAGAGAGAGAAGAGAGAGAGAGAAGAGAGAGAGAGAGAGAGAAGGCGGTAAGTAGTGAGAATGGACTGGACTTCTTGGGGTTCTGTGTGTGTTGAGCATATCCTCCTCCTCCTTCTTCTTCCTCCTTCATCTCCAGCTTCAGCTGGTGGTTGGTTAACCCCATCTCCTCCTCCTCCTCCTCCTCCACTTCTTGCGCTCGCTCTGTCACTGTGCCATGCTGGCGATCTCGAATGAGCCGACCGAAGGGGAGGCGAAGTCGAGATTGCCAGTAGGGGACAGTGACAAAGAGAAGGAAAGAAGGAAGGAAGGAAGGAAAGAAGGAAGGAAGGAGGAATAGGAGAAGAAGGTCGCGTAAAGAGAAGAAGGTAAGAAGAACTAATAGAAGGAAGGAAGGAAGGAAGGTCGCGTGAAGAGAAAAAAGTAAGAAAAACTAATGGAAGGAAGGAAGGAAGGTCGCGTGAAGAGAAGAAGGTAAAAAGAAGCTAATAGAAGGAACTAAAGGAAGGAAAGAAGGAAGAAATGAGGGAGGTATATGAGAGAGGGAAGGGAGCGAAAATGCATTGCCGCCGGCGGCGGCTGTGAGGCTGACAATGGGGCACTGGGCATCTTCCCATGAAGACAGTCGTGGTGGTGGTGGTGCTTTCACCCACACCACCATTCAGAGGTGAAGGAAGGGGGGAGTTCCGTCAGTTGGACCATCAGTTGGCCAGCTCTAGCTCCATCAGGGCCCCATCAGGGCCCCATTATCTCTCTTGCTCACTTTCCGCGCTCTGCCGCCAATCAGCAGCAGCAGCTGAGGAGAGAGAGTTGTCTGTCTGCTGATCGGCTGCTGATCGACCTCTGCCTTGGTCAACAGTCGACAGAGGCGACAGCCATTGACGGCGAACACAACAAGCAGCAGAGACAGTGGCAACAGACAGTGGCAGACAAGGGGGCTGCCGCCTGGCAGCAAGCCAGGCGGCCGCGGCAGTAGTGCCCAAAACTAGCTAGCCAAATTGACATTACTTTTGAAAATCGACCATACAATCTACCACTTCCACTGCACCGATTGGCTCATCCAGGGGCTTGCTGAACTCAGCACACAATCCTACGTCGATTGAGACCAAAAACTAATATCAAAAGTGGGCGGAACGGAAGTTCCGGCCACACCCCCTCAGGTACCTCCTTTTGGAAAACTACTATTTTTGGGGATATATGGCGCCCACTGGCCGTCTACCTACCAAGTTTCAGCTCGCTAGCACCAGCGCAAGTACCCATAGTACTATGTCAGCAAGGCGATACGGAATTCCGAGGCTATAAGGACACCGATGTGTGAATAAATTCTATTCACTTGTGTCCTAACAAGAGACGCCTTCTACCGTCGCCCGCAAGCGGGCGACGGCCACTACCACTACCAGAAACAGCAGAAGAGTGAGAGAATGGCACTGAGAAGGCAAGAGTACTCACCTTTTTTGCTGAGTCATCATCAGCTGATAAGAAGAAGAAGAAAAAAAAAATTTCATCATCGATGATGAAATGCCGCCATTGCTGCTCTAGCGGCACTTACTGGGCGTTGGCTTGCTGAAGGTGATGCCTGCAATGATGAGGATGATGCCTGCAATGATGAGGATGATGCCTGCAATGATGAGGATGATGAGGATGGCAAAGAGTTGAAGTAAAAGTTGAAGGGAGAGAGAGAGAGAGAGTTGTTGGCGGCGTAGGCCGCCTTGAGTCGTGGGTGTTTCTCTTGGGTGTGTGTGTGTGTGGAGGGCGCGTAGAGGGCGTGGGGGTGGACCTAACCTAACCTAACCGTGCTCTTAACGTGACAGTGATCTCTCTGTACCCGGGGTTCAACTGCTGCTGTACACACACACAGCTCTGCCGTACTTGCCGGCAGAAGAGAGGAAGACTGTGTGATGATCATAGTGGTGGTAGTGCTGGTGATTTGCCCTCCCCACCTGACACTCTGGCAGCGCAGATCCAGAGTACTCCGGGGGTTATGTGAATCTCCTGACCTACTCCCACGCGCGCGCCTCCTCTCTTCGCTTCCTCTTGTTCTCCGGTCCTCCAATCCTCCAGTCCTCAGACTGCCTACTCGCTCGAGTCAACCGAATGCCTCTCTCTTCTCTGGGATCACCGGCCTGAACGTGTGATCCCGGTCACAAAGACCCACCCGGAAACGATGTCCGTGACGACGACGGCCACGAACATGACCACCACGACGTCTACAACGACGTCCACGACGACGAGAACGGCCACGAGCCTGCTCATCGCAACGACTTCCACTACCGCAACGATGTCCACAACGATGACGAAGACGACGAGCACGACCACGACCACGACCACGACCACGACCACGACCACGACCACCAAAAGGACCACCGCCACTGCCACGACGAGGACCACTCCACCGCCACTCCACCCCGCCTCCACCACCACCACCAGCAGCAGCACCGAGGACCAGGACCAGGACGACGGCGACGGCATGGCCGCGGGAGCGGCCATTCGCCCCATCACCCCCCCATCAACGCCCCGTTCACGTCTGTCGGCAGAGCCGACAGACGTCTAATTTTTAAAAAAAACTATTACTTTTTATACCGAGAACGTGTTCTAGAGTCGCGAGACTGCCTGCTGAAGCGGTAAAGTTGAACTAGAAGTGTGTGTGGAAAGGAGCATTGAGGCATGGAACATGTCTGAGAATGGAATGGACTGGACTGGACACTAGACTGCTGGAGTTCTGTGTGAGTTGAACATATCATACTCCTCCTTCTCTCCTGCAGGAGCTGCTACTGCAGCAGCAGTAGCAGCTCTCCTGCAGGAGGAGATGTAAGCTGCAACGGCAGCAACATCTCCACGACGACGAGGACAGCCACGAGAGCATGATCACATCGCAACGACGTTCACGACGGCGACAGCGAGGTCGACGACCACGACCACGAGCATGATCACATCGCAACGACGTCCACGACGGCGACGGCGACGGCATGGCCGCGGGAGCGGCCATTCGCCCCATCACCCCACCCCCCATCAACGCCCCGTTCACGTCTGTCGGCAGAGCCGACAGACGTCTAATTAAAAAAAAACTATTACTGTTTATACCGAGAACGTGTTCTGGAGTCGCGAGATTGCCTGCTGAAGCGGTAAAGTTAAACTGAAAGTGTGGAAAGGAGGCGGGAGAGTTCGTGAAAGCTGGACGTGAAGCAATAAAGGGAAAGTGAGTGAGAGAGAGAGAGAGAGAAGGCAAGTGTGATCTTGTTGTTCGTAGTGTAATAAAGCAGAATGCTGAATGTGGACTGGCTCTGAGAGAATTGGTGAAAGTGGTGAAGAAATGAGACTGGCAGTGAGAGAGAAAGAGAGAGAGAGAGAGAGAAAGAGAGAGAGAAAGAGAGAGAGAGAGAGAGAAGGCGGTAAGTAGTGAGAATGGACTGGACTTCTTGGGGTTCTGTGTGTGTTGAGCATATCCTCCTCCTCCTTCTTCTTCCTCCTTCATCTCCAGCTTCAGCTGGTGGTTGGTTAACCCCATCTCCTCCTCCTCCTCCTCCTCCACTTCTTGCGCTCGCTCTGTCACTGTGCCATGCTGGCGATCTCGAATGAGCCGACCGAAGGGGAGGCGAAGTCGAGATTGCCAGTAGGGGACAGTGACAAAGAGAAGGAAAGAAGGAAGGAAGGAAGGAAAGAAGGAAGGAAGGAGGAATAGGAGAAGAAGGTCGCGTAAAGAGAAGAAGGTAAGAAGAACTAATAGAAGGAAGGAAGGAAGGAAGGTCGCGTGAAGAGAAAAAAGTAAGAAAAACTAATGGAAGGAAGGAAGGAAGGTCGCGTGAAGAGAAGAAGGTAAAAAGAAGCTAATAGAAGGAACTAAAGGAAGGAAAGAAGGAAGAAATGAGGGAGGTATATGAGAGAGGGAAGGGAGCGAAAATGCATTGCCGCCGGCGGCGGCTGTGAGGCTGACAATGGGGCACTGGGCATCTTCCCATGAAGACAGTCGTGGTGGTGGTGGTGCTTTCACCCACACCACCATTCAGAGGTGAAGGAAGGGGGGAGTTCCGTCAGTTGGACCATCAGTTGGCCAGCTCTAGCTCCATCAGGGCCCCATCAGGGCCCCATTATCTCTCTTGCTCACTTTCCGCGCTCTGCCGCCAATCAGCAGCAGCAGCTGAGGAGAGAGAGTTGTCTGTCTGCTGATCGGCTGCTGATCGACCTCTGCCTTGGTCAACAGTCGACAGAGGCGACAGCCATTGACGGCGAACACAACAGCAGCAGCAGACAGTGGCAACAGACAGTGGCAGACAAGGGGGCTGCCGCCTGGCAGCAAGCCAGGCGGCCGCGGCAGTAGTGCCCAAAACTAGCTAGCCAAATTGACATTACTTTTGAAAATCGACCATACAATTCTACCACTTCCACTGCACCGATTGGCTCATCCAGGGGCTTGCTGAACTCAGCACACAATCCTACGTCGATTGAGACCAAAAACTAATATCAAAAGTGGGCGGAACGGAAGTTCCGGCCACACCCCCTCAGGTACCTCCTTTTGGAAAACTACTATTTTTGGGGATATATGGCGCCCACTGGCCGTCTACCTACCAAGTTTCAGCTCGCTAGCACCAGCGCAAGTACCCATAGTACTATGTCAGCAAGGCGATACGGAATTCCGAGGCTATAAGGACACCGATGTGTGAATAAATTCTATTCACTTGTGTCCTAACAAGGACGCCTTCTACCGTCGCCCGCAAGCGGGCGACGGCCACCACTACTACCAAAAAACAGCAGAAGAGTGAGAGAATGGCAGTTTGAGAAGGCAAGAGTACTCTCCTTTTTTGCTGAGTCATCATCAGCTGATAAGAAGAAGAAGAAAAAAAAAATTTCATCATCGATGATGAAATGCCGCCATTGCTGCTCTAGCGGCACTTACTGGGCGTTGGCTTGCTGAAGGTGATGCCTGCAATGATGAGGATGATGCCTGCAATGATGAGGATGATGAGGATGATGAGGATGATGAGGATGGCAAAGAGTTGAAGTAAAAGTTGAAGGGAGAGAGAGAGAGAGAGTTGTTGGCGGCGTAGGCCGCCTTGAGTCGTGGGTGTTTCTCTTGGGTGTGTGTGTGTGTGGAGGGCGCGTAGAGGGCGTGGGGGTGGACCTAACCTAACCTAACCGTGCTCTTAACGTGACAGTGATCTCTCTGTACCCGGGGTTCAACTGCTGCTGTACACACACACAGCTCTGCCGTACTTGCCGGCAGAAGAGAGGAAGACTGTGTGATGATCATAGTGGTGGTAGTGCTGGTGATTTGCCCTCCCCACCTGACACTCTGGCAGCGCAGATCAGTACTCCGGGGGTTATGTGAATCTCCTGACCTACTCCCACGCGCGCGCCTCCTCTCTTCGCTTCCTCTTGTTCTCCGGTCCTCCAATCCTCCAGTCCTCAGACTGCCTACTCGCTCGAGTCAACCGAATGCCTCTCTCTTCTCTGGGATCACCGGCCTGAACGTGTGATCCCGGTCACAAAGACCCACCCGGAAACGATGTCCGCGACGACGACGGCCACGAACATGACCACCACGACGTCTACAACGACGTCCACGACGACGAGAACGGCCACGAGCCTGCTCATCGCAACGACTTCCACTACCGCAACGATGTCCACAACGATGACGAAGACGACGAGCACGACCACGACCACGACCACGACCACGACCACGACCACCAAAAGGACCACCGCCACTGCCACGACGAGGACCACTCCACCGCCACTCCACCCCGCCTCCACCACCACCACCAGCAGCAGCACCGAGGACCAGGACCAGGACGACGGCGACGGCATGGCCGCGGGAGCGGCCATTCGCCCCATCACCCCCCATCAACGCCCCGTTCACGTCTGTCGGCAGAGCCGACAGACGTCTAATTTTTAAAAAAAACTATTACTTTTTATACCGAGAACGTGTTCTAGAGTCGCGAGACTGCCTGCTGAAGCGGTAAAGTTGAACTAGAAGTGTGTGTGGAAAGGAGCATTGAGGCATGGAACATGTCTGAGAATGGAATGGACTGGACTGGACACTAGACTGCTGGAGTTCTGTGTGAGTTGAACATATCATACTCCTCCTTCTCTCCTGCAGGAGCTGCTACTGCAGCAGCAGTAGCAGCTCTCCTGCAGGAGGAGATGTAAGCTGCAACGGCAGCAACATCTCCACGACGACGAGGACAGCCACGAGAGCATGATCACATCGCAACGACGTTCACGACGGCGACAGCGAGGTCGACGACCACGACCACGAGCATGATCACATCGCAACGACGTCCACGACGGCGACGGCGACGGCATGGCCGCGGGAGCGGCCATTCGCCCCATCACCCCACCCCCCATCAACGCCCCGTTCACGTCTGTCGGCAGAGCCGACAGACGTCTAATTAAAAAAAAAACTATTACTGTTTATACCGAGAACGTGTTCTGGAGTCGCGAGATTGCCTGCTGAAGCGGTAAAGTTAAACTGAAAGTGTGGAAAGGAGGCGGGAGAGTTCGTGAAAGCTGGACGTGAAGCAATAAAGGGAAAGTGAGTGAGAGAGAGAGAGAAGGCAAGTGTGATCTTGTTGTTCGTAGTGTAATAAAGCAGAATGCTGAATGTGGACTGGCTCTGAGAGAATTGGTGAAAGTGGTGAAGAAATGAGACTGGCAGTGAGAGAGAAAGAGAGAGAGAGAGAGAAAGAGAGAGAGAAAGAGAGAGAGAGAGAGAGAA
Organism: Tyrophagus putrescentiae; assembly: GCA_024499935.1. Lineage (NCBI taxonomy): Eukaryota > Metazoa > Arthropoda > Arachnida > Sarcoptiformes > Acaridae > Tyrophagus > Tyrophagus putrescentiae. The sequence goes on from JAMZRA010000051.1 coordinate 45,378, forward strand.
GGCGGTAAGTAGTGAGAATGGACTGGACTTCTTGGGGTTCTGTGTGTGTTGAGCATATCCTCCTCCTCCTTCTTCTTCCTCCTTCATCTCCAGCTTCAGCTGGTGGTTGGTTAACCCCATCTCCTCCTCCTCCTCCTCCTCCACTTCTTGCGCTCGCTCTGTCACTGTGCCATGCTGGCGATCTCGAATGAGCCGACCGAAGGGGAGGCGAAGTCGAGATTGCCAGTAGGGGACAGTGACAAAGAGAAGGAAAGAAGGAAGGAAGGAAGGAAAGAAGGAAGGAAGGAGGAATAGGAGAAGAAGGTCGCGTAAAGAGAAGAAGGTAAGAAGAACTAATAGAAGGAAGGAAGGAAGGAAGGAAGGTCGCGTGAAGAGAAAAAAGTAAGAAAAACTAATGGAAGGAAGGAAGGAAGGTCGCGTGAAGAGAAGAAGGTAAAAAGAAGCTAATAGAAGGAACTAAAGGAAGGAAAGAAGGAAGAAATGAGGGAGGTATATGAGAGAGGGAAGGGAGCGAAAATGCATTGCCGCCGGCGGCGGCTGTGAGGCTGACAATGGGGCACTGGGCATCTTCCCATGAAGACAGTCGTGGTGGTGGTGGTGCTTTCACCCACACCACCATTCAGAGGTGAAGGAAGGGGGGAGTTCCGTCAGTTGGACCATCAGTTGGCCAGCTCTAGCTCCATCAGGGCCCCATCAGGGCCCCATTATCTCTCTTGCTCACTTTCCGCGCTCTGCCGCCAATCAGCAGCAGCAGCTGAGGAGAGAGAGTTGTCTGTCTGCTGATCGGCTGCTGATCGACCTCTGCCTTGGTCAACAGTCGACAGAGGCGACAGCCATTGACGGCGAACACAACAGCAGCAGCAGACAGTGGCAACAGACAGTGGCAGACAAGGGGGCTGCCGCCTGGCAGCAAGCCAGGCGGCCGCGGCAGTAGTGCCCAAAACTAGCTAGCCAAATTGACATTACTTTTGAAAATCGACCATACAATTCTACCACTTCCACTGCACCGATTGGCTCATCCAGGGGCTTGCTGAACTCAGCACACAATCCTACGTCGATTGAGACCAAAAACTAATATCAAAAGTGGGCGGAACGGAAGTTCCGGCCACACCCCCTCAGGTACCTCCTTTTGGAAAACTACTATTTTTGGGGATATATGGCGCCCACTGGCCGTCTACCTACCAAGTTTCAGCTCGCTAGCACCAGCGCAAGTACCCATAGTACTATGTCAGCAAGGCGATACGGAATTCCGAGGCTATAAGGACACCGATGTGTGAATAAATTCTATTCACTTGTGTCCTAACAAGAGACGCCTTCTACCGTCGCCCGCAAGCGGGCGACGGCCACTACCACTACCAGAAACAGCAGAAGAGTGAGAGAATGGCACTGAGAAGGCAAGAGTACTCACCTTTTTTGCTGAGTCATCATCAGCTGATAAGAAGAAGAAGAAAAAAAAAATTTCATCATCGATGATGAAATGCCGCCATTGCTGCTCTAGCGGCACTTACTGGGCGTTGGCTTGCTGAAGGTGATGCCTGCAATGATGAGGATGATGCCTGCAATGATGAGGATGATGAGGATGATGAGGATGATGAGGATGGCAAAGAGTTGAAGTAAAAGTTGAAGGGAGAGAGAGAGAGAGAGTTGTTGGCGGCGTAGGCCGCCTTGAGTCGTGGGTGTTTCTCTTGGGTGTGTGTGTGTGTGGAGGGCGCGTAGAGGGCGTGGGGGTGGACCTAACCTAACCTAACCGTGCTCTTAACGTGACAGTGATCTCTCTGTACCCGGGGTTCAACTGCTGCTGTACACACACACAGCTCTGCCGTACTTGCCGGCAGAAGAGAGGAAGACTGTGTGATGATCATAGTGGTGGTAGTGCTGGTGATTTGCCCTCCCCACCTGACACTCTGGCAGCGCAGATCCAGAGTACTCCGGGGGTTATGTGAATCTCCTGACCTACTCCCACGCGCGCGCCTCCTCTCTTCGCTTCCTCTTGTTCTCCGGTCCTCCAATCCTCCAGTCCTCAGACTGCCTACTCGCTCGAGTCAACCGAATGCCTCTCTCTTCTCTGGGATCACCGGCCTGAACGTGTGATCCCGGTCACAAAGACCCACCCGGAAACGATGTCCGTGACGACGACGGCCACGAACATGACCACCACGACGTCTACAACGACGTCCACGACGACGAGAACGGCCACGAGCCTGCTCATCGCAACGACTTCCACTACCGCAACGATGTCCACAACGATGACGAAGACGACGAGCACGACCACGACCACGACCACGACCACGACCACGACCACCAAAAGGACCACCGCCACTGCCACGACGAGGACCACTCCACCGCCACTCCACCCCGCCTCCACCACCACCACCAGCAGCAGCACCGAGGACCAGGACCAGGACGACGGCGACGGCATGGCCGCGGGAGCGGCCATTCGCCCCATCACCCCCCCATCAACGCCCCGTTCACGTCTGTCGGCAGAGCCGACAGACGTCTAATTTTTAAAAAAAACTATTACTTTTTATACCGAGAACGTGTTCTAGAGTCGCGAGACTGCCTGCTGAAGCGGTAAAGTTGAACTAGAAGTGTGTGTGGAAAGGAGCATTGAGGCATGGAACATGTCTGAGAATGGAATGGACTGGACTGGACACTAGACTGCTGGAGTTCTGTGTGAGTTGAACATATCATACTCCTCCTTCTCTCCTGCAGGAGCTGCTACTGCAGCAGCAGTAGCAGCTCTCCTGCAGGAGGAGATGTAAGCTGCAACGGCAGCAACATCTCCACGACGACGAGGACAGCCACGAGAGCATGATCACATCGCAACGACGTTCACGACGGCGACAGCGAGGTCGACGACCACGACCACAGAGCATGATCACATCGCAACGACGTCCACGACGGCGACGGCGACGGCATGGCCGCGGGAGCGGCCATTCGCCCCATCACCCCACCCCCATCAACGCCCCGTTCACGTCTGTCGGCAGAGCCGACAGACGTCTAATTAAAAAAAAAACTATTACTGTTTATACCGAGAACGTGTTCTGGAGTCGCGAGATTGCCTGCTGAAGCGGTAAAGTTAAACTGAAAGTGTGGAAAGGAGGCGGGAGAGTTCGTGAAAGCTGGACGTGAAGCAATAAAGGGAAAGTGAGTGAGAGAGAGAGAGAGAGAAGGCAAGTGTGATCTTGTTGTTCGTAGTGTAATAAAGCAGAATGCTGAATGTGGACTGGCTCTGAGAGAATTGGTGAAAGTGGTGAAGAAATGAGACTGGCAGTGAGAGAGAAAGAGAGAGAGAGAGAGAAAAGAGAGAGAGAAAGAGAGAGAGAGAGAGAGAAGGCGGTAAGTAGTGAGAATGGACTGGACTTCTTGGGGTTCTGTGTGTGTTGAGCATATCCTCCTCCTCCTTCTTCTTCCTCCTTCATCTCCAGCTTCAGCTGGTGGTTGGTTAACCCCATCTCCTCCTCCTCCTCCTCCTCCACTTCTTGCGCTCGCTCTGTCACTGTGCCATGCTGGCGATCTCGAATGAGCCGACCGAAGGGGAGGCGAAGTCGAGATTGCCAGTAGGGGACAGTGACAAAGAGAAGGAAAGAAGGAAGGAAGGAAGGAAAGAAGGAAGGAAGGAGGAATAGGAGAAGAAGGTCGCGTAAAGAGAAGAAGGTAAGAAGAACTAATAGAAGGAAGGAAGGAAGGAAGGAAGGTCGCGTGAAGAGAAAAAAGTAAGAAAAACTAATGGAAGGAAGGAAGGAAGGTCGCGTGAAGAGAAGAAGGTAAAAAGAAGCTAATAGAAGGAACTAAAGGAAGGAAAGAAGGAAGAAATGAGGGAGGTATATGAGAGAGGGAAGGGAGCGAAAATGCATTGCCGCCGGCGGCGGCTGTGAGGCTGACAATGGGGCACTGGGCATCTTCCCATGAAGACAGTCGTGGTGGTGGTGGTGCTTTCACCCACACCACCATTCAGAGGTGAAGGAAGGGGGGAGTTCCGTCAGTTGGACCATCAGTTGGCCAGCTCTAGCTCCATCAGGGCCCCATCAGGGCCCCATTATCTCTCTTGCTCACTTTCCGCGCTCTGCCGCCAATCAGCAGCAGCAGCTGAGGAGAGAGAGTTGTCTGTCTGCTGATCGGCTGCTGATCGACCTCTGCCTTGGTCAACAGTCGACAGAGGCGACAGCCATTGACGGCGAACACAACAGCAGCAGCAGACAGTGGCAACAGACAGTGGCAGACAAGGGGGCTGCCGCCTGGCAGCAAGCCAGGCGGCCGCGGCAGTAGTGCCCAAAACTAGCTAGCCAAATTGACATTACTTTTGAAAATCGACCATACAATTCTACCACTTCCACTGCACCGATTGGCTCATCCAGGGGCTTGCTGAACTCAGCACACAATCCTACGTCGATTGAGACCAAAAACTAATATCAAAAGTGGGCGGAACGGAAGTTCCGGCCACACCCCCTCAGGTACCTCCTTTTGGAAAACTACTATTTTTGGGGATATATGGCGCCCACTGGCCGTCTACCTACCAAGTTTCAGCTCGCTAGCACCAGCGCAAGTACCCATAGTACTATGTCAGCAAGGCGATACGGAATTCCGAGGCTATAAGGACACCGATGTGTGAATAAATTCTATTCACTTGTGTCCTAACAAGGACGCCTTCTACCGTCGCCCGCAAGCGGGCGACGGCCACTCCACTACCAGAAACAGCAGAAGAGTGAGAGAATGGCAGTTTGAGAAGGCAAGAGTACTCACCTTTTTTGCTGAGTCATCATCAGCTGATAAGAAGAAGAAGAAAAAAAAATTTCATCATCGATGATGAAATGCCGCCATTGCTGCTCTAGCGGCACTTACTGGGCGTTGGCTTGCTGAAGGTGATGCCTGCAATGATGAGGATGATGCCTGCAATGATGAGGATGATGCCTGCAATGATGAGGATGATGAGGATGGCAAAGAGTTGAAGTAAAAGTTGAAGGGAGAGAGAGAGAGAGAGAGTTGTTGGCGGCGTAGGCCGCCTTGAGTCGTGGGTGTTTCTCTTGGGTGTGTGTGTGTGTGGAGGGCGCGTAGAGGGCGTGGGGGTGGAGCTAACCTAACCTAACCGTGCTCTTAACGTGACAGTGATCTCTCTGTACCCGGGGTTCAACTGCTGCTGTACACACGCACACAGCTCTGCCGTACTTGCCGGCAGAAGAGAGGAAGACTGTGTGATGATCATAGTGGTGGTAGTGCTGGTGATTTGCCCTCCCCACCTGACACTCTGGCAGCGCAGATCCAGAGTACTCCGGGGGTTATGTGAATCTCCTGACCTACTCCCACGCGCGCGCCTCCTCTCTTCGCTTCCTCTTGTTCTCCGGTCCTCCAATCCTCCAGTCCTCAGACTGCCTACTCGCTCGAGTCAACCGAATGCCTCTCTCTTCTCTGGGATCACCGGCCTGAACGTGTGATCCCGGTCACAAAGACCCACCCGGAAACGATGTCCGCGACGACGACGGCCACGAACATGACCACCACGACGTCTACAACGACGTCCACGACGACGAGAACGGCCACGAGCCTGCTCATCGCAACGACTTCCACTACCGCAACGATGTCCACAACGATGACGAAGACGACGAGCACGACCACGACCACGACCACCAAAAGGACCACCGCCACTGCCACGACGAGGACCACTCCACCGCCACTCCACCCCGCCTCCACCACCACCACCAGCAGCAGCACCGAGGACCAGGACCAGGACGACGGCGACGGCATGGCCGCGGGAGCGGCCATTCGCCCCATCACCCCCCCATCAACGCCCCGTTCACGTCTGTCGGCAGAGCCGACAGACGTCTAATTTTTAAAAAAAACTATTACTTTTTATACCGAGAACGTGTTCTAGAGTCGCGAGACTGCCTGCTGAAGCGGTAAAGTTGAACTAGAAGTGTGTGTGGAAAGGAGCATTGAGGCATGGAACATGTCTGAGAATGGAATGGACTGGACTGGACACTAGACTGCTGGAGTTCTGTGTGAGTTGAACATATCATACTCCTCCTTCTCTCCTGCAGGAGCTGCTACTGCAGCAGCAGTAGCAGCTCTCCTGCAGGAGGAGATGTAAGCTGCAACGGCAGCAACATCTCCACGACGACGAGGACGGCCACGAGAGCATGATCACATCGCAACGACGTTCACGACGGCGACAGCGAGGTCGACGACCACGACCACGAGAGCATGATCACATCGCAACGACGTCCACGACGGCGACGGCGACGGCATGGCCGCGGGAGCGGCCATTCGCCCCATCACCCCACCCCCCATCAACGCCCCGTTCACGTCTGTCGGCAGAGCCGACAGACGTCTAATTAAAAAAAAAACTATTACTGTTTATACCGAGAACGTGTTCTGGAGTCGCGAGATTGCCTGCTGAAGCGGTAAAGTTAAACTGAAAGTGTGGAAAGGAGGCGGGAGAGTTCGTGAAAGCTGGACGTGAAGCAATAAAGGGAAAGTGAGTGAGAGAGAGAGAGAGAGAGAAGGCAAGTGTGATCTTGTTGTTCGTAGTGTAATAAAGCAGAATGCTGAATGTGGACTGGCTCTGAGAGAATTGGTGAAAGTGGTGAAGAAATGAGACTGGCAGTGAGAGAGAAAGAGAGAGAGAGAGAGAAAGAGAGAGAGAAGAGAGAGAGAGAGAGAGAAGGCGGTAAGTAGTGAGAATGGACTGGACTTCTTGGGGTTCTGTGTGTGTTGAGCATATCCTCCTCCTCCTTCTTCTTCCTCCTTCATCTCCAGCTTCAGCTGGTGGTTGGTTAACCCCATCTCCTCCTCCTCCTCCTCCTCCACTTCTTGCGCTCGCTCTGTCACTGTGCCATGCTGGCGATCTCGAATGAGCCGACCGAAGGGGAGGCGAAGTCGAGATTGCCAGTAGGGGACAGTGACAAAGAGAAGGAAAGAAGGAAGGAAGGAAGGAAAGAAGGAAGGAAGGAGGAATAGGAGAAGAAGGTCGCGTAAAGAGAAGAAGGTAAGAAGAACTAATAGAAGGAAGGAAGGAAGGAAGGAAGGTCGCGTGAAGAGAAAAAAGTAAGAAAAAACTAATGGAAGGAAGGAAGGAAGGTCGCGTGAAGAGAAGAAGGTAAAAAGAAGCTAATAGAAGGAACTAAAGGAAGGAAAGAAGGAAGAAATGAGGGAGGTATATGAGAGAGGGAAGGGAGCGAAAATGCATTGCCGCCGGCGGCGGCTGTGAGGCTGACAATGGGGCACTGGGCATCTTCCCATGAAGACAGTCGTGGTGGTGGTGGTGCTTTCACCCACACCACCATTCAGAGGTGAAGGAAGGGGGGAGTTCCGTCAGTTGGACCATCAGTTGGCCAGCTCTAGCTCCATCAGGGCCCCATCAGGGCCCCATTATCTCTCTTGCTCACTTTCCGCGCTCTGCCGCCAATCAGCAGCAGCAGCTGAGGAGAGAGAGTTGTCTGTCTGCTGATCGGCTGCTGATCGACCTCTGCCTTGGTCAACAGTCGACAGAGGCGACAGCCATTGACGGCGAACACAACAGCAGCAGCAGACAGTGGCAACAGACAGTGGCAGACAAGGGGGCTGCCGCCTGGCAGCAAGCCAGGCGGCCGCGGCAGTAGTGCCCAAAACTAGCTAGCCAAATTGACATTACTTTTGAAAATCGACCATACAATTCTACCACTTCCACTGCACCGATTGGCTCATCCAGGGGCTTGCTGAACTCAGCACACAATCCTACGTCGATTGAGACCAAAAACTAATATCAAAAGTGGGCGGAACGGAAGTTCCGGCCACACCCCCTCAGGTACCTCCTTTTGGAAAACTACTATTTTTGGGGATATATGGCGCCCACTGGCCGTCTACCTACCAAGTTTCAGCTCGCTAGCACCAGCGCAAGTACCCATAGTACTATGTCAGCAAGGCGATACGGAATTCCGAGGCTATAAGGACACCGATGTGTGAATAAATTCTATTCACTTGTGTCCTAACAAGAGACGCCTTCTACCGTCGCCCGCAAGCGGGCGACGGCCACTGCCACTACCAGAAACAGCAGAAGAGTGAGAGAATGGCAGTTTGAGAAGGCAAGAGTACTCACCTTTTTTGCTGAGTCATCATCAGCTGATAAGAAGAAGAAGAAAAAAAAATTTCATCATCGATGATGAAATGCCGCCATTGCTGCTCTAGCGGCACTTACTGGGCGTTGGCTTGCTGAAGGTGATGCCTGCAATGATGAGGATGATGCCTGCAATGATGAGGATGATGAGGATGATGAGGATGATGAGGATGGCAAAGAGTTGAAGTAAAAGTTGAAGGGAGAGAGAGAGAGAGAGAGTTGTTGGCGGCGTAGGCCGCCTTGAGTCGTGGGTGTTTCTCTTGGGTGTGTGTGTGTGTGGAGGGCGCGTAGAGGGCGTGGGGGTGGAGCTAACCTAACCTAACCGTGCTCTTAACGTGACAGTGATCTCTCTGTACCCGGGGTTCAACTGCTGCTGTACACACGCACACAGCTCTGCCGTACTTGCCGGCAGAAGAGAGGAAGACTGTGTGATGATCATAGTGGTGGTAGTGCTGGTGATTTGCCCTCCCCACCTGACACTCTGGCAGCGCAGATCCAGAGTACTCCGGGGGTTATGTGAATCTCCTGACCTACTCCCACGCGCGCGCCTCCTCTCTTCGCTTCCTCTTGTTCTCCGGTCCTCCAATCCTCCAGTCCTCAGACTGCCTACTCGCTCGAGTCAACCGAATGCCTCTCTCTTCTCTGGGATCACCGGCCTGAACGTGTGATCCCGGTCACAAAGACCCACCCGGAAACGATGTCCGCGACGACGACGGCCACGAACATGACCACCACGACGTCTACAACGACGTCCACGACGACGAGAACGGCCACGAGCCTGCTCATCGCAACGACTTCCACTACCGCAACGATGTCCACAACGATGACGAAGACGACGAGCACGACCACGACCACGACCACGACCACGACCACGACCACCAAAAGGACCACCGCCACTGCCACGACGAGGACCACTCCACCGCCACTCCACCCCGCCTCCACCACCACCACCAGCAGCAGCACCGAGGACCAGGACCAGGACGACGGCGACGGCATGGCCGCGGGAGCGGCCATTCGCCCCATCACCCCCCATCAACGCCCCGTTCACGTCTGTCGGCAGAGCCGACAGACGTCTAATTTTAAAAAAAACTATTACTTTTTATACCGAGAACGTGTTCTAGAGTCGCGA
>JAMZRA010000052.1:0-14566 GCA_024499935.1 Tyrophagus putrescentiae
CAGAAAGTGATTTTTATTTTTATATAAGCAATTAACAGGTTTGCTTTCAAACGCAGGAAGAACTGCAGCAGGACTTTCTGCTTACAGGTAGTAGTTTTTAGAAAGTTGTTGTAAATAATTACTTTTCTGTGGAATTTTATCCAAACTCATTTTACCCTTAAAATCAAGTCAAAAATGAATGTTTGGCAACTAATGTTTTGAAGTTTTTTGCTTAGTAACAGTACGGAAGAATGTGTTGTAGTTGGGAAGAAGGACGTACTCTATTCAGTGAGACTAGTTTTGTAGATGGTTGATGTACAAAATAAATACTTTTATGATGGTGACTTGAAAAATTGATTTATTTATTTATTTAAATCAAGTCAAAAATGACTGTACGGCAACTAATGTTTTGAAGTTTTTTGCTTAGTAACAGTACGGAAGAATTGTTGTAGTTGGGAAGAAGGACGTACTCTATTCAGTGAGACTAGTTTTGTAGATGGTTGATGTACAAAATAAATACTTTTATGATGGTGACTTGAAAATTGATTTATTTATTATTTAAATCAAGTCAAAAATGACTGTTGGCAACAATGTTTTGAAAGTTTTTTCTTAGTAACAGTACGGAAGAATGTGTCAAGTTGGGAAGAAGGACGTACTCTATTTCATTGAAACTATTTTGTAAATATTGATGTACAAATAAATACTTTTATGATGGTGACTTGAAAAATTGATTTAATTATATTAAATCAAGTCAAAATGACTATAATGCATTCATGTTTTGAAACTTTTTTCTTAATACATACAAGAATGTTTATTGGAAAAGGAGCGTACTCTATTAGTGAGACTAGTTTTGTAGATGGAGAGTAGAAGATCAGTGGTGGGGTGACTGAAAAATTGTTTAATTATTTATTAACAAGTCATAATCTATAATGTTATTTCAAAGTGTTTTATTTTTTAATCCGCCAATAATGTCTTGCTCATTTCAAGCACAAACAGGATAATTCTTTAAGATCTGAGCCAGAATAGGACAGATCAGTGGTGGGGTGAATGGAAATAATTTTTAATTGATTTCAGTGTACAACATCATCATCATCTCATAATGTTATTTCAAAGGTTTGTTTGACTCTTTATTTAATCCCCAATAATGTTCTTTGTATTTCAAGCACAAAACAGAGATTAATATTAGATCAGCCAGATTAGAACAGATCAGTGTGGGGTGAATGGAAAAATTTTTAATTGATTTCAGTGTTAACAAACATCATCTTCATTTTCATATGTTATTTCAAAGTTGTTTGACCTTTTTTCCCAAAATTTGTTTCTTTGCTCATTTCAGCCAAAACAGAGATTACATATATGACAAGCCAATAAACGATCATTGTGGTGTAATTCGGATAATTTTTATTGATTTAAGTGTACAACTGCAGACATCTTGTCACAGCTTCTTGCTGCTGATAAGGCTTACTTTGCTTTCAAGACAAACGTATGTGGCTGTAGAAGTATCAGTGTGGTGTGAATTTCTGATAACTATTAACCCATGTATTACAATAACAAGTCAAAAAGCAGTTTGGTTAAAATTCGGTGATTTTTTATTTTATACATTAAAGTGCTTTCAAACTGCAGGAAACAACGCAGCAGACTCTTCTGCGTGTGAGGTAGTAGTTTTCAGAAAAGTTGTTGCGAAAAAATTCTATTTGTGCAATTTTAATCGAAACTCATTTCACCATTAAAATGTACAATAACAAGTCAAAAGCAGTTTGGTTAAAATTCGGTGATTTTTATTTTTATACATTAAAGTGCTTTCAAACTGCAGGAAACGACGCAGCAGACTCTTCTGCGTGTAAGGTAGTAGTTTTTAGAAAAGTTGTTGTGAGAATTACTTTTCTGTGGAATTTTATTGAAACTCATTTTACCATTAAAATGCACAATAACAAGTCAAAAGCAGTTTGGTTAAAATTCGGTGATTTTTATTTTTATACATTAAAGTGCTTTCAAACTGCAGGAAACGACGCAGCAGACTCTTCTGCGTGTAAGGTAGTAGTTTTTAGAAAAGTTGTTGTGAGAATTACTTTTCTGTGGAATTTTATCCAAACTCATTTTACCATTAAAATCAAGTCAAAAAGATGTTTGGCAACAATTTTTGAGTTTTTATTAGTACAGTACGGAAGATGTTTGAGTTTGGGGAAAGAGGACGTACTCTATTCTGTAGACTAGTTTTGTAGAAGTTGTTGTACAAATAATACTTTATGTGGTGACTTGAAATTGATTTACTCATTTATTAAATCAAGTCAAAAATGACTGTACGGCAACTAATGTTTTGAAGTTTTTTGCTTAGTAACAGTACGGAAGAATGTGTTGTAGTTGGGAAGAAGGACGTACTCTATTCAGTGAGACTAGTTTTGTAGATGGTTGATGTACAAAATAAATACTTTTATGATGGTGACTTGAAAAATTGATTTATTTATTATTTAAATCAAGTCAAAAATGACTGTTAGGCAACTAATGTTTTGAAGTTTTTTGCTTAGTAACAGTACGGAAGAATGTGTAAGTTGGGAAGAAGGACGTACTCTATTCAGTGAACTAGTTTTGTAGATGTTGATGTACAAAATAAATACTTTTATGATGGTGACTTGAAAAATTGATTTATTATTATTTAAATCAAGTCAAAAATGACTGTACGGCAACTAATGTTTTGAAGTTTTTTGCTTATAACAGTACGGAAGAATGTGTTGTAGTTGGGAAGAAGGACGTACTCTATTCAGTGAGACTAGTTTTGTAGATGGTTGATGTACAAAATAAATACTTTTATGATGGTGACTTGAAAAATTGATTTATTTATTTATTTAAATCAAGTCAAAAATGACTGTACGGCAACTAATGTTTTGAAGTTTTTTGCTTAGTAACAGTACGGAAGAATTGTTGTAGTTGGGAAGAAGGACGTACTCTATTCATTAAAACTAATTTTGTAAATAATTGATGTACAAAATAAATACTTTTATGATGGTGACTTGAAAAATTGATTTATTATAATTAAAATCAAGTCAAAAATGACTGTACGGCAATTCATGTTTTGAAACTTTTTTCTTAATAACAGTACGGAAGAATGTGTTGTAGTTGGGAAGAAGGACGTACTCTATTAGTGAGACTAGTTTTGTAGATGGTTGATGTACAAAATAAATACTTTTATGATGGTGACTTGAAAAATTGATTTATTTATATTAAAATCAAGTCAAAAATGACTGTACGGCAATTCATGTTTTGAAACTTTTTTGCTTAATAACAGTACGGAAGAATGGTGTAGTTGGGAAGAAGGACGTACTCTATTCAGTGAACTATTTTGTAGATGTTGATGTACGAAAATAAATACTTTTATGATGTGACTTGAAAAATTGATTTATTATTTATTTAAATCAAGTCAAAAATGACTGTTAGGAATCAATGTTTTGAATTTTTTTAGTAACAGTACGGAAGATGTTTGTCAAGTGGGAAGAAGGACGTACTCTATTCGTAGGAGCTAGTTTTGTAGATGTTGTGTAGCAAAATAATACTTTTATGATGGTGATTGAAAAATTGATTTATTATTTATTAAATCAAGTCAAAAAGCGTTTGGCAATCTGTTTTGATTTTTTTGCTTTAAACCAGAACGGAAGAATTGTCTGAGTGGAAGAGACGTACTCTATTGTGGAGAATATTTTGTGAATTTATGTTACCAAAATGAAATACTTAGAGTTGCTTAAAATTCGTGATTTTATTTATACTTAATTTTAAACTCAAGAAACAAGAAGACTTTGGTGAAGGTATAGTTTTGAAGTTTTTGCTGAGAAACTTTACTGGAATTTTATATATTTAATTAAAATGACAGTAAAATCTACAGTTGTAAACGTATTTGTAATAATAATGTACAATGAGAAAAGACTCTTCTGCGTGAGGTAGTAGTTTTGTAGAAAAGTTGATTGTAGAATTACTTTTCATGTGCAATTAAATGATTACCATAAATGAATCAAGTCAAAAAGGTTTGTAATTTGTTTTATTAACATAAAGTGTTGTCAACTGGGAAGACAGGCAGACTCTTTCATGTGAGTATAGTTTTGTAGAAAAGTTGTGTGAAGAATTACTTTTTGTGGATTGACTGAAAACTCATTTACTTAATTAAATCAAGTCAAAAATGACTGTTTGGCAATAATGTTTTGAATTTTTTTTTAACAGTACGGAAGAATGTTGTAGTGGGAAGAAGGACGTACTCTTCAGTGGACTAGTTTTGTAGATGGTTGATGTACAAAATAAATACTTTTATGATGGTGACTTGAAAAATGATTTTTATTTATTAAATCAAGTCAAAAATGACTGTTGGCAACTAATGTTTTGAAGTTTTTTGCTTAGTAACAGTACGGAAGAATTGTTGTAGTTGGGAAGAAGGACGTACTCTATTCAGTGAGACTAGTTTTGTAGATGGTTGATGTACAAAATAAATACTTTTATGATGGTGACTTGAAAAATTGATTTATTTATTTATTTAAATCAAGTCAAAAATGACTGTTTGGCAACTAATGTTTTGAAGTTTTTTGTTATAACAGTACGAAGAATGTGTTGTAAGTTGGGAAGAAGGACGTACTCTATTCATTAAACTATTTTGTAATATTGATGTACAAAATAAATACTTTTATGATGGTGACTTGAAAAATTGATTAATTATTTATTAAAATCAAGTCAAAAATGACTGTAGGCAACTATGTTTTGAAGTTTTTGTCTTATAACAGTACGGAAGAATGTGTAAGTTGGAAGAAGGACGACTCTATTAGTGAGACTAGTTTTGTAGATGTTGATGTACAAAATAAATACTTTTATGATTACTTGATCAAAATTGATTTTTTTATTTAATCAGTCAAAAATGAACTTAATATAGATGATTCGAAATCGGTGATATGTTTTTTGTACATTAAGTGCTCTCCAATGTGGAAAACCAGCAACTCTTTGCAGTTGAGGTAGAGTTTTTAAGTTGAGCCAGATAGACGATCATGGTGGGGTATGGAAATAATTTTTAATTGATTTCATGTACAACTCATATACTATGTTATTCAATTGTTGACTCTTCCCCAAATAATGTTTCTTTGTTTATTTCAAGCACAAAACAGAGATTAATAATGATCGAAGCCAGATTAGGACAGATCAGTTGGTGGGTAATGGAAACAATGTTTATTATTGATTTCAGTGTACAACCATCATCCACTCTTTACTAATGTTATTTCAAAGGTTGTGTTGACTCTTTATTTAATCCCCAAAATGTGTTTCTTTGCTCATTTCAAGACAAAAGTATTAAATATGATTGAGCAGAATAGAACAGATCATGGTGTGGGTAAGCTGGAAATAATTTTTAATTGATTTTCATTGTACAACATTAAACATCATGTCAACAGTTTTGTGTTCTGACCTAAGGCTTTCAACCCTCGGCTTCCAGTAGTACTCTTATGTAGGCTCGTTGAGGGTAGGGCAGGCGGGGTCGTATCGCGCTGGGCGGCTGAGTAGACTATTAGACTATGTTACTACAATAACAAGTCAAAAAGCAGTTTGGTTAAAATTCGGTGATTTTATTTTTATACATTAAAGTGCTTTCAAACTGCAGGAAACAACGCAGCAGACTCTTCTGCGTGTGAGGTAGTAGTTTTCAGAAAAGTTGTTGCGAAAAAATTCTATTTGTGCAATTTTAATCGAAACTCATTTCACCATTAAAATGTACAATAACAAGTCAAAAAGCAGTTTGGTTAAAATTCGGTGATTTTTATTTTTATACATTAAAGTGCTTTCAAACTGCAGGAAACGACGCAGCAGACTCTTCTGCGTGTAAGGTAGTAGTTTTTAGAAAAGTTGTTGTGAGAATTACTTTTCTGTGGAATTTTATTGAAACTCATTTTACCATTAAAATGCACAATAACAAGTCAAAAAGCAGTTTGGTTAAAATTCGGTGATTTTTATTTTTATACATTAAAGTGCTTTCAAACTGCAGGAAACGACGCAGCAGACTCTTCTGCGTGTAAGGTAGTAGTTTTTAGAAAAGTTGTTGTGAGAATTACTTTTCTGTGGAATTTTATCCAAACTCATTTTACCTTAAAATCAAGTCAAAAATGAATGTTTGGCAACTAATGTTTTGAAGTTTTTTGATTAGTAACAGTACGGAAGAATGTGTTGTAGTTGGGAAGAAGGACGTACTCTATTCAGTGAGACTAGTTTTGTAGATGGTTGATGTACAAAATAAATACTTTTATGATGGTGACTTGAAAAATTGATTTATTTATTTATTTAAATCAAGTCAAAAATGACTGTACGGCAACTAATGTTTTGAAGTTTTTTGCTTAGTAACAGTACGGAAGAATGTGTTGTAGTTGGGAAGAAGGACGTACTCTATTCAGTGAGACTAGTTTTGTAGATGGTTGATGTACAAAATAAATACTTTTATGATGGTGACTTGAAAAATTGATTTATTTATTTATTTAAATCAAGTCAAAAATGACTGTTTGGCAACTAATGTTTTGAAGTTTTTTGCTTAGTAACAGTACGGAAGAATGTGTCAAAGTTGGGAAGAAGGACGTACTCTATTCATTAAAACTAATTTTGTAAATAATTGATGTACAAAATAAATACTTTTATGATGGTGACTTGAAAAATTGATTTAATTAATAATTAAAATCAAGTCAAAAATGACTGTACGGCAACTAATGTTTTGAAGTTTTTTGCTTAGTAACAGTACGGAAGAATATGTTGTAGTTGGGAAGAAGGACGTACTCTATTCAGTGAGACTAGTTTTGTAGATGGTTGATGTACAAAATAAATACTTTTATGATGGTGACTTGAAAAATTGATTTATTTATTTATTTAAATCAAGTCAAAAATGACTGTACGGCAACTAATGTTTTGAAGTTTTTTGCTTAGTAACAGTACGGAAGAATGTTGTAAAGTTGGGAAGAAGGACGTACTCTATTCAGTGAGACTAGTTTTGTAGATGGTTGATGTACAAAATAAATACTTTTATGATGGTGACTTGAAAAATTGATTTATTTAATTTATTTAAATCAAGTCAAAAATGACTGTACGGCAACTAATGTTTTGAAGTTTTTTGCTTAGTAACAGTACGGAAGAATGTGTTGTAGTTGGGAAGAAGGACGTACTCTATTCAGTGAGACTAGTTTTGTAGATGGTTGATGTACAAAATAAATACTTTTATGATGGTGACTTGAAAAATTGATTTATTTATTTATTTAAATCAAGTCAAAAATGACTGTACGGCAACTAATGTTTTGAAGTTTTTTGCTTAGTAACAGTACGGAAGAATGTGTCAAAGTTGGGAAGAAGGACGTACTCTATTCATTAAAACTAATTTTGTAAATAATTGATGTACAAAATAAATACTTTTATGATGGTGACTTGAAAAATTGATTTATTTATTTATTTAAATCAAGTCAAAAATGACTGTTTGGCAACTCAATGTTTTGAAACTTTTTTCTTAATAACAGTACGGAAGAATGTGTTGTAGTTGGGAAGAAGGACGTACTCTATTCAGTGAGACTAGTTTTGTAGATGGTTGATGTACAAAATAAATACTTTTATGATGGTGACTTGAAAAATTGATTTATTTATTTATTTAAATCAAGTCAAAAATGACTGTTTGGCAACTAATGTTTTGAAGTTTTTTGCTTAGTAACAGTACGGAAGAATGTGTCAAAGTTGGGAAGAAGGACGTACTCTATTCAGTGAGACTAGTTTTGTAGATGGTTGATGTACAAAATAAATACTTTTATGATGGTGACTTGAAAAATTGATTTATTTATTTATTTAAATCAAGTCAAAAATGACTGTTGGCAACTAATGTTTTGAAGTTTTTTGCTTAGTAACAGTACGGAAGAATGTGTTGTAGTTGGGAAGAAGGACGTACTCTATTCAGTGAGACTAGTTTTGTAGATGGTTGATGTACAAAATAAATACTTTTATGATGGTGACTTGAAAAATTGATTTATTTATTTATTTAAATCAAGTCAAAAATGACTGTACGGCAACTAATGTTTTGAAGTTTTTTGCTTAGTAACAGTACGGAGAAAGTTTTAGTTTCAAGTCAACATCATAAAGTATTTATTTTGTACACAACCATCTACAATATAGTCTCACTGAATAGAGTACGTCCTTCTTCCCAACTACAACATAATCTTCCGTACTGTTACTAAGCAAAAACTTCAAAACATTAGTTGCCGTACAGTCATTTTTGACTTGATTTAAATAAATATGTCACGGAATTTCTTCCGCGAAGATGAGAGAGAAAGGAGAGAGATGGGCACGGGCGCTGGTGTTGGTCCGGTAGAAAGAAGAGAGGCACGGGCGCGTACGATGGTTGAAATGTTTAATCGGTAGAGGGTGAGGGGAAGGGTAACAGATATGAAGTAGAAGTAGGTGGTGAGGGCCGCTCAGGGCAGATGGGCGCAAGGGCTCGGGAGTCCAAAGACAAGGGCTCGGGCACGGGGCACGGGGCACAGGGCACGGGGCACGGCACGGCACGGCAAAGAGGCCGGCGATGATGATGGGCGCGCACTGGGCCGCCGGTCGACGGAGCGCTCTGCTCGGTAACTGACGCTTCTGCCCTCGACAGCTCTTGTGCTTGAATGCTTGAATGCTTGAATGCTCGAATGCTCGAGACGGTCTGGGCGCCGCAGGCTTATATGCCTTCTAGCGGCGGTGGGAGCACGTGGGGCGGTGAGACGACGCGAGGGAACGCTCCTCTCACGTTCATGTCATCCGATAGCTCACAGGCAAGGTGCTGAGCAGCAGCCAGGCGATGACTCAGCCAGCCGCCGCTCCATGCTCTGGAGCCTTCTCGAATGGCCTTGTCAGAGGCCATCACCTCAAGGAAAATTCCTTGACACTCTGCCCGCCCGCCATCCGACTCGACTTCGAGGAGGACCAGACGACGGCACGGCTCGGGGCACAAGGCGCGGAAATTGACGTAGAGTCCCGAGACGATGAAGGAGTCCACTTCACCGTTGGTCTGGGACAGGCAGCACAGGCTCGCTGGGGGTAGCTCTTCGGCTAGGCAGGCATCCGCTGAGTAGTCGGGCTTGCGTTTCAAAGGCACAGCACGGGGCACGGCGCGGTTCGCGATGTTTCCAAACGGCAGATAGTCTGGTGCCGTAGCTGGGAAAAGTCGCCGACAGGTTGGAAGAGCATCTTCAGGCGGCTCTTCCCGCGGGTACACGGGTGGCCGGAACGATGTTGCCACAGACATCGGTCTGGCTCTGGTGGCGCGGCTCAGACAGCGGCTCTCGCTGGTTCTGGCGATAAGAGGAAGTGGGTGCCCGCTGCACGGTCACTTGCACTTGTTTCAGGGACTTGGGCACTGTTTGTGGGCGCGAGCACAGGTCTACCGGGTTGACCTTAGTGGCACATGACGAGGCGCACTGATGTCGGCCAAACGATGAACGACTCGACGGTCTTCCGAAAGTCGGTGGCCAGTGGCTCAAGTACAGGGTCGTTCCACTGCATCTTCAGCACCATCGCTTGCCGGGCGAAGCGCTTCAGGTACAGCTTCACGGGCTCTGGTTGCACGTCGAAGATGGCACAGATGAACTGGAACATCTCTCGCGAGGTCACGGGCGAAAGATCGGGCGCAAGTGGCACTTCTCAAAAAGTCGATTGGGCGCAGTTTTCCAAAGCACGTCAAGCACTTTGACGGCTTCTTCAGTGAGCCGACTATTCCACTTCAGCTGGAGGTCCGGATCACTGGCGTTCCACTTGGCGAGCTCAAAACGGGCGCTCTCCAATGGCACGGTCGATGGGGGCACATCAGTGCCTGTTTCAGGCACCGGGCGCTCTCGGACGGAGGTGTCCAGCACGTTGGACACTCCGCGGTGCAGCACGACATCAGCGGTCCAGCCACTCTGGACGCTGGGCACAGGCACGGGGCACTCTTGAGTGGAGGTGGTCAGCACGTTGACCACCTCGTGATGCAGCTCGGCATCTTCGGTCCAGCCGCTCTGGACGCGGGGCACAGGAACGAGGCGCTTTGGCACGGCGTGGACATTGTCCACAGACTTCATCGGGTGGGCACGGTAGTCGTCAGTGAGTCCCGTCTTCTCAAGGCGCTCTTGGAGACGGACTTGACGATGCTTGGCGGACCAGAAGTTGTCGCTTGGCTTCTGTCTGTGTAGAGAAGGTAGGCGGGCACTGAAGCGGCCACTCGGCATTTGCTCCACTTCGAGAGGAATCTCCGTCTCGGGCTTAGGCACGGTCAGTTCCTTGACGAGGGCATCTGTGGGCTCGTCCACAAACGCGGCACGAAAGCAGTGGGCCAAACGGTGGTTCACCTCGGCGCGGTCGGACATGTACACACGTCCGAAGAGCGTGTCGTAGTATAGTCGTCCTTCGTCGAGAGCGTCTGACTTCAGCAGCGACGGGATCTCGAATCTTCCGACGATGATGTCGACGTCGGGAAGATCGTCCTGAACGTAAAGCGTCAGGCCAATGGGCGCCACCCCATTGCCCGCGAACTTCACGCGGCACGTGTCGGCGAGCGATGATGCTCCGCCGATTCCGATCACTTGATGCGTGGCTCCTCGGAAAATCAGGCGCGGATCGGGCACCAGTCGGCGCTTGATCAGGGAGACGTCAGCACCCGGGTCCAACAGGACTCGGATGCGCTGACCGTTGAGCTCAGCTTCCAGGTAGTGTCCTCGCACTGGTCCCTGGATGAAGGCGGTTCCAATGCCGTCGCACTTCGGACCGGATTGCACTGTTGCACTGGGACCGGGCGCACCGATCAACGGCAAGCCGCGGATCACGCGGGACTTGCGGATGGCCTCCATGTTGAGGGCATGCTCCTCCCTGGACAAAAGGTAGCCCAGG
This sequence comes from Tyrophagus putrescentiae, assembly GCA_024499935.1. NCBI lineage: Eukaryota > Metazoa > Arthropoda > Arachnida > Sarcoptiformes > Acaridae > Tyrophagus > Tyrophagus putrescentiae. The sequence goes on from JAMZRA010000052.1 coordinate 10,855, forward strand.
GAGTGGAGCGACTTGGCCAGCGTGATCACTTCGCACGCTTGGGCGCTCACGTGGGCGGCATCAGGCGTTTCGCCCCCGCAGTACTCGAGGTACGCGTTGTTGATCCACCCGCGGGCGGCTTCCAACTTGACGACGAGCTGCTCGGTGGTGAATGCGCAATGGTCTCCCATGGTAGATCACTGTGGCTCGGGCGCAGAGGGAGAGAAGCAGCACGTGAGAAGAAGTTGGGCACGGAGACGGCGGCACGGAGAGGAGGGCTCAGCAGAAGGGAAGGGCACTGGCACGGAGACGAGGGCGCTGGCACGGGAAGAGGAGGAAGCACGGGCACGGAGGTGGCACGGAGAAGAGGAGGAAACACGGGTACTGAGGTGGCACGGGAAGAGGAGGCAGCACGGGCACGGGAAAAGAAGACGTCGGAGAGGGCACGGGCACGAGGACGTCAGAGGGCACAGGCACGGGTGAGGACGTCGGAAGGCACGGGCACGAGGACGTCGGAAAGGCACGAGAGGACGTCGGAAAGGGCACGAGCACGAGGACGTCGGGAGGCACGGGCACGAGGACGTCGGGAGGCACGGGCACGAAGACGTCGGAAGGCACGGAAAGGACGTCGGAAAGGGCACGGGCACGAGGAGGACGTCGGGAGGCACGGGCACGAGGACGTTGAGAGGGCACGGGCACGAGGACGTCAGGGAGGCATGGGCACGAAGACGTCGGAGGGCACGGGAAGAGGACGTCAGGAGGCACGGGCACGAGGACGTCAGGGAGGCACGGGCACGAAGACGTCGGAAGGGCACGGGAAGAGGACGTCAGGAGGCACGGGCACGAGGACGTTGAGAGGGCACGGGCACGAGGACGTCAGGGAGGCACGGGCACGAAGACGTCGAGAGGGCACGGGAGGACGTCAGGAGGCACGGGCACGAGGACGTCACGGGACGACGGCACGAGACGTCGAGAGGGCAACGGGGAGGCAGGCGGAGGCACGGGCACGAGACGTCGGAGGCACGGAGAGGACGTCGAGAGGCACGGGCACGAGACGTCAGGAGGCACGGAGAGACGTCGGAAAGGGCACGGGCACGAGGACGTCGAGAGGCACGGGCGAAGACGTCGAAGGCACGGAGAGGACGTCGGGAAAAGGGCGCGGGCACGAAGAGAGGACGTCCGGAAGGCACGGGGAGGACGTCGGAAAGGGCACGGGCGAGGACGTCGGGAAAATGGCGCGGGCACGAAGAGAGGACGTCGGAAGGCACGGGAAGAGGATGTCAGGAGGCACGGGCACGAGACGTCGGGAAGGCACGGAAGGACGTCGGAAGGGACTGGGCGCGAGAGAAGACGTCGGGAAGGGCACGAGAGAGAGGACGTCAGAAAGGCACGGAGAGGACGTCGGGAGGCACGGGCCGAGGACGTCAGGGAGGCACGGGCACGAAGACGTCGGGAAGGCACGGGAAGAGGACGTCAGGAAGGCACGGAGAGGACGTCGGAAGCACAGACGAAAGGCACGGGCGAGAGAGACGTCGGAAAGGGCGAGAGGGCGCAGAGGCCCAGAGGGCGCGGGGGCACGGGCACGGGACGTCGGGAGGCACGGGGCACGGGCGCGCTCGCGAAAACGTAACACACGACTCGATTGCCAGTCGAGCCGAGGCGAAGACGAAGGCGAAGGCGCCGGTGGCACGGCGAGGGCGCAGGGCGGCAGTACCTAGGCAGGCTGCGGCGGTGGTCGTCGGTTGGTCGATGGTGGGCTCGCGGACGGGGACGCCGAGATCTGACGATTCTCGGACGACGCACCAAAGCACGGATTCTTCCGCGAGTGCAGAGAAGGACGGGAGAGATGGGCACGGCGCTGGTGTTGTCCGGTGAAAGAAGAGAGGCACGGGCGCGTACGATGGTTGAAATGTTTAATCGGTAGAGGTGAGGGGAAGGGTACAGATATGAAGTAGAAGTAGGTGGTGAGGGCCGCTCAGGGCAGATGGGCGCAAGGGCTCGGGAGTCCAAAGACAAGGGCTCGGGCACGGGGCACGGGGCACAGGGCACGGGGCACGGCACGGCACGGCAAAGAGGCCGGCGATGATGATGGGCGCGCACTGGGCCGCCGGTCGACGGAGCGCTCTGCTGGTAACTGACGCTTCTGCCCTCGACCAGCTCTTGTGCTTGAATGCTTGAATGCTTGAATGCTCGAATGCTCGAGACGGTCTGGGCGCCGCAGGCTTATATGCCTTCTAGCGGCGGTGGGAGCACGTGGGGCGGTGAGACGACGCGAGGGAACGCTCCTCTCACGTTCATGTCATCCGATAGCTCACAGGCAAGGTGCTGAGCAGCAGCCAGGCGATGACTCAGCCAGCCGCCGCTCCATGCTCTGGAGCCTTCTCGAATGGCCTTGTCAGAGGCCATCACCTCAAGGAAAATTCCTTGACAAAATAAAATAATCAATTTATCAAGTCAACATCATAAAAATAATTATTTTCTACATCAACTATTTACAAAACTATTTTTAATGAATAGAGTACGTCTTTCTTCCCAACTTTGACACCTTCTTTCGTACTGTTACTAAGCAAAGAAATTCAAAACATTAGTTGCCGTACAGTCATTTTTGACTTGATTTTAATAAATAAAATAATCAATTTATCAAGTCAACATCATAAAAATAATTATTTTCTACATCAACTATCTACAAAACTAGTCTCACTGAATAGAGTACGTCCTTCTTTCCAACTACAATATATTCTTCCGTACTGATACTAAGCAAAAAACTTCAAAACATTAGTTGCCGTACAGTCATTTTTGACTTGATTTTAATAAATAAAATAATCAATTTATCAAGTCAACATCATAAAATTAATTATTTTCTACATCAACTGTTTACAAAACTATTTTTAATGAATAGAGTACGTCTTTCTTCCCAACTACAACATAATCTTCCGTACTGTTACCAAGCAAAAAATTTCAAAACATTAGTTGCCAAACAGTCATTTTTGACTTGTTTTTGTATAAAATAAAATAATCAATTTTTCAAGTCACCATCATAAAAGTATTTATTTTCTACATCAACCATCTACAAAACTAGTCTCACTAAATAGAGTACGTCCTTCTTCCCAACTATAACATAATCTTCCGTACTGTTACTAAGCAAAAAATTTCAAAACATTAGTTGCCGTACAGTCATTTTTGACTTGATTTTAATAAATAAAATAATCAATTTATCAAGTCAACATCATAAAAATAATTATTTTTCACATCAACTATCTACAAAACTATTTTTAATGAATAGAGTACGTCCTTCTTCCCAACTACAATATATTTTTCCGTACTGATACTAAGCAAAAAACTTCAAAACATTAGTTTCCGTACAGTCATTTTTGACTTGATTTTAATAAATAAAATAATCAATTTTTCAAGTCACCATCATAAAAGTATTTATTTTCTACATCAACCATCTACAAAACTAGTCTTACTAAATAGAGTACGTCCTTCTTCCCAACTATAACATAATCTTCCGTACTGTTACTAAGCAAAAAATTTCAAAACATTAGTTGCCGTACAGTCATTTTTGACTTGATTTTAATAAATAAAATAATCAATTTATCAAGTCAACATCATAAAAATAATTATTTTCTACATCAACTATCTACAAAACTAGTCTCACTGAAAAGAGTACGTCCTTCTTCCCAACTACAATATATTCTTCCGTACTGTTACTAAGCAAAAAATTTCAAAACAT
>JAMZRA010000053.1:0-97850 GCA_024499935.1 Tyrophagus putrescentiae
AAAGCACTTTAATGTATAAAAGAATAAATCACCGAAGTTTTCAACCAAACTCTATTTAGGTCTTGTTTTGTACATTTTAAGGTGAAATGAGTTTGATTAAAATTCCACAGAAAAGTAATTTTCACAACAACTTTTCTGAAAACTACTACCTCACACGCAGAAGAGTCTGCTGCGTCGGTTCCACAGTTTGAAAGCACTTTAATGTATAAAAAATAAATCACCGAATTTTAACCAAACTGCTTTTTGACTTGTTATTGTACATTTTAATGGTGAAATGAGTTTCGATAAAATTCCACAAAAAGTATTTTCACAACAACTTTTCTGAAAACTACTACCTCACACGCAGAAGAGTCTGCTGCGTCGGTTCCACAGTTTGAAAGCACTTTAATGTATAAAAATAATCACCGATTTTAACCAAACTGCTTTTTGACTTGTTATTGTACATTTTAATGGTAAAATGAGTTTGATAAAATTCCACAGAAAAGTAATTTTCACAACAACTTTTCTAAAACTACTACCTCACACGCAGAAGAGTCTGCTGCGTCGGTTTCAACAGTTTGAAAGCACTTTAATGTATAAAAGAATAAATCACCGATTTTAACCAAACTGCTTTTTGACTTGTTATTGTACATTTTAATGGTAAAATGAGTTTCGATAAAATTCCACAGAAAAGTAATTTTCACAACAACTTTTCTAAAAACTACTACCTCACACGCAGAAGAGTCTGCTGCGTCGTTCCAGTTTGAAAGCACTTTAATGTATAAAAGAATAAATCACCGAATTTAACAAACTGCTTTTTGACTTGTTTATTGTACATTTTAATGGTAAATGAGTTTCGATAAAATTCACAGAAAAGTAATTTTCACAACAACTTTTCTGAAAACTACTACACTCACACGCAGAAGGTCTGCTGCGTCGGTTTCCACAGTTTGAAAGCACTTTAATGTATAAAGAATAAATCACCGATTTCGAACAACTCTTTTTGACTTTTACTTGATTTTAATGGTAAATGAGTTTGATAAAATTCCACAGAAAAGTAATTTTCACAACAACTTTTCTGAAAACTACTACCTCACACGCAGAAGAGTCTGCTGCGTCGGTTTCCAGCAGTTTGAAAGCACTTTAATGTATAAAAATAAATCACCGAATTTTAACAAACTGCTTTTTGACTTGTTATTGTACATTTTAATGGTAAATGAGTTTCGATAAAATTCCACAGAAAAGTAATTTTCACAACAACTTTTCTGAAAACTACTACCTCACACGCAGAAGAGTCTGCTGCGTCGTTTCCTGCAGTTTGAAAGCACTTTAATGTATAAAAAATAAATCACCGAATTTTAACAAACTGCTTTTTGACTTGTTATTGTATTTTAATGGTAAATGAGTTTCGATAAAATTCACAGAAAAGTAATTTTCACAACAACTTTTCTAAAACTACTACTCACACGCAGAAGAGTCTGCTGCGTCGGTTTCCTGCAGTTTGAAAGCACTTTAATGTATAAAAAATAAATCACCGAATTTTAACAAACTGCTTTTTGACTTGTTATTGTACATTTTAATGGTGAAATGAGTTTCGATAAAATTCCACAGAAAAGTAATTTTCACAACAACTTTTCTGAAAACTACTACCTCACACGCAGAAGAGTCTGCTGCGTCGTTTCCTGCAGTTTAAAAGCACTTTAATGTATAAAAATAAATCACCGAATTTTAACCAAACTGCTTTTTGACTTGTTATTGTACATTTTAATGGTAAAATGAGTTTGATAAAATTCCACAGAAAAGTAATTTTCACAACAACTTTTCTGAAACTACTACTCACACGCAGAAGGTCTGCTGCGTCGTTCCACAGTTTGAAAGCACTTTAATGTATAAAAAATAAATCACCGAATTTTAATCAAACTGCTTTTTGACTTGTTATTGTACATTTTAATGGTGAAATGAGTTTCGATAAAATTCCACAGAAAAGTAATTTTCACAACAACTTTTCTGAAAACTACTTCTTCACACGCAGAAGAGTCTGCTGCGTCGGTTTCAACAGTTTGAAAGCACTTTAATGTATAAAAAATAAATCACCGAATTTTAATCAAACTGCTTTTTGACTTGTTATTGTACATTTTAATGGTGAAATGAGTTTCGATAAAATTCCACAGAAAAGTAATTTTCACAACAACTTTTCTGAAAACTACTACCTCACACGCAGAAGAGTCTGCTGCGTCGTTTCCTGTAGTTTGAAAGCACTTTAATGTATAAAAGAATAAATCACCGAATTTTAACCAAACTGCTTTTTGACTTGTTATTGTACATTTTAATGGTGAAATGAGTTTCGATAAAATTCCACAGAAAAGTAATTTTCACAACAACTTTTCTAAAAACTACTACCTCACACGCAGAAGAGTCTGCTGCGTCGTTTCCTGCAGTTTGAAAGCACTTTAATGTATAAAAGAATAAATCACCGATTTAACAACTGCTTTTTGACTTGTTATTGACTTTTAATGGTAAAATGAGTTTCGATAAAATTCCACAGAAAAGTAATTTTCACAACAACTTTTCTGAAAACTACTACCTCACACGCAGAAGAGTCTGCTGCGTCGGTTTCACAGTTTGAAAGCACTTTAATGTATAAAAATAAATCACCGAATTTAACAAACTGCTTTTTGACTTGTTATTGTACATTTTAATAGTAAAATGAGTTTCGATAAAATTCCACAGAAAAGTAATTTTCACAACAACTTTTCTGAAAACTACTACCTCACACGCAGAAGAGTCTGCTGCGTCGTTTCCTGCAGTTTGAAAGCACTTTAATGTAAAAAATAAATCACCGAATTTTAACCAAACTGCTTTTTGACTTGTTATTGTACATTTTAATGGTGAAATGAGTTTCGATAAAATTCCACAGAAAAGTAATTTTCACAACAACTTTTCTGAAAACTACTACCTCACACGCAGAAGAGTCTGCTGCGTCGTTTCCGCAGTTTGAAAGCACTTTAATGTATAAAAATAAATCACCGAATTTTAACCAAACTGCTTTTTGACTTGTTATTGTACATTTTAATGGTAAATGAGTTTCGATAAAATTCACAGAAAAGTAATTTTCACAACAACTTTTCTAAAAACAACTGATTCACACGCAGTAAGGTCTGCTGCGTCGGTTCCAGCTGTTGGTAAAGCACTTTAATGTATAAAAAAATAAATCACCGAATTTTAACAAACTGCTTTTTGACTTGTTATTGTACATTTTAATGGTAAATGAGTTTCGATAAATTCCACAGAAAAGTAATTTTCACAACAACTTTTCTGAAAACTACTACCTCACACGCAGAAGAGTCTGCTGCGTCGTTTCCACAGTTTGAAAGCACTTTAATGTATAAAAGAATAAATCACCGAATTTTAACCAAACTGCTTTTTGACTTGTTATTGTACATTTTAATGGTGAAATGAGTTTCGATAAAATTCCACAGAAAAGTAATTTTCACAACAACTTTTCTAAAACTACTACCTCACACGCAGAAGAGTCTGCTGCGTCGTTCCGCAGTTTGAAAGCACTTTAATGTATAAAAGAATAAATCACCGAATTTTAACAAACTGCTTTTTGACTTGTTATTGTACATTTTAATGGTAAATGGTTTCGATAAATTCACAGAAAAGTAATTTTCACAACAACTTTTCTAAAACTACTACCTCACACGCAGAAGAGTCTGCTGCGTCGGTTCCAGCAGTTTAAAGCACTTTAATGTATAAAAAATAAATCACCGAATTTTAACCAAACTGCTTTTTGACTTGTTATTGTACATTTTAATGGTGAAATGAGTTTCGATAAAATTCCACAGAAAAGTAATTTTCACAACAACTTTTCTGAAAACTACTACCTCACACGCAGAAGAGTCTGCTGCGTCGTTTCCTGCAGTTTGAAAGCACTTTAATGTATAAAAAATAAATCACCGAATTTTAACCAAACTGCTTTTTGACTTGTTATTGTACATTTTAATGGTAAATGAGTTTCGATAAAATTCCACAGAAAAGTAATTTTCACAACAACTTTTCTAAAAACTACTACCTCACACGCAGAAGGTCTGCTGCGTCGGTTTCCAGCTAGTTTGTAAAGCACTTTAATGTATAAAAAATAAATCACCGAATTTTAATCAAACTGCTTTTTGACTTGTTATTGTACATTTTAATGGTGAAATGAGTTTCGATAAAATTCCACAGAAAAGTAATTTTCACAACAACTTTTCTGAAAACTACTACCTCACACGCAGAAGAGTCTGCTGCGTCGTTTCCTGCAGTTTGAAAGCACTTTAATGTATAAAAGAATAAATCACCGAATTTTAACAAACTGCTTTTTGACTTGTTATGTACATTTTAATGGTGAAATGAGTTTCGATAAAATTCCACAGAAAAGTAATTTTCACAACAACTTTTCTGAAAACTACTACCTCACACGCAGAAGAGTCTGCTGCGTCGGTTTCAACAGTTTGAAAGCACTTTAATGTATAAAAGAATAAATCACCGAATTTTAATCAAACTGCTTTTTGACTTGTTATTGTACATTTTAATGGTGAAATGAGTTTCGATAAAATTCCACAGAAAAGTAATTTTCACAACAACTTTTCTGAAAACTACTACCTCACACGCAGAAGAGTCTGCTGCGTCGGTTTCAACAGTTTGAAAGCACTTTAATGTATAAAAGAATAAATCACCGATTTTAACCAACTGCTTTTTGACTTGTTATTGTACATTTTAATGGTAAATGAGTTTCGATAAAATTCCACAAAAGTAATTTTCACAACAACTTTTCTGAAAACTACTACCTCACACGCAGAAGAGTCTGCTGCGTCGGTTTCCACAGTTTGAAAGCACTTTAATGTATAAAAAATAAATCACCGATTTTAACAAACTGCTTTTTGACTTGTTATTGTACATTTTAATGGTAAAATGAGTTTCGATAAAATTCCACAGAAAAGTAATTTTCACAACAACTTTTCTAAAACTACTACCTCACACGCAGAAGAGTCTGCTGCGTCGTTTCAGCAGTTGTAAAGCACTTTAATGTATAAAAAATAAATCACCGAATTTTAACCAAACTGCTTTTTGACTTGTTATTGTACATTTTAATGGTGAAATGAGTTTCGATAAAATTCCACAGAAAAGTAATTTTCACAACAACTTTTCTGAAAACTACTACCTCACACGCAGAAGAGTCTGCTGCGTCGTTTCCTGCAGTTTGAAAGCACTTTAATGTATAAAAGAATAAATCACCGAATTTTAACCAAACTGCTTTTTGACTTGTTATTGTACATTTTAATGGTGAAATGAGTTTGATAAAATTGAACAAATAGTATTTTCACAACAACTTTTCTGAAAACTACTACCTCACACGCAGAAGAGTCTGCTGCGTCGTTTCCTGCAGTTTGAAAGCACTTTAATGTATAAAAGAATAAATCACCGAATTTTAACCAAACTGCTTTTTGACTTGTTATTGTACATTTTAATGGTGAAATGAGTTTCGATAAAATTCACAGAAAAGTAATTTTCACAACAACTTTTCTGAAAACTACTACCTCACACGCAGAAGAGTCTGCTGCGTCGTTTCCTGCAGTTTGAAAGCACTTTAATGTATAAAAATAAATCACCGAATTTTAACCAAACTGCTTTTTGACTTGTTATTGTACATTTTAATGGTGAAATGAGTTTCGATAAAATTCACAGAAAAGTAATTTTCACAACAACTTTTCTGAAAACTACTACCTCACACGCAGAAGAGTCTGCTGCGTCGTTTCCTGCAGTTTGAAAGCACTTTAATGTATAAAAGAATAAATCACCGAATTTTAACCAAACTGCTTTTTGACTTGTTATTGTACATTTTAATGGTGAAATGAGTTTCGATAAAATTCCACAAAAAGTAATTTTCACAACAACTTTTCTGAAAACTACTACCTCACACGCAGAAGAGTCTGCTGCGTCGTTTCCTGCAGTTTGAAAGCACTTTAATGTATAAAAGAATAAATCACCGAATTTTAACCAAACTGCTTTTTGACTTGTTATTGTACATTTTAATGGTGAAATGAGTTTCGATAAAATTCACAAAAGTATTTTCACAACAACTTTTCTAAAAACTACTACCTCACACGCAGAAGAGTCTGCTGCGTCGTTTCCTGCAGTTTGAAAGCACTTTAATGTATAAAAGAATAAATCACCGAATTTTAACCAAACTGCTTTTTGACTTGTTATTGTACATTTTAATGGTGAAATGAGTTTCGATAAATTCACAGAAAAGTAATTTTCACAACAACTTTTCTGAAAACTACTACCTCACACGCAGAAGAGTCTGCTGCGTCGTTTCCTGCAGTTTGAAAGCACTTTAATGTATAAAAGAATAAATCACCGAATTTTAACCAAACTGCTTTTTGACTTGTTATTGTACATTTTAATGGTAAAATGAGTTTGGATTAAAATTGAACAAATAGATTATTTTCACAACAACTTTTCTGAAAACTACTACCTCACACGCAGAAGAGTCTGCTGCGTCGTTTCCTGCAGTTTGAAAGCACTTTAATGTATAAAAGAATAAATCACCGAGTTTCGAACACATCTATTTTATAGTCATTTTTGACTTGATTTTAAGGGTAAAATGAGTTTGATAAAATTCCACAGAAAAGTAATTTTCACAACAACTTTTCTGAAAACTACTACCTCACACGCAGAAGGTCTGCTGCGTCGGTTTCAACTGTTTGAAAGCACTTTAATGTATAAAAAATAAATCACCGAATTTTAACCAAACTGCTTTTTGACTTGTTATTGTACATTTTAATGGTGAAAATGAGTTTCGATAAAATTCCACAGAAAAGTAATTTTCACAACAACTTTTCTAAAAACTACTACCTCACACGCAGAAGAGTCTGCTGCGTCGTTTCCTGCAGTTTGAAAGCACTTTAATGTATAAAAATATAAATCACCGAATTTTAACCAAACTGCTTTTTGACTTGTTATTGTACATTTTAATGGTGAAATGAGTTTCGATAAAATTCACAGAAAAGTAATTTTCACAACAACTTTTCTGAAAACTACTACCTCACACGCAGAAGAGTCTGCTGCGTCGTTTCCTGCAGTTTGAAAGCACTTTAATGTATAAAAGAATAAATCACCGAGTTTCGAACACATCTATTTTATAGTCATTTTTGACTTGATTTTAAGGGTAAAATGAGTTTAGATAAAATTCCACAGAAAAGTAATTTTCACAACAACTTTTCTAAAAACAACTGAATCACACGCAGTAAGGTCTGCTGCGTCGGTTCCAGCTGTTGGTAAAGCACTTTAATGTATAAAAAAATAAATCACCGAATTTTAATCAAACTGCTTTTTGACTTGTTATTGTACATTTTAATGGTGAAATGAGTTTCGATAAAATTCCACAGAAAAGTAATTTTCACAACAACTTTTCTGAAAACTACTACCTCACACGCAGAAGGTCTGCTGCGTCGTTTCTGCAGTTTGAAAGCACTTTAATGTATAAAAGAATAAATCACCGAGTTTAACACAACTGCTTTTTGACTTGTTATTGTACATTTTAAGGGTAAATGAGTTTGGATAAAATTCCACAGAAAAGTAATTTTCACAACAACTTTTCTGAAAACTACTACCTCACACGCAGAAGAGTCTGCTGCGTCGGTTCCAACAGTTTGAAAGCACTTTAATGTATAAAAGAATAAATCACCGAATTTAACAAACTGCTTTTTGACTTGTTATTGTACATTTTAATGGTAAATGAGTTTCGATAAAATTCCACAGAAAAGTAATTTTCACAACAACTTTTCTGAAAACTACTACCTCACACGCAGAAGAGTCTGCTGCGTCGTTTCCTAGTTTGAAAGCACTTTAATGTATAAAAGAATAAATCACCGAATTTTAACAAACTGTTTTGTACTTTTATTGTACTTTTAATGGTGAAATGAGTTTCGATAAAATTCCACAGAAAAGTAATTTTCACAACAACTTTTCTAAAACTACTACCTCACACGCAGAAGAGTCTGCTGCGTCGTTTCCAGCTGTTTAAAGCACTTTAATGTATAAAAGAATAAATCACCGAGTTTAACCACATTTTTAGTCATTTTTGACTTGTATTTAATAAATAAATAAAATCATTTTTCAATTCACCACATAAAGTATTATTTTCTACAATCAACTTATCTACAAACTATCTTTAACTAATAGAGTACGTCTTCTTCCCACTTTAACCATCTTCCGTACTGTTACTAAGCAAGAAAACTTCAACATTAGTTTCCGTACAGTCATTTTTGACTTGTTTTGTATAATAATAAAATAAATAAGTTTTATCAGTCTATAATCTCCATAGAAAAGTATTTATTTTCTACACTAACAACTATCTACAAAACTAGTCTTTTAACTACGACATAAAGTATTTTCTTCTCACCAACTTTACAAAAGTCCTTCTTCCTACATGTTTTACTAAGCAAAAACTTCAAAACATTAGTTGCCGTACAGTCATTTTTGACTTGATTAAATAAATAAATAATCAATTTTCAGTCACCATCATAAAGTATTATTTTGTACATCACATCTACAAAACTAGTTATGAATAGAGTACGTCTTCTTCCCAACTAAACATATTCTTCCGTACTGTTACTAAGCAAAAACTTCAAAACATTAGTTGCCGTACAGTCATTTTTGACTTGTTTTATAAATAAAATAATCAATTATCAAGTCACATCATAAAAGTATTATTTCTACATCAACATCTACAAAACTATGTTATGATAGAGTACGTCTTCTTCCCAACTATAACAATCTTCCGTACTGTTACTAAGCAAAAAATTTCAAAACATTAGTTGCCAAACAGTCATTTTTGACTTGATTTAAATAAAAAAATAATCAATTTTCAAGTCACCATCATAAAAGTATTTATTTTCTACATCAACCATCTACAAAACTATTTTTAATAAATAGAGTACGTTCTTCTTCCCAACTATAACATAATCTTCCGTACTGTTACTAAGCAAAAAATTTCAAAACATTAGTTGCCGTACAGTCATTTTTGACTTGATTTTAATAAATAAAATAATCAATTTATCAAGTCAACATCATAAAAATATTATTTTTTACATCAACTATCTACAAAACTAGTCTCACTGAATAGAGTACGTCCTTCTTCCCAACTACAACATAATTTCCGTACTGTTACTAAGCAAAAAATTCAAAACATTAGTTGCCGTACAGTCATTTTTGACTTGATTTTAATAAATAAAAAAATCAATTTATCAAGTCAACATCATAAAAATAATTATTTTCTACATCAACCATTTACAAAACTATTTTTAATAAATAGAGTACGTCTTCTTCCCAACTACTAACACATTCTTCCGTACTGTTACAAGCAAAAAATTTCAAAACATAGTTTTCCAAACAGTCATTTTTGAAATTGTTTTTAATAAAATAAAATAATCAATTTATCAAGTCAACATCTAAAAAGTAATTATTTTCTACACAAAACATTACAAAACTATTTTATGAATAGAGTACGTCTTCTTCCAACTACAACATTCTTCCGTACTGTTACACGGTGAACAGATTTTACTCAAAAAAAGTTTCCATTGCCAAATTTGGTATCGTTGGAAAGGTAAATTAAGCTGAGTAAATGGCATTTGTGGTTTATTTGTAACGGTCCTGGGTTCCGGTTCCGGTCAAAAGGAGTTTAACCGTACAAAAAATCATAAAAATTTTTTTTGATAATTTTTTACTTAACTTAACATGGTAAAATTAACTAGAAAAGTGCTTCTATTTAATAAAAATAAGATTGTTTAAATCTGATAACAATTACAGAAAAAGTAATTAAAACTGATTAAAAGTAAAATTATACAAATTTTAGCAGTGCTTTTAAAGTGCTGTAAAAAATGTTTCCATTTGATTTATACATCTAGTAAATAGTTTTTAAATACGGGAAGTTCATTTCTGACAGTAAAAAAATTTTAACGGGACCGGAAGTAGAACTTCTTTTTTGGAACTTCTTACTTCCGGTTCGGATTTTGTTGTAAAAAATATATGTTAAAGCCCTATTAAAATGAATAACAATTCGTTTTTTATTTTTTTAAAATCGGACAAGTACAAGTGCTAAAACAATTAATCAAAAAAAGGAGTTTTATTGAGTTTTATTAAACTTTAAAAATTTTAAAAAATTGTTTTTGATAATATTTTTGTGCAAAAAACTTTAGTTTTATATGGTATTTAACTTAACAAACATAATTTTAACTTTTAAACTTAAACTTTGTTGCCGGAAGTTAAACTCCTAAAAAAGAACTCCTTTTTCCGGTTATAGGAAAACTCAATCATACAAACAATAAACTAGTTTGTGTTAAATAACATATAAAACTAAAGTTTTTTGCACAAAAATATTATCAAAAACAATTTTTTAAAATTTTTAAAGTTTAATAAAACTCAATAAAACTCCTTTTTTTGATTAATTGTTTTAGCACTTGTACTTGTCCGATTTTAAAAAAATAAAAAGCGGATTGTTATTCATTTTAATAGGGCTTTAACATATATTTTTTACAACAAAATCCGAACCGGAAGTAAAAAGTTCCAAAAAAGAAGTTTTACTTCCGGTCCCGTTAAAATTTTTTTACTGTCAGAAATGAACTTCCCGTATTTAAAAACTATTTACTAGATGTATAAATCAAATGGAAACATTTTTTACAGCACTTTAAAAGCACTGCTAAAATTTGAATAATTTTAATTTTAATCAGTTTTAATTACTTTTTCTGTAATTGTTATCAGATTTAAGCAATCTTATTTTTATTAAATAGAAACACCTTTCTAGTTAATTTTACCAAACTTAAGTTTAGTAAAAAATAATCAAAAAAAATTTTTATGATTTTTTGTACAATTAAACTCCTTTTGACCGGAACCGGAAACCCAGGACCCGTTACAAATAAACCACAAATGCCATTTTACTCAGCTTAATTTTACCTTTCCAACGATACCAAATTCGGCGATGGAAACTTTTTTTGAGTAAAATCTGTTCACCGTGTTACTAAGCAAAAAACTTCAAAACATTAGTTGCCAAACAGTCATTTTTGACTTGTTTTTGTATAGAATAAAATAATCAATTTATCAAGTCAACATCATAAAAGTATTTATTTTCTACATCAACCATCTACAAAACTATTTTTAATAAATAGAGTACGTTTTTCTTCCCAACTATAACATAATTTTCCGTACTGTTACTAAGCAAAAAATTTCAAAACATTAGTTGCCGTACAGTCATTTTTGACTTGATTTAAATAAATAAAATAATCAATTTATCAAGTCAACATCATAAAAGTAATTATTTTCTACATCAACTGATTACAAAACTATTTTTAAGGAATAGAGTACGTCCTTCTTCCCAACTATAACATAATCTTCCGTACTGTTACTAAGCAAAAAATTTCAAAACATTAGTTGCCAAACAGTCATTTTTGACTTGTTTTTGTATAGAATAAAATAATCAATTTATCAAGTCACCATCATAAAAGTATTTATTTTCTACATCAACCATCTACAAAACTAGTCTCACTGAATAGAGTACGTCCTTCTTCCCAACTATAACATAATCTTCCGTACTGTTACTAAGCAAAAAATTTCAAAACATTAGTTGCCGTACAGTCATTTTTGACTTGATTTTAATAAATAAAATAATCAATTTATCAAGTCAACATCATAAAAATAATTATTTTGTACATCAACCATCTACAAAACTAGTCTCACTGAATAGAGTACGTCCTTCTTCCCAACTATAACATAATCTTCCGTACTGTTACTAAGCAAAAAATTTCAAAACATTAGTTGCCGTACAGTCATTTTTGACTTGATTTTAATAAATAAAATAATCAATTTATCAAGTCAACATCATAAAAATAATTATTTTCACATCAACTATTTACAAAACTATTTTTAATGAATAGAGTACGTCTTTCTTCCCAACTTTGACACCTTCTTCCGTACTGTTACTAAGCAAAAAATTTCAAAACATTAGTTGCCGAACAGTCATTTTTGACTTGATTTAAATAAATAAATAAATCAATTTTTCAAGTCACCATCATAAAAGTATTTATTTTCTACATCAACCATCTACAAAACTATTTTTAATGAATAGAGTACGTTCTTCTTCCCAACTATAACATAATCTTCCGTACTGTTACTAAGCAAAAAATTTCAAAACATTAGTTGCCGTACAGTCATTTTTGACTTGATTTAAATAAATAAAATAATCAATTTATCAAGTCAACATCATAAAAATAATTATTTTTCACATCAACTATCTACAAAACTAGTCTCACTGAATAGAGTACGTCCTTCTTCCCAACTATAACATAATCTTCCGTACTGTTACTAAGCAAAAAATTTCAAAACATTAGTTGCCGTACAGTCATTTTTGACTTGATTTAAATAAATAAAATAATCAATTTATCAAGTCACCATCATAAAAGTATTTATTTTCTACATCAACCATCTACAAAACTAGTCTCACTGAATAGAGTACGTCCTTCTTCCCAACTACAACATATCTTCCGTACTGTTACTAAGCAAAAAACTTCAAAACATTAGTTCCGTACAGTCATTTTTGACTTGATTTTAATAAATAAATAAATAATTTTCAAGTCACCATCAATAAAATCAATTATTTTTTACTACAACCATCTACCAAAAACTATCTCACAGAATAGAGTACGTCTTCTTCCCAAACTATAACATAATTTTCTCGTACTGTTACTAAGCAAAAATCTTCAAAACATTATTTCGCTGTACAGATTCATTTTTGACTAGTCTTTTATAAATATAAATAATCAATTTATCAAGTCACCATCATAAAATAATTATTTTTACATCAACTATCTACAAAACTAGTCTCACTGAATAGAGTACGTCCTTCTTCCCAACTACAACACATTCTTCCGTACTGTTACTAAGCAAAAAACTTCAAAACATTAGTTGCCGTACAGTCATTTTTGACTTGTTTTAAATAAAATAAAATCAATTTGTAAGTCGCATCTAAAGTATTTATTTCTACATCAACATCTACAAACTATGTTACTGATAGAGTACGTCCTTCTTCCCAACTACTAACAATCTTCCGTACTGTACTAAGCAAAAAAGTTAAAACATTAGTTGCGTACAGTCATTTGACTGATTAATAAAATAATATTTTACAATCACCATCTAAAATAATCTATTTTTACATCAACATTCAAAGTACGATGTACTCTTCTTCCCAACTATAACATATCTTCCGTACTGTTACTAAGCAAAAAACTTCAAAACATTAGTTGTCCGTACAGTCATTTTTGACTTGATTTATAAATAAAATAATCAATTTATCAGTCACATCATAAAAATAATTATTTTACATCAACATCTACAAAATAGTCTCACTGAATAGAGTACGTCCTTTCCCAACTACACACTTCTTCCGTACTGTTACTAAGCAAAAAACTTCAAAACATTAGTTGCCGTACAGTCATTTTTGACTTGATGTTAAATAAAAATAAATCAAGTTATCAGTCACTCATAAAGTATTATTATTTCTACATAACAGACAACAGATTATGTTACTATTAGAGTACTCCTTCCCCACACTCAACATACTCTCCGTACTGTACAGAAGCAAAATTCAACATAGCCTAGTCATGCGAAACTTACCAAGTCACCATCATAAAAGTATTTATTTTCTACATCAACCATCTACAAAACTAGTCTCACTGAATAGAGTACGTCCTTCTTCCCAACTACAACATATCTTCCGTACTGTTACTAAGCAAAAAACTTCAAAACATTAGTTTCCGTACAGTCATTTTTGACTTGATTTAAATAAATAAAATAATCAATTTTTCAAGTCACCATCATAAAATAATTATTTTCTACATCAACCATCTACAAAACTAGTCTCACTGAATAGAGTACGTCCTTCTTCCCAACTACAACATATTCTTCCGTACTGTTACTAAGCAAAAAACTTCAAAACATTAGTTGCCGTACAGTCATTTTTGACTTGATTTAAATAAATAAAATAATCAATTTATCAAGTCAACATCATAAAAGTATTTATTTTCTACATCAACCATCTACAAAACTATTTTTAATGAATAGAGTACGTTCTTCTTCCCAACTATAACATAATCTTCCGTACTGTTACTAAGCAAAAAATTTCAAAACATTAGTTGCCGTACAGTCATTTTTGACTTGATTTTAATAAATAAAATAATCAATTTATCAAGTCACATCATAAAAATAATTATTTTCTACATCAACTATTACAAAACTATTTTTAATGAATAGAGTACGTCTTTCTTCCCAACTTTAACACCTTCTTCCGTACTGTTACTAAGCAAAGAACTTCAAAACATTAGTTGCCGTACAGTCATTTTTGACTTGATTTAAATAAATAAAATAATCAATTTTTCAAGTCACCATCATAAAAGTATTTATTTTCTACATCAACCATCTACAAAACTAGTCTCACTGAATAGAGTACGTCCTTCTTCCCAACTACAACAATCTTCCGTACTGTTACTAAGCAAAAAACTTCAAAACATTAGTTTCCGTACAGTCATTTTTGACTTGATTTAAATAAATAAAATAATCAATTTATCAAGTCACCATCATAAAAGTATTTATTTTCTACATCAACCATCTACAAAACTAGTCTCACTGAATAGAGTACGTCCTTCTTCCCAACTACAACAATCTTCCGTACTGTTACTAAGCAAAAAACTTCAAAACATTAGTTGCCGTACAGTCATTTTTGACTTGATTTTAAGGGTAAAATGAGTTTAGATAAAATTCCACAGAAAAGTAATTTTCACAACAACTTTTCTAAAAACAACTGAATCACACGCAGTAAGGTCTGCTGCGTCGGTTCCAGCTGTTGGTAAAGCACTTTAATGTATAAAAAAATAAATCACCGAATTTTAATCAAACTGCTTTTTGACTTGTTATTGTACATTTTAATGGTGAAATGAGTTTCGATAAAATTCCACAGAAAAGTAATTTTCACAACAACTTTTCTGAAAACTACTACCTCACACGCAGAAGAGTCTGCTGCGTCGGTTTCAACAGTTTGAAAGCACTTTAATGTATAAAAGAATAAATCACCGAATTTTAACCAAACTGCTTTTTGACTTGTTATTGTACATTTTAATGGTGAAATGAGTTTCGATAAAATTCCACAGAAAAGTAATTTTCACAACAACTTTTCTAAAAACAACTGAATCACACGCAGTAAGGTCTGCTGCGTCGGTTTCAGCTGTTGAAAGCACTTTAATGTATAAAAGAATAAATCACCGAGTTTAACAATCTTTTTGATTGTATTTGACTATTTTAAGGTAAATGAGTTTGATAAAATTCCACAGAAAAGTAATTTTCACAACAACTTTTCTGAAAACACTCTCACACGCAGAAGAGTCTGCTGCGTCGGTTTCAACAGTTTGAAAGCACTTTAATGTATAAAAAATAAATCACCGAATTTTCAAACTGCTTTTTGACTTGTTATTGTAATTTTAAGTAAATGAGTTTCGATAAAATTCCACAGAAAAGTAATTTTCACAACAACTTTTCTAAAACTATCTCACACGCAGAAGAGTCTGCTGCTCTTTCCAACTGTTGAAAGCATCTTAATGTATAAAAAATAAACACCGAGTTGCCTTAAGTCATTTTGACTTGATTTTAATAAATAAATAAAACATTTTTCAAGTTCACATCATAAAAGTATTATTTTCTACATCAACTATCTACAAACTATCTCACACGAATAGAGTACGTCTCTTCTTCCAACTTGAAACATCTTCTACTGTTACTAAGCAAAAAACTTCAAAACATTAGTTTCCGTACAGTCATTTTTGACTTGATTTAAATAAATAAAATAATCAATTTATCAAGTCACATCATAAAAGTATTATTTTTACATCAACTATCTACAAAACTATCTAATGAATAGAGTACGTCTTTCTTCCCAACTGACAATTCTTCCGTACTGTTACTAAGCAAAAAACTTCAAAACATTAGTTTGCCGTACAGTCATTTTTGACTTGATTATAATAAATAAAATAATCAATTTTCAAGTCACCATCATAAAAGTATTTATTTTCTACATCAACCATCTACAAAACTATTTAATGAATAGAGTACGTCTTTCTTCCCAACTACAACTTTCTTCCGTACTGTTACTAAGCAAAAAACTTCAAAACATTAGTTTGCCGTACAGTCATTTTTGACTTGTTTTTATAAATAAAATAAAATGAGTTGGTATGCGATGTGTGTGATGATGAGGTTCAGCAGTAGGAAAAGGCAACAGGTATTTACTTTCACGACCACCCAGACCTACACCAACAAGCTCTAGAGCACTACAAGAAGCGAGAGTAACAAGCCTTAGTCGACTTTCACAACTATAAATATATTTTCTACATCAACACTACAAAACTTTCATGAAAGAGTTAGCCTTTCCAACTACACATTTTTGACTGTTCTAAGCAAAAAATTAACATTAGTTCAAAAGTCATTTGACGTTTTACAAATAAATAATATTTTCAAGTCAACATCATAAAAGTATTTATTGTCTCAACATCTACAACTAGTCTCAGAATAGAGTCCTTCTTCCCAACTACAACATAATCTTCCGTACTGTTACTAAGCAAAAAACTTCAAAACATTAGTTGCCGACAGTCATTTTTGACTTGATTTAAATAAATAAAATAATCAATTTATCAAGTCAACATCATAAAATATTATTTTTTACATCAACATTACAAAACATTTTAATGAATAGAGTACGTCTTCTTCCCAACTTTGAACACTTCTTCCGTACTGTTACTAAGCAAAGAACTTCAAAACATTAGTTGCCGTACAGTCATTTTTGACTTGTTTGTATAAATAAAATAAATAGTTTATCAGTCATGCGTATAGATGATGATGTTACAGCAACGTAACAGAAATTTAGGAACAGGGTATTTTTCACTTTGACCACCCCCGCCTACTTACTAAGCACAAAGAACTCAAAACAGAAGTACGCGTACAGTCATTTGAACTTGTAAGTAAAATAAATAAAAGATTATTTGTACTCAACATCTCAATGTCATGAAAAGAGTAGTCCTCTTTCAATATAAATAAGTCACAGTATGTTACTAGCAACCCATTCAAAACATAGTGCCTACAGTCATTTGACTGATGTAATAAATAAAATAATCAATTTATCAAGTCAACATCATAAAAATAATTATTTTCTACATCAACCATCTACAAAACTAGTCTCACTGAATAGAGTACGTCCTTCTTCCCAACTACAACATATCTTCCGTACTGTTACTAAGCAAAAAATTTCAAAACATTAGTTGCCGTACAGTCATTTTTGACTTGATTTTAATAAATAAAATAATCAATTTATCAAGTCAACATCATAAAATATTATTTTCTACATCAACTATCTACAAAACTATTTTTAATGAATAGAGTACGTCTTTCTTCCCAACTTTGACACATTCTTCCGTACTGTTACTAAGCAAAACTTCAAAACATTAGTTGCCGTACAGTCATTTTTGACTTGTTTTTGTACAAAATAAAATAATCAATTTATCAAGTCAACATCATAAAAGTATTTATTTTGTACATCAACCATCTACAAAACTAGTCTCACTGAATAGAGTACGTCCTTCTTCCCAACTACAACATAATCTTCCGTACTGTTACTAAGCAAAAAACTTCAAAACATTAGTTGCCGTACAGTCATTTTTGACTTGATTAATAAATTGTCACGGAATTTCTTCCGGAAGATGAGAGAGAGAAGAGGAGAGAGATGGGCACGGGCGCTGGTGTTGGTCCGGTAGAAAGAAGAGAGGCACGGGCGCGTACGATGGTTGAAATGTTTAATCGGTAGAGGGTGAGGGGAAGGGTAACAGATATGAAGTAGAAGTAGGTGGTGAGGGCCGCTCAGGGCGAATGGGCGCAGGGTTCGGGAGTCCAAAGACAAGGGCTCGGGCACGGGCACGGGGCACGGGGCACGGGGCACGGGGCACGGCACGGCACGGCTAAGAGCCGGCGATGAGATGGGCGCGCACTGGGCGCCGGTCGACGGAGCCTTCTGGGAATGGCTTGCCCTGCCTCTTGCTAATGCTTGAATGCTTAAGACGGTCTGGGCGCCGCAGGCTTATATGCCTTCTTGGGACGGTGAGGGCACGTGGGGCGGTGAGACGACGCGAGGGAACGCTCCTCTCACGTTCACGTCATCCGATAGCTCACAGGCAAGGTGCTGAGCAGCAGCCAGGCGATGACTCAGCCAGCCGCCGCTCCATGCTCTGGAGCCTTCTCGAATGGCCTTGTCAGAGGCCATCACCTCAAGGAAAATTCCTTGACACTCTGCCCGCCCGCCATCCGACTCGACTTCGAGGAGGACCAGACGACGGCACGGCTCGGGGCACAAGGCGCGGAAGTTGACGAAGAGTCCCGAGACGATGAAGGAGTCCGCTTCACTGTTGGACTGGGACAGGCAGCTCAGGCTCGCTGGGGGTAGCTCTTCGGCTAGGCAGGCATCCGCTGCGTAGTCGGGCTCGCGCTTCAAAGGCACAGCACGGGGCACGGCGCGGTTCGCGATGTTTCCAAACGGCAGGTAGTCCTGGTGCCGAAACTGGGGAAAGTCGCCGACAGGTTGGAAGAGCATCTTCAGGCGGCTCTTCCGGCGGGGTACACGGGTGGCCGGAACGATGTTGCCACAGACATCGGTCTGGCTCTGGTGGCGCGGCTCAGACAGCGGCTCTCGCTGGTTCTGGCGATAAGAGAAAGTGGGTGCCCGCTGCACGGTCACTTTCACTTGTTTCAGGAACTTGGGCACTGTTTGTGGGCGCGAGCACAGGTCTACCGGGTTGACCTTAGTGGGCACATGACGAGGCGCACTGATGTCGGCCAAACGATGGAACGACTCGACGGTCTTCCGAAAGTCGGTGGCCGGTGGCTCAGGTACAGGGTCGTTCCACTGCATCTTCAGCACCATCGCTTGCCGGGCGAAGCGCTTCAGGTACAGCTTCACGGGCTCGGGTTGCACGTCGAAGATGGCGCAGATGAACTGGAACATCTTTCGCGGGGTCACAGGCGAAAGGTCGGGCGCAAGTGGGCACTTCTCGAAGAGTGATTGGGCGCGGTTTTCCAAAGCACGTCAAGCACTTTGACGGCTTCTTCAGTGAGCCGACCATTCCACTTCAGCTGGAGGTCCGGGTCACTGGCGTTCCACTTGGTGAGCTCAAAGCGGGCGCTCTCCAATGGCACGGTCGATGGGGGCACATCAGTGCCTGTTTCAGGCACAGGGCGCTCTCGGGCGGAGGTGTCCAGCACGTTGGACACTCCGCGGTGCAGCACGACATCAGCGGTCCAGCCACTCTGGACGCTGGGCACAGGCACGGGGCACTCTTGAGTGGAGGTGGTCAGCACGTTGACCACCTCGTGATGCAGCTCGGCATCTTCGGTCCAGCCGCTCTGGACGTGGAGCGCGGGCACGGGGCGCACTTGGGTGGAGGCAGTCAGCACGTTGACCACCTCGTGGGGCTCGGGCACGGCGTGGACATTGTCCACAGACTTCATCGAGTTGGCACGGTAGTCGTCAGTAAGTCCCGTCCTCTCAAGACGCTCTTGGAGACGGACTTGACGGTGCTTAGCGGACCAGAAGTTGTCGCTCGGCTTCTGTCCGGGTAGAGAAGGTAGGCGGGCACTGAAGCGGCCGCTCGGCATTTGCTTCACTTCGAGAGGAATCTCCGTCTCGGGCTCAGGCACGGTCGTTCCTTGACGAGGGCATCTGTGGGCTCGTCCACAAACGCGGCACGAAAGCAGTGGGCCAAACGGTGGTTCACCTCGGCGCGGTCGGACATGTACACACGTCCGAAGAGCGTGTCGTAGTATAGTCGTCCTTGTCGAGAGCGTCTGACTTCAGCAGCGATGGGATCTCGAATCTTCCGACGATGATGTCGACGTCGGGAAGATCGTCCTGAACGTAAAGCGTCAGGCCAATGGGCGCCACCCCATTGCCCGCGAACTTCACGCGGCACATGTCGGAGAGCGATGACGCTCCTCCGATTCCGATCACTTGATGCGCAGCTCCTCGGAAAATCAGGCGCGGGTCGGGCACCAGTCGGCGCTTGATCAGGGAGACGTCAGCACCCGGGTCCAACAGGACTCGGATGCGCTGGCAGTTGAGCTCAGCCTCCAGGTAGTGTCCTTGCACGGGTCCCTGGATGAAGGCGGTTCCAATGTCGTCGCACATCGGACCGGTCTGCACTGTTGCACTGGGACCGGGCGCACCGATCAACGGCAAGCCGCGAATCACGCGAGACTTGCGGATGGCCTCCAAGTTGAGGGCATGCTCCTCCCTGGACAAAAGGTAGCCCAGGGAGTGGAGCGACTTGGCCAGCGCGATCACTTCGCACGCTTGGGCGCTCACGTGGGCGGCATCAGGCGCTTCGCCACCGCAGTACTCGAAGTACGCGTTGTTGATCCACCCGCGGGCGGCTTCCAACTTGACGACGAGCTGCTCGGTGGTGAAGTTGCGCAGTTCGCACATGGTGGATCACTGTGGCTCGGGCGCAGAAGGAGAGAAGCAGCACGGGAGAAGAAGTCGGGCACGGAGACGGCGGCACGAAGAGGATGGCTCAGCAGAAGGGAAGGGCCTGGCACGGAGACGAGGGCGCTGGCACGGGCAAGAGAGGAGGAAGCACGGGGCACGGAGGAGTAGGCAGCGGGACGAGGAGGAAGCCAGGGACGAAGAGTCCACGGGAAGAGGAGGAGAGCGGACGGCGCAGCGGGCAAGCGAGGACGGCAGAGGGCACAGGCAGAGGGCTGCAAAGACGTCAGGCGGCACGGAGAGACGTGAGGGACGTGCACGAGACGCAGGCACGGGGGCACGGGAAGACGTCGGGAAGGCACGGGGACGTGGAGACGTCGGAAAGGCGCGGGACAGGGAGGACGTCGGAGGCACGGCACAGGAGTGAGCCGCACAGAGACGAGGACGTCAGGAAGGCACGGGCACGAGGACGTCGGAGGGCACGGAGGAGGAGACGTCGGGAGGCACGGGCACGAGGACGTCGGGAAGGGCACGACGTCAGGCGGGCACGAGGACGTCGGAGGGCACGGGCGGGACGCGGAGCAGGGAGAGACCGAGGCCGGGGAGACGTCGGGAGGCACGGGCACGAAGGACGTCGGAGAAGGCACGGGCAGAGAGACGTCAGGAGGCACGGGCACGAAGGACGGGAGGGCACGGGCACAGAGGACGTCGGAGGCACGGGACGAGGACGTCGGAAGGCACGGCGCAGGACGAGGACGTCAGGAAGGCACGGCACGAGGACGTCGAGGACGGCACGGGACTCAGGGCACGGAGAGGACGTCGGAGGCACGGGACGAGGACGTCGGAGGCGGCACGGGCACGGAGGACGTCGGGAGGACGGAGGAGGACGTCGGAGGCACGGACGAGGACGTCGGAGCACGGGCACGAGGACGTCGGAGGGCACGGGCACGAGGACGTGGAGGCACGGGACGAGGACGTCGGAGGCACGGCAGAAGACGTCAGGAGGCCGGTCGGACGTCGAGGCACGGGAGAGGACGTCGGAAGGCACGGGACGAGGACGTCGGAGGCACGGGCACGAGGACGTCGGGAGGCACGGGCACGAGGACGTCGGAAGGGCACGGGAGAGGACGTCGGAGGCACGGGCACGAGGACGTCGAGGCACGGGCCGAGGACGTCGGAGAGGCGACGAGGCGGAGAGGACGTCGGAGGCCGGACGAGGACGTCGGAGGCACGGCAGAAGACGTCGAAGGGCACGGGCACGAGGACGTCGAATGAGGCACGGGACGAGGACGTCGAGAGACGGCTCGAGCGTCGAGAGGGCACGGGCACGAGGAACGTACGAAGGCACGGACGAGACGTCGAGCGAGGCGACGGGCCGAGGCGTCGAGAGGCACGGGCAGGGACGTCAGGCAAGGCACTGCGGCGAGTGAGACGGGTCGGGAGGGCCGGGACGAGGACGCCGAGAAACTGGCACTGGAAGGGCAAAAAGGCACGAGGAACCGAGAGGGCACGGGACGAAAACGAGGGAGGACGGGCAGAAGACGTCGGAAAGGCCCGGGCACGAGGACGCGAGAGGCACGGAGAGGACGGGGAAACGGCGGGGGGACCCAAGGAGAGAAGGCGCAGGCACGGGCGGACGTCGGAAAAAGCACGGGGAGGCGTCGGGAAAATGGCACGGGACGAGGGGAAGGGCGTCGGCGGGAGGAAGTCCGGAAGAAGGAGGCCCACAGGCGCGGACGGCTGCGTAAAACGTAAACACAGATCGATTGCCAGTCGGCCGAGGCGAAGGAGCGGAAAGGGCGCCGGCGCACAATGGACGATGCGCCGGGGGCGGCAGTGCACAGGCAGGCTGCGGCGGTGCGCGGTTGGTCGGTGGGGCTGGACGGGGACGCGAGGAAATTGCGTTTTCGGGACGGACGCAACAAATGCACGGAATTTCTCCGTGAAGAGATGAGGAGAGAGAGAGGGAAGGGGATGGGCTACGGGCGCTAGGGCTGGTCCGGTAGAAAGAAGAGAGGCACGGGCGCGTACGATGGTTGAAAGTTTAATCGGTAGAGGGTGAGGGGGAAGGGTAAAACGATATGAAGTAGAAGTAGGTGGTGAGGGCACGTCAGGGCGAATGGGCGCAGGGTTCGGGAGTCCAAAACAAGGGCTCGGGCACGGGCACGGGGCACGGGCACGGGGACGGCACGGCACGCACGGGACGGCACGCTAAGAGCCGGCGTGATGGGCGGCATGCAGCCGGTCGACGGAGCCTCTGAATGCTTGCTTGCTAATGCTTGAATGCCTAATACGGTCTGGGCGTCGCAGGCTTATATGCCTTCTTGGGACGGTGAGGGCACGTGGGGCGGTGAGACGACGCGAGGGAACGCTCCTCTCACGTTCACGTCATCCGATAGCTCAAAGGCAAGGTGTGAGCAGCAGCCAGGCGATGACTCAGCCAGCCGCCGCTCCATGCTCTGGAGCCTTCTCGAATGGCCTCGTCAGAGGCCATCACCTCAAGGAAAATTCCTTGACATAATTAATAATTAAAATCAAGTCAAAAATGACTGTACGGCAATTCATGTTTTGAAACTTTTTTCTTAATAACAGTACGGAAGAATGGTTGTAGTTGGGAAGAAGGACGTACTCTATTTAGTGAGACTAGTTTTGTAGATGGTTGATGTACAAAATAAATACTTTTATGATGGTGACTTGAAAAATTGATTATTTATTTATTTAAATCAAGTCAAAAATGACTATAAAATAGATTGATTCGAAACTCGGTGATTTATTTTTTTGTACATTAAAGTGCTCCTCCAACTGCTGGAAAAGACGCAGCAGACTCTTTTGCGTGTGAGGTAGTAGTTTTCTTTTAAGATCTGAGCCAGAATAGGACAGATCAGTGGTGGGGTGAATGGAAATAATTTTTAATTGATTTCAGTGTACAACGTCATCATCATCCTCATAATGTTATTTCAAAGTTTTGTTTGACTCTTTATTTAATCCCCAAATAATGTTTCTTTGTTTATTTCAAGCACAAAACAGAGATTAAATAAAGATCCAAGCCAGATTAGGACAGATCAGTGGTGGGGTGAATGGAAATAATTTTTAATTGATTTCAGTGTACAACATCATCTTCATTTTCATAATGTTATTTCAAAGGTTTGTTTGACTCTTTATTTAATCCCCAAAATTTGTTTCTTTGCTCATTTCAAGCACAAAACAGAGATTAAATATTGATCTGAGCCAGAATAGAACAGATCAGTGGTGGGGTAAGCGGAAATAATTTTTAATTGATTTCATTGTACAACATTAACATCTATGTCACAGTTCTCTGGTCCCTGACCTAAGGCCTTTCACCTTCTCGGCTTCCAGTAGTACTCTTATGTAGGCTCGTTGAGGGTAGGGCAGGGCGGGGGTCGTATCGGCCGCTGGGCGGCCTGAGTAGACTATTAGACTATGTTACTACAATAACAAGTCAAAAAGCAGTTTGGTTAAAATTCGGTGATTTTTATTTTTATACATTAAAGTGCTTTCAAACTGCAGGAAACAACGCAGCAGACTCTTCTGCGTGTGAGGTAGTAGTTTTCAGAAAAGTTGTTGCGAAAAAATTCTATTTGTGCAATTTTAATCGAAACTCATTTCACCATTAAATGTACAATAACAAGTCAAAAAGCAGTTTGGTTAAAATTCGGTGATTTTTATTTTTATACATTAAAGTGCTTTCAAACTGCAGGAAACGACGCAGCAGACTCTTCTGCGTGTAAGGTAGTAGTTTTTAGAAAAGTTGTTGTGAGAATTACTTTTCTGTGGAATTTTATTGAAACTCATTTTACCATTAAAATGCACAATAACAAGTCAAAAAGCAGTTTGGTTAAAATTCGGTGATTTTTATTTTTATACATTAAAGTGCTTTCAAACTGCAGGAAACGACGCAGCAGACTCTTCTGCGTGTAAGGTAGTAGTTTTTAGAAAAGTTGTTGTGAGAATTACTTTTCTGTGGAATTTTATCCAAACTCATTTTACCCTTAAAATCAAGTCAAAAATGACTGTACGGCAATTCATGTTTTGAAACTTTTTTCTTAATAACAGTACGGAAGAATGTGTTGTAGTTGGGAAGAAGGACGTACTCTATTTAGTGAGACTAGTTTTGTAGATGGTTGATGTACAAAATAAATACTTTTATGATGGTGACTTGAAAAATTGATTTATTTATTTATTTAAATCAAGTCAAAAATGACTGTACGGCAACTAATGTTTTGAAGTTTTTTGCTTAGTAACAGTACGGAAGAATATGTTGTAGTTGGGAAGAAGGACGTACTCTATTCAGTGAGACTAGTTTTGTAGATGGTTGATGTACAAAATAAATACTTTTATGATGGTGACTTGAAAAATTGATTTATTTATTTATTTAAATCAAGTCAAAAATGACTGTTTGGCAACTAATGTTTTGAAGTTTTTTGCTTAGTAACAGTACGGAAGAATGTGTCAAAGTTGGGAAGAAGGACGTACTCTATTCATTAAAACTAATTTTGTAAATAATTGATGTACAAAATAAATACTTTTATGATGGTGACTTGAAAAATTGATTTAATTAATAATTAAAATCAAGTCAAAAATGACTGTACGGCAATTCATGTTTTGAAACTTTTTTCTTAATAACAGTACGGAAGAATGTGTTGTAGTTGGGAAGAAGGACGTACTCTATTTAGTGAGACTAGTTTTGTAGATGGTTGATGTACAAAATAAATACTTTTATGATGGTGACTTGAAAAATTGATTTATTTATTTATTTAAATCAAGTCAAAAATGACTATAAAATAGATTGATTCGAAACTCGGTGATTTATTTTTTTGTACATTAAAGTGCTCCTCCAACTGCTGGAAAAGACGCAGCAGACTCTTTTGCGTGTGAGGTAGTAGTTTTCTTTTAAGATCTGAGCCAGAATAGGACAGATCAGTGGTGGGGTGAATGGAAATAATTTTTAATTGATTTCAGTGTACAACGTCATCATCATCCTCATAATGTTATTTCAAAGTTTTGTTTGACTCTTTATTTAATCCCCAAATAATGTTTCTTTGTTTATTTCAAGCACAAAACAGAGATTAAATAAAGATCCAAGCCAGATTAGGACAGATCAGTGGTGGGGTGAATGGAAAAATTTTTAATTGATTTCAGTGTACAACATCATCTTCATTTTCATAATGTTATTTCAAAGGTTTGTTTGACTCTTTATTTAATCCCCAAAATTTGTTTCTTTGCTCATTTCAAGCACAAAACAGAGATTAAATATTGATCTGAGCCAGAATAGAACAGATCAGTGGTGGGGTAAGCGGAAATAATTTTTAATTGATTTCATTGTACAACATTAACATCTATGTCACAGTTCTCTGGTCCCTGACCTAAGGCCTTTCACCTTCTCGGCTTCCAGTAGTACTCTTATGTAGGCTCGTTGAGGGTAGGGCAGGGCGGGGGTCGTATCGGCCGCTGGGCGGCCTGAGTAGACTATTAGACTATGTTACTACAATAACAAGTCAAAAAGCAGTTTGGTTAAAATTCGGTGATTTTTATTTTTATACATTAAAGTGCTTTCAAACTGCAGGAAACAACGCAGCAGACTCTTCTGCGTGTGAGGTAGTAGTTTTCAGAAAAGTTGTTGCGAAAAAATTCTATTTGTGCAATTTTAATCGAAACTCATTTCACCATTAAAATGTACAATAACAAGTCAAAAAGCAGTTTGGTTAAAATTCGGTGATTTTTATTTTTATACATTAAAGTGCTTTCAAACTGCAGGAAACGACGCAGCAGACTCTTCTGCGTGTAAGGTAGTAGTTTTTAGAAAAGTTGTTGTGAGAATTACTTTTCTGTGGAATTTTATTGAAACTCATTTTACCATTAAAATGCACAATAACAAGTCAAAAAGCAGTTTGGTTAAAATTCGGTGATTTATTCTTTTATACATTAAAGTGCTTTCAAACTGCAGGAAACGACGCAGCAGACTCTTCTGCGTGTAAGGTAGTAGTTTTTAGAAAAGTTGTTGTGAGAATTACTTTTCTGTGGAATTTTATCCAAACTCATTTTACCTTAAAATCAAGTCAAAAATGACTGTTTGGTTAAAATTCTGATTTTTTTTATAACAGTACGGAGAATGTGTTGTAGTTGGGAAGAAGGACGTACTCTATTCAGTGAGACTAGTTTTGTAGATGGTTGATGTACAAAATAAATACTTTTATGATGGTGACTTGAAAAATTGATTTATTTATTTATTTAAATCAAGTCAAAAATGACTGTTTGGCAACTAATGTTTTGAAGTTTTTTGCTTAGTAACAGTACGGAAGAATGTGTTGTAGTTGGGAAGAAGGACGTACTCTATTCAGTGAGACTAGTTTTGTAGATGGTTGATGTACAAAATAAATACTTTTATGATGGTGACTTGAAAAATTGATTTATTTATTTATTTAAATCAAGTCAAAAATGACTGTTTGGCAACTAATGTTTTGAAGTTTTTTGCTTAGTAACAGTACGGAAGAATGTGTCAAAGTTGGGAAGAAGGACGTACTCTATTCATTAAAACTAATTTTGTAAATAATTGATGTACAAAATAAATACTTTTATGATGGTGACTTGAAAAATTGATTTAATTAATAATTAAAATCAAGTCAAAAATGACTGTACGGCAATTCATGTTTTGAAACTTTTTTCTTAATAACAGTACGGAAGAATGTGTTGTAGTTGGGAAGAAGGACGTACTCTATTTAGTGAGACTAGTTTTGTAGATGGTTGATGTACAAAATAAATACTTTTATGATGGTGACTTGAAAAATTGATTTATTTATTTATTTAAATCAAGTCAAAAATGACTATAAAATAGATTGATTCGAAACTCGGTGATTTATTTTTTTGTACATTAAAGTGCTCCTCCAACTGCTGGAAAAGACGCAGCAGACTCTTTTGCGTGTGAGGTAGTAGTTTTCTTTTAAGATCTGAGCCAGAATAGGACAGATCAGTGGTGGGGTGAATGGAAATAATTTTTAATTGATTTCAGTGTACAACGTCATCATCATCCTCATAATGTTATTTCAAAGTTTTGTTTGACTCTTTATTTAATCCCCAAATAATGTTTCTTTGTTTATTTCAAGCACAAAACAGAGATTAAATAAAGATCCAAGCCAGATTAGGACAGATCAGTGGTGGGGTGAATGGAAATAATTTTTAATTGATTTCAGTGTACAACATCATCTTCATTTTCATAATGTTATTTCAAAGGTTTGTTTGACTCTTTATTTAATCCCCAAAATTTGTTTCTTTGCTCATTTCAAGCACAAAACAGAGATTAAATATTGATCTGAGCCAGAATAGAACAGATCAGTGGTGGGGTAAGCGGAAATAATTTTTAATTGATTTCATTGTACAACATTAACATCTATGTCACAGTTCTCTGGTCCCTGACCTAAGGCCTTTCACCTTCTCGGCTTCCAGTAGTACTCTTATGTAGGCTCGTTGAGGGTAGGGCAGGGCGGGGGTCGTATCGGCCGCTGGGCGGCCTGAGTAGACTATTAGACTATGTTACTACAATAACAAGTCAAAAAGCAGTTTGGTTAAAATTCGGTGATTTTTATTTTTATACATTAAAGTGCTTTCAAACTGCAGGAAACAACGCAGCAGACTCTTCTGCGTGTGAGGTAGTAGTTTTCAGAAAAGTTGTTGCGAAAAAATTCTATTTGTGCAATTTTAATCGAAACTCATTTCACCATTAAAATGTACAATAACAAGTCAAAAAGCAGTTTGGTTAAAATTCGGTGATTTTTATTTTTATACATTAAAGTGCTTTCAAACTGCAGGAAACGACGCAGCAGACTCTTCTGCGTGTAAGGTAGTAGTTTTTAGAAAAGTTGTTGTGAGAATTACTTTTCTGTGGAATTTTATTGAAACTCATTTTACCATTAAAATGCACAATAACAAGTCAAAAAGCAGTTTGGTTAAAATTCGGTGATTTTTATTTTTATACATTAAAGTGCTTTCAAACTGCAGGAAACGACGCAGCAGACTCTTCTGCGTGTAAGGTAGTAGTTTTTAGAAAAGTTGTTGTGAGAATTACTTTTCTGTGGAATTTTATCCAAACTCATTTTACCCTTAAAATCAAGTCAAAAATGACTGTACGGCAATTCATGTTTTGAAACTTTTTTCTTAATAACAGTACGGAAGAATGTGTTGTAGTTGGGAAGAAGGACGTACTCTATTCAGTGAGACTAGTTTTGTAGATGGTTGATGTACAAAATAAATACTTTTATGATGGTGACTTGAAAAATTGATTTATTTATTTATTTAAATCAAGTCAAAAATGAATGTTTGGCAACTAATGTTTTGAAGTTTTTTGATTAGTAACAGTACGGAAGAATGTGTTGTAGTTGGGAAGAAGGACGTACTCTATTCAGTGAGACTAGTTTTGTAGATGGTTGATGTACAAAATAAATACTTTTATGATGGTGACTTGAAAAATTGATTTATTTATTTATTTAAATCAAGTCAAAAATGACTGTTTGGCAACTAATGTTTTGAAGTTTTTTGCTTAGTAACAGTACGGAAGAATGTGTCAAAGTTGGGAAGAAGGACGTACTCTATTCATTAAAACTAATTTTGTAAATAATTGATGTACAAAATAAATACTTTTATGATGGTGACTTGAAAAATTGATTTAATTAATAATTAAAATCAAGTCAAAAATGACTGTACGGCAATTCATGTTTTGAAACTTTTTTCTTAATAACAGTACGGAAGAATGTGTTGTAGTTGGGAAGAAGGACGTACTCTATTTAGTGAGACTAGTTTTGTAGATGGTTGATGTACAAAATAAATACTTTTATGATGGTGACTTGAAAAATTGATTTATTTATTTATTTAAATCAAGTCAAAAATGACTATAAAATAGATTGATTCGAAACTCGGTGATTTATTTTTTTGTACATTAAAGTGCTCCTCCAACTGCTGGAAAAGACGCAGCAGACTCTTTTGCGTGTGAGGTAGTAGTTTTCTTTTAAGATCTGAGCCAGAATAGGACAGATCAGTGGTGGGGTGAATGGAAATAATTTTTAATTGATTTCAGTGTACAACGTCATCATCATCCTCATAATGTTATTTCAAAGTTTTGTTTGACTCTTTATTTAATCCCCAAATAATGTTTCTTTGTTTATTTCAAGCACAAAACAGAGATTAAATAAAGATCCAAGCCAGATTAGGACAGATCAGTGGTGGGGTGAATGGAAAAATTTTTTAATTGATTTCAGTGTACAACATCATCTTCATTTTCATAATGTTATTTCAAAGGTTTGTTTGACTCTTTATTTAATCCCCAAAATTTGTTTCTTTGCTCATTTCAAGCACAAAACAGAGATTAAATATTGATCTGAGCCAGAATAGAACAGATCAGTGGTGGGGTAAGCGGAAATAATTTTTAATTGATTTCATTGTACAACATTAACATCTATGTCACAGTTCTCTGGTCCCTGACCTAAGGCCTTTCACCTTCTCGGCTTCCAGTAGTACTCTTATGTAGGCTCGTTGAGGGTAGGGCAGGGCGGGGGTCGTATCGGCCGCTGGGCGGCCTGAGTAGACTATTAGACTATGTTACTACAATAACAAGTCAAAAAGCAGTTTGGTTAAAATTCGGTGATTTTTATTTTTATACATTAGAGTGAGTGGAGTGAGTGAGTGAGTGAGTGAGTGAGTGAGTGAGTGAGTGAGTGAGTGAGTGAGTGAGTGAGTGAGTGAGTGAGTGAGTGAGTGAGTGAGTGAGTGAGTGAGTGAGTGAGTGAGTGAGTGAGTGAGTGAGTGAGTGAGTGAGTGAGTGAGTGAGTGAGTGAGTGAGTGAGTGAGTGAGTGAGTGAGTGAGTGAGTGAGTGAGTGAGTGAGTGAGTGAGGTGAGTGAGTGAGTGAGTGAGTGAGTGAGTGAGTGAGTGAGTGAGTGAGTGAGTGAGTGAGTGAGTGAGTGAGTGAGTGAGTGAGTGAGTGAGTGAGTGAGTGAGTGAGTGAGTGAGTGAGTGGTGAGTCCATGCCAGTTTGCTCACCGTAAAACAAAAACGGTAGGAAGGAAATACTAAAACGGTGGAAAAAAAGAGTGGCTTACCGGCTGACTGACTGGCTGGCTGGCTACCTGTCCTAATGCAGGTTATTAAAATGGCTGATGAGAAAGAAAAAAACATGCAAAAAGGAACTGAAAGGATGCATTCTGACTGACTACCTGTGAAGGGTATTTAAAGTGGATATAAATAATAAAAAATGGGGGCAACAAAAAAAATGGGAGGGGCAAATGCTTAAAGAGTAAAAGAAGAAACAAACCTTAAATGTACTTGAAAACCAATATTGTTTGTTTGCACAGGTGCACTGAGCAATCAAGAACAGCAGAAATGCTGAATAAAAGGTGGTAAAAGGTGCTGAAAACTGTCGCTGCTCACAAAAAATATAAAACTGGCAGATAAAGTGAAGTGGCCGCATCATAATAAAAAAAACTCTCAATAAAAACAAAAAAGGTAATCATGTTTAAATAAAGGAAAAAATGCTTCAAATTAAAAAACATTAAACTGGTCAAAAAAGGAAGTAAAATATGCTAAAATAGAATAGCTTAAAAGGTGTGCAGGAAGAGGTGGACAGGTGAGATATTTGTGAATAAATTAAAAAACTAATCACTAAAAAAGGGGTCAATGCTGCTAAAGGGACTAATGTGTTGAAGAAAACAGAAAAGCGTATTTAGTAGAAAGAAAGGACACAGTGCAAACAAAGGGTGACTGATGCTAAAGGGATGCCAGCTGACTGCTATCTAACTATGGGATCACCTTGGAAATGGGGGCACAAGAGAGAAAATAAAAAAGCACACAGCAAATGCCTAATGAAGGAAAAACTTTAAATGTACTTGAAGCAATCAAGAACAACGGTAATCTCCAGTAAAGTAAAAGTCAAGAAAAAATGCTGAAATAAAAGCAAAAGAATATCATTGCTCAATAATATTAAAAATACTGTGCTTTCTTGTGAGTTAATGATGCAAAAAATAAAACTGACAGGTGGCAGGAAAGGGGAGGTAAAAAAGACACAAAATTAAAAAGGGCCTAGTGGCTCACAGGTAGTAAAACTAAAAAAGGAAGGAAGGCATCAAACTAAAAAACAATCAATAGTTAAAAAATTTGGCAGTGCAAAAGAAAGACTATTGTGCTAAAAAAAAAGCAGCAACTCATAAAAAACGGCAATAGCATGCAAAAGAAAACTAAAAGGTGTAAAAGAAAATCTAACAGGTAGAAAAAGTAGAATTAAGTAGGCTGCATCATTGAGCCATTTAAAGCAAAGCCGAGTAGCTTACAGTGGTCATGTTTGAAAAGCAAAAGAAAGTAAAGAAAGCATCAAACTAAAGGCTAGCCAACAAAAATTTGTAAATGCCAAGGTAAAAGGGGTCTTAGCAGTCATGTTTAAAAAAGGTAGTAATGAACTGAAAAAGTTAAAATATCAACTTATTAATGTCAGGTGAGCACATCAATAAAATCGGTGGTCAAAACTAAAGAAATAAAATAAAATGCAAGGTAGGAAAAAAACCTAAAAGGCTAATTAGAAACAGTAATCAAAAAAATGTTTGAGCTAAACTGGTCAAAAAATTAAACAGTACCTAAACTTAAAAGAATAAAAAGAAACAAGTTTTAAAAAGTTAATAAAAATGATTTTACTGTGAAACTTGATAGTTGAAACAATAGCAACAAAAGTAAAATGAAAAAAGAGAGAAAAGCATCCAACATCTAAAAGGCAATTATAGTTTTAAAAAGTGCAAAAAAGGGACTATTGTGCTGAGAAAAAGAGCAGAAGCACACTAAAAGGCATGCAAAAAAACTAAAGCTAAAAAAGTGTAAAGCGAAAAGTTGACAAATGGGAAGAAAGCTGCATCATTGGTAAAACAAACAATTAAAATGGTGGTGAACACGGTAAATGAGTGAGGCTGAAGAGGGTCTCTCTTTCTTTATCATAGCCTTAATGTTCCAAATGTTACCGACCCACCCTGCACTCAACGAGCCTACATAAGAGCACTACTGGAAACCGAGAAAATGCTTTAGGTCAAAGACCACTTAAAGCAAGGCAGAGTAGCCAACAGGTGGTATTGTTTGAGGGAGGCAGCGGAAAAAAGGAAAGAAAGCAATAAACTAAAAACTTAAACGACTAATAAATATCAAGGTAAAAGGGGCTTGAGTTAAGCTAATAAAAAAAGTAGTAGATGGACTGAAGAAAGCTAAAAAACTTTACTAATTAATGTAAAAAAGATAAGTTTACCAAAAAAAACAGATAATCTAGACTAAAAAATGGAAAGAGAGACAAGGTAGGAAAAAAACTTAAAATATCATCACTAATTAGAAACAGTGGTAAAAAGGAAAAATGTTTGAGCTAAGCTAGTCAGAAAAAATAAAATAAACAGTAATTTAATTAAAAAGAATACAAAGAAACATTAAAAAATTAAACAACTATAATTAACTGAGATGAGGTAGTCAATGCTAAAAAAGGGACTAATGTGCTGTCAAATGCCTGAAAAGGAGAGAATAAATAAAGACTAGAAAATCTAAAACTGACAGGTGAGAGGAAAGCTGAAAGTAAAAAAAAGTTGCATCATTGTGCCAATTAAAACAAGGTCAAATGGCCCACAGGTGGTCAAGTTTGAGGAAGCAAAAAGAAAGGAAAGAAAGCATTAAACTAAAATTAATTAAACTAAAAAGCCAGTTTAAAAAGACTGGTAAATGCCAAGGGGCCTGAGCTGAGCTGAAGGAGTAAGCAGTAGATAAAAAAAGTGGAAAGAGCTGATGCGGAAAACTGAGTCTATTGAGGTGAGCTCACTAGGAAAGCAAGTAACTAAAAAAAGTCAAACTGAAAAAATTGCAACTAATTAAAAAGAACACTAAAAAAGGGCTAGAGAAAAAGGAAAGGACAGAAAATGATTAAAAGGTGTTTTAGCGTTTTAACACAGAAACAGTTTTAGCCTTTTTTTAGGAGTTCAAGGTCAAGACAGATGAGCTCATTAATAAAATCAGTGATCAAAACTAAAAAAATATAAAAAGAGGCAGTGAAAAAAATAAAAATTTTAAAAAGCATCACTATTTTAAACAGTGGTAAAAGG
Organism: Tyrophagus putrescentiae; assembly: GCA_024499935.1. NCBI lineage: Eukaryota > Metazoa > Arthropoda > Arachnida > Sarcoptiformes > Acaridae > Tyrophagus > Tyrophagus putrescentiae. The sequence continues at coordinate 33,699 of JAMZRA010000053.1, forward strand.
AAAAATAGTTTGAGATAAGCTGGTCAAAAAAATAAAATAAGCAGTAGCTTAACCTAAAAAGATATAAAAACTAATTTTAAAAAAGTTAATGAAGGTAATCTCAGTATGAAACCCGATAAAACTCAAAACAAAAGTAAAATGAAAAAAGAAAGGAAAGCATCTAACATCTAGAAGGCAATAATTAGTTTAAAAAAGTTAAAAGAGAAACTAATGTGCTAAAGAAATGGAGCAGTAGCTTGTAGAGCAAAGAAAAGTAAAATGTATGCAAAAAAAGACTGATGCAAAAGGCAAAACTGACAGGTGAAGCAGATAGGTTTAGTAAGCTGCATCATTAAGCACAAATAAACAGGTGCCAATTGCTTACAGGTGGTCATGTTCAAGAAAAGAGGAAACAAAAAAGGAAATTTAAACTAAAAAGTTAATTTTACTAATTAAAAAGAGTGGTCAATGCCAAGAGCAAGGTGGCATGCACTGAACTGATCAAATGAAATAGTCAAGAGTATTAGCTAAACTAAAAGAAGGTAATGAAACTACAGTAAGAATGAAAAGGGAAAAGTGTGAAACTAAAAGGCCAACTTAAAAGGACTAGTCAATTTAAAGGTAAAAGGGGCCTGAGCTGGGCTGGTCATTCAAGTGGGCAGCAGTAGCTAAACCAAAAAACCTGATAAATAAAATTCAAGACAGTTGAGCTCACAACAAGAACTGGTGGTCAAGAGAAAAGCAGTGAAAGTTAAAAGAATAAAACTACTAAAAAGCATTATTAACTAGACTGGTCAGTGGACTAAAAATGAATAATGTGCTTTGAAAAATAAAAGAGAAAAGAAAAAGGCAGCAGTAATTCCATGAAAAAACTAAAAAACTAAAACTGACATTTGAAAAAAGTAAGAGGAATTCAGTGGGCCGCATCATGTGAACGAGGCCAATTTTTCTCAAATGTTTAAAGAAAAGCAAACAAATAAAAATAAAATAAAACATTAATTTAAAAAACTAAATAAGAAAAGAGTGTAAAGTGAAAAAACATGCAATAACCTAGTCAAAAAAGAAAAAACAAGTAATGGCCAAAGAGAAGGGAAAAGTGGAGGTGACTAAAGCATTCTCTAACTAAAAAAATGACTGGTCAAAACTAAATGAAGAAAGCATGCAATTGGAAACAAGTAACTATTCTGTTTTAATCAAGAATGCACAAGTACAATCAAGACTAGGTAATGCAAAAGTATTATTTAAATTAGAAAAAGAAACAAAACTGTCATTACTAGTAAAGCAAAAACTGACGATGTGGGAAAACTGAAGACCAAGAAAACTGCATCATTGTGCCAATAAAAGCAAGGCAGAGTAGCCAACAGGCGGTCAAGTTTGAGAAAACAAAAGGAAAAAAGCATAAAACTAACAATTTAAAAAGACTGGCCAAGGTGAAAACTGGACTGAGCTGATAAAAAAAGAAAGAGTAGGCAGTAGCTAAAGAAAAGTGGGAAAAAATGATGCGGAAACGTGAGTCCACTGATGAGAGGTGAGCTCACACTGAAAAACCGGTGACTAAAAACAGTAAAAGAAAGGAAAATGGAGGCGTCAAACTAATCAGCTGCCATAATTAAAAGAGTAACGGGAGCTTAGGGGTGGTGGTGGGAGTTTAGTCCCTAAGTCAGGTTTATTGTTGGTTACAGCAGGTTACACGAGCACAGCACGACTGCCGCGTTACACGCACCGTCACGCCGGTTGTCAACACTGGCGGCCGTATCCACCTCTACCGGCCGCCAGTCATCATAGCCGCTAGCGGCCCATCAGCCGCCACTCCTCCCCCTCAAAATCCGAGGCCGTCCACGTCCTCGGAATTCGTCGAGTGGTCTCATCGTGATCACCGGCTTCACGTGGTTCAGGTGAACCATCTTCTCTTTGTCGTTCCTGTCAGCAAGTTTCACCTTGGGCCATTTCATCTCGATTACTCTGTACGGGCCCTTCCATTTGACGTTCAGCTTCTTTGACTTCCCCATGCCCTGCTCTTGAACGTGCCACGCCACCAAGTCTCCTTCTTTGAGTTGCGCCGTTTTCCTTCTCCTTCTTTTGTCGTACTGCGCCTTCATTCTGCATTGTTCAGACTTTCTGTTCACCGCCGCAGCCACTCGATTGATCACTGGGTCGAGTGGTTGTCTCGACAACTGGTAGTTGTTGTCCAGTTGCGTCCTCGCTTCTCGGTTGTACATCAACGAGTACGGCGTAACTCCTGTGGTCATGTGTCTCCGTGTGTTGTACGCCGTTACACAAGTCGCCAGGTTCCGTTTCCAATCCTTCTGGTCACTGCACGATGTCCTGAGCATTGTTTCCAGAGAACGTATTGCTCTTTCCGCGAGTCCGTTTCCTTGATGATGATACGGCGAAGCAATGTGGTGCTCCACAGCGGCGGTTCTGCAGAAAGCCTTAAACTCGCGGCTGTCAAACTGTGTGCCGCCATCAGTCGTCAGCATTTTTGGAGCTCCGTAGCGAGCAAACACTTCTGCGAGCCATTCTGCAATTGTCTTTGCCCGCGTGTCCGGCAACGCAGCTGCTTCAATCCATTTGCTGAACGAGTCCTGCAACACAGCAATGTGTGTGCAACCGTCCGACTCCGTCAGTGGTCCACACAAGTCTAGGTGCACTCGCTCAAACACATCTTCACTTTCCAGGGCGATCATTTCCTCTCTGAAAGGCTCATCGTCATCTTTCTTCATCTGGCAACTGTCGCAGTTTTTCAGATGGCCCTTCAGCTGCTCCTTCCAGTGTGGCCAATAAAATCGCTCACGGATCACCTCGGCACATTTGAAAAAACCGAGGTGTCCTTCGTCGTCGTGCACTTTCTTGAGGATCACTTCTTTTTCGTTGTCATCGTCGATGCACAACCTCTCGCGTCCGTCTTCTACCAAAAACACATTTTCTCCTCTTCTTTCGAATCTCTTCGGATCACGTTCCATCAGTGAAGCCAGCGTGTCTGATGGTTTTGCGCGAATGAGGCCCACCTGGATTCGACTGAGGGCATCTGCCAAGAAGTTGTCATTCCCCTTGACATAGTCGATACCCTCGATGTCGAACTCCATCAACCGGAGCGCCCATCGTCCGAGTTTGCCTGGCACGTCGATCTTGCTAATCAGCCACTGCAGCGGTCGGTGATCCGTTTCAATCCTGAACTGTCTTCCATACAGCAGGTGTTCCCACTTTTCCAGCGCCCAGAGGATTGCTGTTGCTTCACGCTCAATCGTTGAGTACCTCTTCTCGGTATCGTTGAACGTTTTAGACATAAAGTCTACAATCCGGCGCTCTCCATTGATCACTTGCAGTAGCACTGCTCCTGTTGCCAAGTTCGAAGCGTCACAAGCCACGATGAAGGGGTGGTCGAGATTAGGCAGCCACACTGACGGTTGTTTCGCAAACACCTCCTTTAGTTCTCTGAACTTCAGGTCGCATTCGTCGGTCCACGTCAGTTTTCTTTTGTTTTCGTTGCTCGCTTTAAACAGCGGCTCTGACAGCTGAGCAAAGTTCGGGATCAGGTCTCTGAAAAAGTTTCCGAGACCCAAAAACCCTTTCAGCCCACTTGTTGTTTCTGGCACCGGAAAGTTGGCCAGTAACTTCGTCTTCTCGTCGTTGGGCGCCTTCTGGCCATCCTTGATCTTAAAACCGAGAAACTCGATTTCCGTGACTCCGAAGAGACACTTTTCTTTGTTCATTGTCAGGCCGGCTTTTCGAATTCTTTCCAGCACCTGACGCACGTGGCCAGCGTGCTGAGCTGGGTTTTCCGAAAAAACCAAAACGTCGTCGAGGTAGACACAGACGAATGGCAAGTCGCCCAGCACCTTCAGCATCAGCCGCTGAAATGTCTGCGGCGCATTGCATGCTCCGAAAGGCATTCTCTTAAACTGGTAAAGCCTGCCGTTGCAAGCAAAAGCCGTCTTCTTCCTGTCCTCCGCGCGTAACATCACTTGGTAGTACCCGCGGCGGAGGTCCATTCGTGAAAACACTTTCGCTTTGGCAATGGCTTCCAGCTGCTCGTCGATCCTCGGCATCGGGAAACAGTCCCGCGTGGTGATGTCATTCAGCCGCCGCAAGTCATTTGTCATCCTTATTGTTCCATCTTTCTTTTTGACGATCACCAGCGGGAACTGCCAATCGCCGTCGGCCTCCTCGATGATGTCCTCCTTCAACAACTCCTGTACATGTTTTCCGACGTCTTCCCGATAGTGTACCGGAATCCGTCGTCCTCTGATGGCGATTGGTCGGTGGTCACCGGTGTCAATCCGGTGCTCCACAACGCTTGTTTTCCCGATTCCCTGAAGGAGGTCAGGGAACTCGCTTTCAACGACAGAGGCCAGATCGGTGTCCTTACTTGTTGTAGCCAGCAGCACCTTTGGCCTTGTCTGTTCTCGTAGTCGCAGCTCCTTGTTGACAAAGTCAACGACGCCTCCATGTTTGTCAAGGAGATCCGCGCCGATGACTGGTTCGATGTCGGCAAAGTACGCCGGGTGCTCCAGCGTCTCGCCGACGATCTTCATCTCTACCGAAGCGGGACCGCGTGCCTCCAGTTCGCTCACCCCGTCGGCCATAATCAGTCTCTGCACTGGCGCTTGACGGGGAGCAGTTTCCTCTGGCAAGATAGTCACTTCGGCCCCGCTGTCAACAGTCGCCTCAAATTTGCGTTGGCCAACTTCTACAGTGCACTTTGGCCTGGGATCTTCAGGCCGCCCTTTCGCACGCCACTCGAGACGACTGATATACTTGGACTGCGTTTTATTTGGGCATCGTTTCGGCGTGTGCCCCTTCTGTTTGCACTCTTTACAGATGTGCGCCTTCAACTCCTTGCACTCGTTGGCAAAATGCCCTGATTCGTGACAGAAAAAACATTTTCCGTTCTCCGCTTCAGTCGATCTTCCGCTCGCTCGAGGTTGTACTTGCCCACGGCTGCTCTCTTTGCCTTTGGAGCGGTCGTTGGCCAGCAGCGCCAAGATTTGTTTCTCGAGGAACTTGTCCACGACATCAATGTTTCTCTTTGACTCTGTTTTTCGCCAGAGTTTCAGCGAGAGCGTGTCTGGCAGGCGGCCGACGACGGCGTCAAACAACTCCTTCTTCATGTCGTCGTCGCTTGTCTGTTTCACCACGACGAGCAGCTCTGCCGTGGCGTCCTTCAGCTGTTGCAGGCCTTCACTGTCAAAGGCGTTTGCCACTTTGACTTTGCGCATCTTTTCCGACGTCATCTCACGCACGGCCTTCTCCGAGGCGTACTTCTTCTCAAGGATCTCTTTCGCCTCCTCGAGAGTGCCGCAAGCAGCCACCAAATTGGTGTCCGTCGAGTGCACTGCATTGATCAGCGCTCGGAGTTTGGCGGCGTCATCGACGGGCACGTTGAACACGCATTCTTTCATGCGCCGCCAGAACCCGAAGAAGGACATCTTTTTGCCGTCGTGCTCCGGCAGTTTTTCTTTCGGCAACTTTGATTCGAGTTCGCTGCAGGTCTGCGGTGGCCTGTTTGCAGCAGCCTGGCTCTGGATGAGACCAAAGCGTGACATCAGGTCCGCCAGTTGATCGTCCAGCTCTTCGGTCGTTTCCTCCTTGAGCTCCTCTTCGGCAAAGCCATCCAGCAGGTCCTCCAGGTCTTTGAGCAGCGTCTGGACGTAGCTGTCGGCAACGCCGTCGTTCAGCAGCTTGGTGATGGTTTTCACCAGCCGGTTCACTTTCCGGATTCGTACTTCGGCAGCGATCATCTTTGTTCGGCGTCAGCGATTCGGCGTTTCAGCGGGTGAGCAGATTGGCTCCAGCGATTCAGCGGGTAGGCGTTGTCCAGATAGACGTTGCCACCAGTAACGGGAGCTTAGGGGTGGTGGTGGGAGTTTAGTCCCTAAGTCAGGTTTATTGTTGGTTACAGCAGGTTACACGAGCACAGCACGACTGCCGCGTTACACGCACCGTCACGCCGGTTGTCAACACTGGCGGCCGTATCCACCTCTACCGGCCGCCAGTCATCATAGCCGCTAGCGGCCCATCAGCCGCCACTAAAGAACATTAACTAAATAAAAGGGGCTGGAGAGAAAGAAAAAAGAAAACAAATGTGACGGAAAAGTGTTTGCACTTGATACAAAAACTGTCTTTTAATGCTTTTATTGATCGTATCATCCTCCTTCTCATCATAGAAATCATCATCACCGTCGTCAGCCACTTTTTACTCTTGTCCATCATTGAAGAATCTGACTCTCATCTTTGATGTTTTCCTCTTCGGTGGTTCCGCTCTCCTTTTAAACTTGATTGCAGAGGCAAAACAAGTTTAAAAAACAATTAAAGCGAGTGAATCATCCGAAGAGGAAAACAACAAAAACAACGAGAAAAAAACGGAAGCAAAGAGCGGAAGCAAAGAGAAGGAAATAAAACATTTAAAAAAGTTTCTTCAAAAAAGGACAAATGTTTTAAAGAAAAAGAACAGAAACTCATAATAAAAAAGGAAAAAAAATCGCATGCAAAAGGAGAATAAATAATTTTATATTAAACACAGGTGAGCAATTATTTAGAAAACTGGTGATCAATACAAAAAGATGTAGAAAGGGATGAAATGAAGAGCATAAAAAAGGTATTACTAAATAAAAAAAGTAACCTAACTTAAGCAAAAAAGGCAAAAACTAAACTGTTCATAAAAAGGTAGTAGCTAGACTGGAAAAAGCTAAAGAAAACTCTATTGATAGAGGGCCAAGATAGGTGAAGCTCAGGTGTCAGAACCGGTGGTAGAAGCAGAGCAAATGGAAGCAGAGGCAAGTAGAAATAAAAAGCTAAAAAGTTATAATTAACTGACTTTAAAAGCAAAAGCTGACAAATGGAGGAAAACTGAGAAGCTTAAAAGCTGCATCATTTATAAAGCTTTAATTAAAGCAAGGCAGAGTAGCCATAGGTGGTCATGTTGCACAAAAAGAAAGAAAGAAAAATTAAACTAAAAGGCTAGCTTAAAAAGAAAAGGTCAATGCCAAGGCGAAAGCTGAACGAACCGAGTTGATCAGAAAAAAAGGTGGATAATCAGAGAGCTAAAGAAAAGGGTTGGCGAGCGGTTAGGAGAAGTCCTGATGCGAGGAGAGCGGTCGATCAGTGTTGAACGCGCGGCCACCAGGGAATGGGGAAAGCTAATGACACACTAAGCACGTCAGATTGGAGACTTAGCTCGTAAAGGGGCTATGGGGTCTGTAGGAAGAACATGTACTGTCAAAGCCTGACTTAAATCTCAAAAAGTATGGAATCAAAAATGCTCTCCTAGAGATCGGACCTCCCTTCGTATGCCACAACTGACGTTAACGAGCTTTTTTAACGATGCTAGAGGCAAAAAAGTTGTAAAAACAATAAAACTGAATCATCAGAGAGAAGAACAGTAACAAAGACGAGGTACAAAAAAGTGAAGAAAGAGAAGAAAAAAACGAGTTATCTAAAAAGATACATTAAAAAAGAGGGGGTCAAGAAGGAAGTGGCTAGCCTAAAATCTGTCTATTTAAAAGTTGTCATTTTAGTTACACTAAATCTATAGCAAAGTGAAAAGCAAAACAATTTACAAAAACATTCATAGCAAAAAGAGCTGACTAATACTCAAGAGAAACAAAAAACTCGTAGGACAGTGAGCCAGGTGAAACATTGTAAGACAGGCAGCAAAGTAAAAGGAAAATAAGAAACAACAAAATTGAAAAAGTTTTAAACAAAAAAAAAGGTCAAAAAAGTAGCCAAAACTGGTTTCATATAAAAAGAAGAAGTGCAGAAAGACTAGTGAAAACTAAAAAAGTAAATATGCAACAGTGAAAAAACAATTGAGAAACAGAAATTAGTTTAGCACAAAAATGCCAGGCATGCAAGTAAGCAAGTAAACAAACTAAAAAACAATTTTACTAGTATAGGAAACAAATGGTCATGTGCAGAAGTATTGGTCAATGACACAAGGGCGCAAACTAGAAATGAAAGCGTGTGAAAAAACGGTCAATTTAAAAAACCTAAAAGGGATCATTAACTAAAAAGAAAAATCTAACAAAAAGGAAAATAAAACTAATGTTTAAAAAACAGAAACTTATAAAAAGAAAAAAAGAAAAAGCATTCAATAGAAGACTAATCTGAAAGAATGTAAAGGAAAAAACTGACAAATAAAGTGGGGGATGATTTAGTGTTGTTCTTATTAAAGACAGGTGAGCAATTATTAAGAATGCTGGTGGTCAATACAAAAAATGTGGAAGAGGAGGCAAATATAAATAAAAAACCTAAAAAGTGATTACTAAATAAGAAAAGGTAGTCAAATCTAAAAAGAATTAACTGAACTGGTCATTTAGAGTAAGCAGTGACTGAACTAAAAAACTAAAAAAAATTTCACTGATAAAAGTCAAGACAGGTAAGCTCCCTGCAAAAACCGGTAATCATACTAAAAACAACTGAAAGGAAATTGTAAACAAAACAAAAAAACCTAAATGTTTTTCGCTAACCTAAAAAAGAATGGTCAATGATAAACAAAAAAGACAGGCATTGAATTAATCACAAAATAAAATAAAAAGTTAATAACTAAAAAAGAAAGGAAAGTTAACAAATCAACAACAAAAGTAGAAAGAATTAAAACATTAACCTAAAAAAATCATTAACTAAAAAGATCAGTAGTCAAATCTAAGCAAAAATAACAAAAACTAAACTGTTCATAAAAAGGTAGTAGCTGGACTGGAAAAAGCTAAAGAAAATTTTATTGATAGAAGGTCAAGACAAGTGAACTTGTGTGCAAGAACCGCTGGTCGAGGCAGAGCAAATGGAAACAGAGGCAAATTAAAAAATATAAAGTATAGCTGAAAAAAAGTGGTCAGGTCAGGAAAAAATGGAATGCACTGTCAACTGAGTGGCTAAACTAGTTCAAAGAAAAATTTACTGTTTAACGGACTAACTAAAGAAGCTGTGTGCTACACAGTGCTTGGCATTTGTGTCTGCCAATGGTGGCTGTAGCTTTAGCAAGTAGTCAGGTAAAAGAAGGTAAAAGAGCAATCAAGGCAGAAAAGAACCTAAAAAACCTGGCACTTGATTGAAAAGAAGGCAATAAAGGGCAAGGCTAAAAATGGTCTGATTGAAACTGGGGTAGTGTTCGTAATGAAAAATTACTAATCTACAGGTGCACTGTGAGTACACCGAGAGGAACAAGAGGTACTCACTTTGACTGAAAAAAAGATTGCAAGAAAAAGTGTACTCACCTACTTTTCAATGCTGCTCCTTGCCTCTGCTGACGATGATGATGCTGTCCATTGCCAAGTGAGTCCACCACCACTAAAGTGCAAATGTGTGCTGCAAAAAAAGGGGAAAAAACAGAAACAACGGCAGTATCTTGTTGAAAGGAAAAGAAAAGTGCATGCAAAGGAAGCAAGAAAGAGCAGTAGTTTGGATGAAGGGCATAAATTTACTGACTGCTTTCATTGTTCTAATGATGAAAACCAATCTGGTACTAATCTGATGGGAAAGCAGCTCATTTATGAGCATAAAAAACACCAGCAAATGCTAAATGACAATAAAATGAAAAATCAAACTAAATGTACTCTAAAACAAATTATTTTTTAATTAATTTAATAATTAATGATCAATTAAACAAAGGCACTGTTGTTGAGTTCAAAAGTTGAAAGAGTATGGTGGCTCAAACTAAATCAGGTGGGAGGAAGCGGGACAGCATCATTGAGCTTAATGAACAAAATTGACTGGTGTTTACTGGTCATGTTTGAGAAGGGGAAAGAAAGCAAAGGAAAAACAAAAGTTAATTAAAACTATCATCAAATAACCTAAAAATAATTATTTTTAGCAGAAAATGTTTAACTGATCGGAAAGAGAAAACAAGAGCGGCGAAAGTATTTAATGCAGGAAAAGAAAAAAGAGAGTGCATGCAAATGGAGCGGAAAAGGAGCAGTAGTTGAAAAGGTGTGCAAACTTAGTGACTAAAAAAAGAGAGCTGCTAAAAATTACAACTAAAAATGATTCAATCTAGTCAAAAGCTGCCTAAAATGTGCTGGTCTTTTAATAGGGAAAGGTAGTAGCTAGACTAGAGCTAAAGAGTCCACTGTTGAGTGGTCAAGACCGGTGAGCTCACTGAAGAAGCTTGTCCACGCTGTCCGGCCGTCTTTGGGAGTAGTGGCACGTCTGAGTGAGTGAATGTGCCAGTACTCCCGATCGCCGACGGTGGCTTGGACTTGATCAGATTGCTCGGTGGTCAAGACAGAGAAAGTAATGGAAGCAAAGGCAAGGGAAAGAAACAACTGAAATGCTAATACTAACAAACTAAAACCAATTTAGTGATTAAAGGTAGCTTTTGACTAAAGTTGAAGCAGAAAAAAAGTGAACAGAAAGGGAGCAAATGAGTAAGTGTACAGGTGCAAGGGAAGGCAGTGAAAAAACACTGGACTCCCAGCAAGCCAGTGGAAGGAAGCAATGATGCAATCTCAAAAGTAAAAGCAAAGCAAGCGAAAAACAAAAGTTGAAAAAGATTCAACTAAACAAATGTAGGTAAACAGGGCTCTAGCAGAGGCTAAGAGAGTCAAAGAGAGCAAGAGAGGGAGGTTGAGGAAGAGGAGCAGAGCAGAAAAACTTTTCAAACACACCAACAAGTCAGTGATGGTGGCGAATTCGATGGGCACCAACAAAAAGCAAGAGAATGATAAAAAAGGAACTAAGAAGAAAACTACTAGGACGGCTCTGACGTGGTAGAAAGGTGCTCAAAATAAGAGCGTCAGAAAGGCTTGAGCAAAGAAGAGGGAAAGCAAACAATAAACTTCAACACAAAAAGTCAATGGTCAGCAGCGATGAGCAAACAGAAGCAAGAAGAGAAAGGAAACAGGAACTAGCTAGAGTCCTGGGGCTCAGAGCATGCAGGAGCAAGTGCTCAGAGAAGTAAGGTGGTACTCTTTTGGGCAAGCAAAGAGGCGGGTGAAGCAAAGAGAGATTGCAAGTAAAACACCTACTTTTTGAAGCCTCTGGTGATGATGATCAATTTGGTGGTGGCAGCGGTGGCAAGCTTCTGATGGCCAGTGACACTCCTCTTCTGGTGCTTCTCATAGGGGCCTTGATGAAACCAGTATCTCTCGATTGCGTCCGACAGTTTGGCCAGCTGCTGACGATGATGACGAAGATGACAATGTCCACCACTGAAAAAGAGTTTACGACGTCCAAGGGAGTGCTGTGTGAGAGGGGGGAGAAAACAGAAAAGGCGTCCCCCTCAGAATCAGTCATTTCTTCTCTGTCTGCACTTTTCTCTTTTGCCATAAACAAGACAATGCAGTGTCTTGTGGCAAGAAGAAAAGTGCAGACAGAGGAAGAATGACTGATTCTGGGGGGTGTGTAGGCTTTGCTGACTAACTGACTTGTTTTGTGAGACCTAAATTTACCCTTGCTGACTAACTGACTGGCTATTTGATGCAACTGCTCTGATAGGAAGCAACCCAAAATGATGAGCTTAAAAGTGAGGGCCAACAAGTGCTCAGTTAAAAAGGAAGAAGCTAGGCTAAATGTACAGGTAAAAGAACTGCAATGCTGCTGAGTACAAAACTAAAGGAAATGCGAACAAAGATCACAACTACTAAAAGAACTGTGAGCAAATGATGCAAAAACAGACAGGTAAAGCATTCAGGTTAAAGAAGGGGAAATTCAGTGGATTGCATCAGTAGCCCAAGTAAACAAGCAGTAGCTGAGCGTGTTTACAAGTGCAAGGGAAAGGGGGTGAGAGGACACTGGACTCTCAGCAAGTCAATGGGGAGGGGGAAGGCGATAATGCAATTTTAAAGCAAAAAGCAGGTAAAGCTAGGTGAACAGGGCCGACAGCGGAAAAGGCGTCAAAAAATGACTGTAAAAAGCTGGGCTTGCAAAAGAAAAGTGAGAAGCAAAACAGAAAAGCTTTTCAAGCGCACTGGCAAAATTGGCGGCGGCGGTAATGCATTTAGTCAACAGCAGCAAAACAAATAAGAAAGCAATTTGTGTAGAACCTAGCCAGGACTGGCGCACTGTGGCCCGGTGGCGTGCAGGGTGAGTACTCAAGAGGAAGAAATATTTCTATGGGCTGGCAAAAAGACGATAAAGCAAAAAGAATGCAATACAACAGCAAACAACAGCAATACAAAGTAAAAAAGGAAAGTAAGTTGAATGAACTAGTATTTAATAAATGTACAGGTAAGAACACTGCGATGCTGCTGAGTTTAAAAAAAGCACTAAAGCGAAAAATCACAGCTACTAAAAACAGTGAAATTTGATGCAAAAGCAAACAGGTGAAGCAAACAGGTAAAAGAAGGGGGGCTCAGTGAACTGTATCATTGAGCTAAATAAACAAAAGGCAAACAGGAGCTAGGCAAGTCAACAGGTACAAGGGAAAGGGGGTGAGAAGACACTGGACTCACAGCAAGTCAGTGTGGGAGAAGGCGATGATGCAATTTCAAAGCAAAAAACAGGTAAAGCTAGGTGAGCAGGGCCAACAGTAGAAGGGGTGTCAATAAAGTGACTGTGAGAAATGGGTAGCGATGAAAGGTAAAAAGCAAAAAGAAAAATCTTTTTAAACACACTGGCAAAATTGATGGTCGGCGGAAATGAGCAATGCAGAGAACAGCAGCAAGAGAAAAAAGGAAAGAAACTGTGGGAACCTAGCTAGAACTGGTGCACTGTGGCCCGGTGGCGTGCAGGGTAATATCAAGGGGGAAAGGTACTTTTATGGGCTAGCAAAAAGGCGATGAGCAAAAAGAATCAACACAGCAAACAACAGCAATACAAAGTAAAAGGGGAAGCTGGGCTAAATAAACTAGTATTAAAAAGTGTACAGGTAAAGAGCACTGCGTGCTGTGAGCTGGAAAAAGGCGTGGAGTAAAGATCACAACTACTAAAAAGCAAATGTTGTGAGCAAATGATGCAAAAGCAGAAGGTAAAAGAAGGGGACTCAGTGGACTGCATCATTGAGCCAAGTAAGGAGGAAGGCGAGCAAGAGCTAGGCGCGTCTACAAGTGGAAGGCAAGTGAGAATTCAGTCTCACTCACAACAAGTCAGTGGAGGGAGAGGCAATTTCAAAAGCAAGCAAAAAGCAGGTAAAGCTAGGTGGACAGTGCCCACAGTAAAAGTGGCGTCAAGAGAGAGAGAGAAAGAGAGGGCGCCTGTGGGATGCTAGGCTAGTGATAGAAAGAGTAAGTCAAAAAGAAAAAGCTTGTCAAACACACTGGCAAAATTGATGGTCGGCGTCGGTGATGCAACTGGTCAACAGCAACAAAACAAAGAGAAGCAGAGAGAAATCTAGCTAGGACCGGTGCACTGTGACTCGGTGACGTGCATGGCAAGTGCCCAAGGGGAAAGAAGTACTTGTTTTGAGCTAGCAAAGAGGCTGGGAAGCAAAGAAAACAAAAGAAGAAAACCTTTGCCAAGTTTGCGACTAAAATGCAACCACAACAAACAACAGCAGACCAAAGTAAAAGGGAAGCTGGGCTGATTGTACTAGCGTTTAATAAGTGTACAGGTAAGAGCACTGCGATGCTGCAAAACTAGGAAAAAGGTGTTGGAGCAGAAGACCACAACTACTAAAAAGCAAACTGTGCGCAAATGATGCAAAAGCAGACAGGTGAAGCAAACAGGTGAAAGAAGGGAATTCAGTAGACTGAATCATTAGCCCAAGTAAGCAGAGGCAGCAGGAGCTAGGCGTGTTTACAGGTGCAGAGGGAAGCAGTGAGAGGACACTGGACACACAACAAGTTAGTGTGGCCAATGAAGCAATCTCAAAAGCAAGCGAAAAAGCAGGTAAAGCTAGTGAGCAGGGCCCTAGCCGGGCCGACAGCAGAAAGGGCGTCAAAGAGAGAAAGAGAGAGAGGAGGGTGTGAAAAGCTGGGCTGGCAAAGGGAAGCAAAGGAGGAAAAACTTGTCAAACACACTGGCAAAATGATGTCGGTGCGGTGATGCAATGACAGAGAACAGCAGCAAAACAAAGGAAAGCAAGGGGGAACTCTAGCTAGGGCCGGAGCCCTTGAGCCCGGTGGCGTGTAGGGCGAGTACTCAGCAAGGCAAGGTACTTTTATGGGCTAGCAAAGAGGCGGGGGAGCGAAAGAAACAAAAGAGGAAAACTTCTGCAAAGTCAAAGTGTTGGTGGTGATGCAATGACAGAAAACAGCAGCAAAACAAAGGAAGCAGAGGAACCTAGCTAGGGCCGAAAGCCCTGGAGCCCAATGGCATGCAAGAGCAAGTGCCCCGTGAGGCAAAGTACTCTTTTGGGCTAGTAAAGAGGGAGCAGAAAAAGAAAGCAGGGAAAGAGAGAGCAAAGAAAAAGAGCGCAAGAAGATGTAAACGCTTACTTTTCAACGCTGCTCTTTGCCTTTGTTTTGACGGTGGATTTGGGGCAGTGGATTGATGGTGGCCAGGGACTCCTCCTCTGGTGCTTCTCGATGCTGCGGGGGCCTTGCTGGGGCCGGTGGTGGCCGATGAAAGTCAGAGAGTGAGTGAGAGCGACCGATGATGAAATGTTGTTGTTGCTGCTGCTGTGCTTGCCGCTCCGTGGCTGCCAGCGCTTCAGATGGCTTGTTCTTTCCCCTTCTTCTTCGTTGGGAAGGCCTTCAAGGTGATGGTGGTCCTGGTGGCGGTCGGTGGGCGAGCTGGGTGCTTCAGACGGATCTTGGGTGCAGAGCAACGGCATCTGCAGCGGCGTCCGCACTCGACGAGAGGCAATGATGAAATGAACGCAGGCCGTCGTTGCTTCAGCGCGCTGCTGCAGCGGCAGCAGTGGAGCGAGAACGTTTGAGCAACGCTAAACAAAAGCACAGTGGAAAGTAGAGAGGAGAGAAAATCTCAGAGGAGAGAAAGGAGCACAGTGGAGGAGAGAAAGAGAGGAGCACAGTGGAAAGTAAAGAGGAGAGAAAAAGAGAAGCACTGTGGAAAGTAGAGAGGAGAGAAAGAGAGAAGCACAGTGGAAAATAGATAGGAGAGAAAGAAAGGAGCACAGTGGAAAGTAGAGAGAGAAAGAAAAACACAGTCAAAATAAAGAAAGAGAAGAGAACAGGGAAAGTAGAAAGGAGAGAAAAAGAGGAGCACAGGGAAAGTAGAGAGAGAAAGAGAAGACACAGTGGAGGAGAGAAAAAGAAAAGCACAGTGAAAAGTAGAGAGGAGAGACAGAAGCACAGTAGAGCGAGAGAAAAAGTGAGCACAGTGGAGGAGATTAAAAAGAGGAGTACAGTGGAAAGTAAGAGAGAAAAATAAAACACAGTACAAAGTAAAGAAAAAGATGAGCACGTGGAAAGTAGAGAAGAGAGAGCAGCAGAGAAAGAACGTTTAGAAGCGACGCTGATTAGATTAGAACATTGGAAAGTTAAAAGAAAGAGAAGCAATAAGAGAAAAACCCTTAGAACAACGTTGGCCTGAAAACACAGTTCAAAGTAAAAAGAGAAAGAAAAACATTTTAGAAAAGAGAAAGAGAAAAGGAAAAACAATGAAAAGTAAAAAGACAAGTAAAATAAATGTAATGAAATAGAAAAATTTTAATCAACTTTTTTAAAACTGGTGATAAATGTTTTAAAAACTAATTTTTTAAAAAGTAAAATATTTTTTAAATATTTTTAAATAAAAGTATTTTTTTAAAGGTATTTTAAAGTAAACGCAATTTTAAAAAAGTATTTGAAAATGATTGTAACAAAATTTATTTAAAAACAAAAAGAATTTTAAAAGTTGTCTTTTAAATAAAGTAATTTAAATAAAAATAAATTAAAAAAATATTTGAACATTTAGCAATTAATCAAAAATACTTTAATTTAACAGAATTTATTAAAACAGAATTTTTAAAAATAGATTTATTAAAAAAATAATAATGTCAAAAGAAAAACTGCAATAATTAAGGCAAATGCAATGAGGGAAAGCGGTAATAAATAAGGAAATAGTGGATGGCAAAACAAAGTGCAAATGAAAGTGCCAGCCTGCTGCAACAAAAGAATTAAAAAAACAGCAAACAGGTAAAACACTTGTTGGATGTAAAAGAAGCCTGATAATGTTCACAAGTGAAAAACCAAATGGCTGATGAACTGAAAGAAATAAATGAAAAATTGTACAGAATCAAAACACACAAGCAAAAGAGAATTATGTGATTCAGAAATACTAGTGCCCAAAGGCTAAAGAGGCTGATTGAAAGACAATGCACAAACAAAGGGCAAGAGAGGAAAAGTGCTGCTGATGGAAAGAAAACTAATAATGCTAATAATGACAAAAGTAATGGCAATAAAAACGATGCTAAAATGTGCTAAAGAATGTAATGATGATTGTGGGCAAATGAAGTTAAAGTGATTAGAGTGATTGTTGCTTTGTTGAAAAATTAATTTTGTCAAAAACAAAAAATAAAGTTTATTTAAAGTGAACTTGATTTAATTGAAGTTAATTTTAATTCAATGTTAGCTAACTTTTTTAATTTACAACAAAAAACCCTGTAAGTACTTTTAAAATTAATTAAATGCAAATTTGTCATTTTGATAAAAAGATTTGATTTTTAAAACAAATTAAATTATTTTAAAAACAATTTTAACTTTTGATTTAACATGTACTATTTTTTAAAAAATTATTTTAAAATGAAAAAATTAGGAGTTACCGTTTAATATTTACAAAGTAGCAACCGAAATGACAATTTTTTAACTGAATTTTGGCTTTCCTGTGTCATGCGCAAACAACATCCAAAACATGGGTACTTTCTTATCAGTTCTAAATCTTTAACAGTAGCTCTTAATTTTTTATCTTTTAGATTCTGACAGATTAGACATTTAACTTTATGTTTGATGCAAAAATTTATTTTTAACTAACTATGTAATAAGAAAATTTTATATTTTAAAACTGTCATTTTTTTAGTTTTGATCAGATAAAAGATCAATTATCTCAAGATTGACCCGACAAATATTTTTTTTGGTTTGCAGATTTAGATTCAGCGTACAGTGGGTATCCAAGATACACGCAAAAAGCGGACAGTCAAGTGCGTGTATCTCAAAGACACTGCCAAAGGCTGTTGGTGAAAATGTCTAAAAACACCAATCTAGCTTATGAGTTGAAATAGTGTATCGGTAAATCATCATCCAGCAGATTTTATCAATTTGAGTTAGAATAAATGCGTTTTTATATTTTTTTGTACTATATCTATGTTATTTTTAATCTGAAAACTTCAAAATAATGTTCTAAAACTCAATTTCGATGATCCTGAATTTAATAGAAAATTGGGTTTTGCAGAGAGCCTAAAACGACTTCACTTTGTAAATTGTGTAGAAATAAACCTGTCCAGTCGTAAAAGGCGTTATGCGTGTATCTCGAGGTCTGCGTGTATCTTGGAACCACTGTACCTGAATATTAGCGAAACCCATTAATTTTGTTCTTGTACCCAGCATAGTCGTCTGTGTAGTCTACTGTAAAATTGCAAAAAATGTGAAATTTAATTTGTACTTTAAAATGCTTTGTAAACAAGTAAATAAAAATAAAAATTAACTTGTTTTGTTTTTAAATGTTTAATTTTTACTAAATAAAGGGCGCCGCAAGTGTTTGTTTTTTGTTTCAGTTTGCTGTACAGCAGCAGGCGATTCTCTCTTTCACTCATTTGAATTCGTCTATGTTTACCAATGTGGTGAAGTATTGCTTGAGCAAACAACGGCTCAATTGAAGAAAGAAGAAACACAAGTAAAGCTTGAGAAAGCTTTTGAAAAAGGCAAATAATGTTTTATTTAGCTACATTGTAAAACTGTGAGTTAAGCTAAAAACCCCTCATAAAGCATCAACCTTTTAAAAGCATTTAAAACTAATTTTTATTTGATCAAGTTTAAATGATGATAAAAAAAGGTAAATTGACATTAAGGCATTAAGAATAAGAAAAAAAGATAAAAAATGTCAAGGTAGACCAACTCTGTTATTTAAAATAAAGCAGCAGTTTTTCTGCTAAATGCATTCAAAGACGGCAATTTGATCACATTGGTGGCCGATCATCAGCGCCAATAAGCTGAGGAAATGAATAAGAGTGACCAAAAATGAAAATGAGCATTAAGCAGGCGGTGCAGAAAAAGGCATCAGCAAAAAAGGAAAAGGACCAGCTCGAAAAGGGCATACTTTGAAGATTATTTGTTGCAGTTGATAAAAGTAATATTGCCTTTTTTTGCAGCCATGCTACAAGCATTTTGAAAATGCCGGAGTGCGCAAAGGTGATTTGTTAGTGAGGTGGCTTGCACAGTAGAATTGGAGATTTTAGTGCCACTGATGATGCTGAGGTTTTGAGATAAAGACAGCGGTAAATAGATGTAAGAGAGAGAAGCACAGTGGATTGTAGAGAGAAAAAAACCTCATTAGAAAAAAGAAGAGCACAGTTTTTAAAAAAAGAAACACAATAGAAACAAAAGAAACAACAGTTGAAAATGTAGAAACAAACGCATTGGAAAGTATAAAGAGAATTGAGTATATTAAAAGAGAGACCATTAAAGCAACGTAAAACTTAAAAACACTGTTCAAAAAAGCACATTTGAAGAGATAAAAAGTGAAAGAAAAAACAGGAAAAAGTTAAACAAAGTAAAGTAAAGATAAAAAGAAAAGAAAAGTTTGGTCAACTTTTTTAAAACTAATTTTCTAAAAATATTTGTTGGTGTAGACCCCATCCTTACTAACACTTGTTGCAGTGTCAGCCACACCGGGGAATGTACGACTCCGGGTTTGTCATCAGTGTGCAAGCACACCTTTGACTGTAGAGAGTCTGGTAATTTCCCCGTCCCCTTTTTGAGGGCCTACATGGTGCCTGTAGGCTCTGCTGCTGTGGCTATGGCTTCGGTTGCTGGATGTAGTCAGTTGAATTTCTGTTTCAACCCTACTACTCGGACACGGGAAGGGCAACTGACTAAAGAACCCTTGCCCGTGCCCAGCACTTAACTCGACACACGGGAGTGAGTGAGTATAGTAAGCCGAAGCTTAATCAGCACGTCCAGTAGCCGGGGACGGGGGTCGTGAGCAAGCCCAGCTTCATCATGGTACCGTGCACAGCGCTGCACACCACTTTGGCTAGTAATTCATCATTGAACATTCTTCATTTGACTTTTGACGTCCAAGCCGTTTGAATCGGCTGAATTCCGATGGAATTGGACTCTTCTGAGCATCCCTGGTGCATTGGCACCGGAAAACACTCGAAAGAAAGTCGTCGGGAACTGGTCTCGAAACACACGCCTCACTGGGTGAGAGCCGTTCAGCAGTAGTTACTCGGCCGTGCTAGTCAGAGCTGAAACTATACGCCAGCGTGGACCCCTTAACAGAACAGTAACAAAAAAATAAAAAAAATCATTTTTAAAAATAAATAAAAAAATGTTTTAAAGTTTTTTTTAAAAGAAAAGTACTTTTTAAAAACTTTTAAAAATAAAATGTAGTGCCTCCGCACTAGTCACCACAGTTCATCCACATTGACTCACATGTTTCACTCACACTCATGTTCACCTATCTCTAACCCTTACTCATCTACTCACACAGACAGACATCTCATGTATATAAGCCCATCACATGTAAGCACACTTTACCAAGTCTTACCAAGTCCCAACCAATCCTCACTTGGTCACTTTGCCTGCTTCCCCTCTCTGCTAGCCTGTCTTTCCCTTTCAAACATCACCAGTCCTTTCCCATTAAACCAGCCTCAACATCGGCACCACAAAAATACTTTTATTGAAAGTATTTTAAAGTAAATTTAAATTTAAAAAAAATTTTTGAGAATTTTTGCAACAGAATTTAAAACTAAAAAATTTAAAAAAAATTTACTAAAAAACTAAAAGATTTTAAAAAAAAACAATAATGCAAGAAAGAAAAGTTAAAACAACTGCAATATTAAAAGTAAGTGTAATGAGGGAAAGTTAAGGTAAAAAGGAGAATAGTGGGAAGGCAATTCAAAATGCAAGTGAAGGTGGGGGGGGGCTGCTCTGACAAAAGAATTTAAAGTTTACTGAAACAAGCTAAACAGCAATAGACTTCTCCAAGTAAAACACTTGATAATTTAATAATAAGATTGCTAATGCTTTCAAATGAAAAGCTGTTAGACTAAAAGGAATACATAAAAGAATTTACAAAATCAAAACAAAAAACATCAAAATTGTGTGATTAAAGAAAACTAGTCTTCAAAGCTAAAAAGGCTGACAAAACAATGAACAAATAAAAGGCAGAAAAAATGCGGCTGTAGTGCACGAGTCCCAGTGAAGTGGAGGAAGTGCGGGCTGTCAGGCACCTGTACACTAACGGGTGTGTCTGAGCTTTTATGGCGGATGCCTTTATTAGAACTGAGACAAAAAAGGCGTACAGAGCAATGAGAGTGAGCAGAGAGTGAGGTGCCGATCCGGCGCTATGCCGGCAGGCACAGCGCGGGAGAGAGATGGTGAAGAGCCTGAGGTGACTGCCTCTCGAGTGGCGATCAGCCAGTCGGTTAAATAGTGGGCAGACAGATCAGCGATGTGTGCTGGTGAATCAGCAATGGACTGCGAAGCCAATGCGAGCAGGGAGCATGATGACAGTAGCGACGGAAGTGACGCTAGTTACCAGGCGATGTCACGATGGTGGGCACTGCATTTTAGTGCTGCAGATATGTGCAGCTAGCAGTGCACAAAGGTGAGGCTGCTGGCTTGCTTGTGCAGGAGAGTACGGCGGATGCTATGTCTGGATTGCTGCTGTAGAAAGCTGAGGAATGTGGGCAATGTGTATTGGACACATGAGGCAGTTTGATGCGCTTCTTGGTGATGACGACGAGTAGGCGACTGTCCGGGAGATCAGCCAGTGACGGAACAGGGAAGAGAGAGCATTTGTAGGGGCTAGGGCCCTAGCCACTACACGGCTAATAAAAAACTGATGTTGAAAATGCTTGTAATGGTGAGATGCTGCCAAAAGTAAAGGTAATAAAAACGATGCTAATGTGTGCTGAAAAAAGTAGTAAAAATAATGATGACTAAAGTGTAATTGATGACAATGTTTGCACTGTTGCTGTTTAGTAAATGGTTTTTAAAATGAGCAACAAAAAGTGGTTTTTAAAGAAAAGTAAAAATTTAAAAAAAGTAATTTCTTTTGTTTTAATTAATTTATAAGTTAAAATAGTTTTTTTAAATATATAAAAATATTTAAATTTTATTATAAAATTTAGTTATCATTTAATTTAAACACCAAAAATTGTCCATTTTAAAAATGATGCAAATTAAATGAAAACAATTAAACAATGTTTTTTATTTTTTTTATTAACTTAAAACTAAAGTAATATGTTAAGAATAAAGAAATGAGCTTTTTTTAATTATTTTGAAATTTATTTCTTATAGATTAATTTGTAAAAAAGGAGGTAATTTATTTTCAATTAACGCACATTACTTTAAATTAAAGTTATTTTTTGGTTTAATTGTTTTTAACTAAAATAATTTGCTTACAATAAAAAGAGTGTTTAAACTTGCTCATTAGTTGTGGTGTCACTGAGACATCTGGCTGCTCGTTGCTCGTTCAGAACGGCTGCGTACTTTTGAAAGGAAGATTCTGAGAAAGATTTTTGGACCGGTTTTTAATGGAACAGAAGACAGATGGGAAAAAATGTCCAAAGAGGAATTGTACCAGCGCTTTGCCAAACCAGACGTCGTGCAGGTGGTGAAAAGGAAAAGACTTCAATGGCTTGGACATGTACTGCGGGCTGAAGGCTCATTGATGAAAAAAGTTTTTGAGGAGTGCCCTGATGGAAAACGACCAATGGGAAAGCCAAGGACGAGATGGAAGGACGTTGTCGTGAGAAACATGAAGGAAGCCGATGCGAGCGCAACCTTTATGGACGCCACCAACAGAGACAAATGGACCCAGATTTGTGATTTTTACTTGCGTTGTTTTTAATTATGTTTCTGCCATAAGCCTAAATGGCTATACAAGTGCAATAAATGATGAATGATGATGATGTCACTGAGACATCTCATTAAATATTTTTTATTTATTTTTAATTAATTTTAAAACTTAAGTAATTTAATTTTTTAAAATTAGAAAGTTTTTATTTGTGATTTTAAAATTTTTAATTTTTAAACAACAGAGGGCGCCGCTAGTGTTTGCTCAACTTGCATTTTTAATTGGCATTTGATTTTTAAATAGTAGAGGGCGCCTGATTAAAACAACTGTTATTTTAATCTAATTTTCTTTGCCAGCACCAAAAAAACACTTTTGTTCTTGAACAAACGCTTAGAAAAACAGTCATTTTAATTTGAAATGGAAAGAAAAGTAATAGCCTATTGTTTTGCTAAACAATGGGCTATTAACTAGCCAGGTACTCAGTGAAGGTCAGTCAGGCAAAAGTTGACAAACTATTTGCAGTATTACCAACAACAGACCATGATTGTCCAGAAAAGCAATCATTTAAGCTTGAAACGTTAGGGAAAGTAATAGTCCATTGTTTTGCTGAACAATGGGCTATTAACTAGCCAGGTACATAGTGAAGGTCAGCTAAACAAAGGCTAACAAAATATTTGCAGTATTACCAACAACAGACCATGATTGTCCAGAAAAGCAATCATTTAAGCTTGAAACGTTAGGGAAAGTAATAGCCCATTGTTTTGCTGAACAATGGGCTATTAACTAGCCAGGTACTTAGTGAAGGTCAGCTAAACAAAGGCTAACAAAATATTTGCAGTATTAGCAGCAACAGACCAAGATTGTCCAGAAAAGGAATCATTTAAGCTTGAAACGTTAGGGAAAGTAATAGCCCATTGTTCAGCAAAACAATGGGCTATTAACTAGCCAGGTACTCAGTGAAGGTCAGTCAGGCAAAAGCTGACAAACTATTTGCAGTATTACCAACAACAGACCATGATTGTCCAGGAAAGCAGTCATTTTAACTTGAAACGTTAGGGAAAGTAATTAAGCATTGCTCAGCAAGACAATGGGCTATTAACTAGCCAGATACTCAATGAAAGTCAGCTAAACAAAGGCTAACATTATTTACTATTTGCTATTTGCATTATTAGCAGCAGCAGACCAAGATTGTCCAGAAAGGCAATCATTTCAAACTTCAAACTCAAATTCAAACATGAAACGTTAGGAAAAGTAATAGCCCATTGTTCAGCAAAACAATTGCCTATTTAATGTTTATCATAAACAAAAAAAGATCAAAAAGCTGACTAGAAACTAACAGAGCAGTAGTAGCAGTGGTAGTGCAAACTCAGAAGAGTGCAAACAAGAGCAAAAAGATAAACAAGCAAAAACACAAAAAAAATCAACTTTAAAAATTAGTTTAAAAGCCTTTAAAAGTGTCGATTTAATAATGAAATAAAATGTAAATTGGCGATAATGATTCCAAACTGATTAAATTGTTGATTTGAAAAGATTAAAACAGCCGCAGCAGCAAAAAAGTTGTTTTGGTGCCCATTGCTAATTAAATAATCAAAGTTGTATAAATGAGAAACTGACTTGATTAGATTTTGCCCCCTTTAATTGACGTCCTTCCGTTTTTATCAAACCTGACAAATTTTTAAAAAATTGTGTGAATGCTAAAATTGATTGCCTAGTCAACGCCACCACAACTGAAAAGGCTTTTTGTCAAAAAAGTGAGATTTATAGTGACTGAAGCCATTAGGCACAATCAGCGTTGAACAGTCGGAAACGATTGTAATAGCTTTTGTTTGCAAAGGCTGCATTAGAGGCTCATTTAACACCATTTCCTCCCCGAACAGACCTTATTACAGGAAGCCAAGTTTTGAGTTTGGCGCAGCTTGTTTGAATGCACAAAACGCTGAAAAAGCAATCATTTTGGCTGCCGCACACTGTCTATGCACAATCAAACGCTCCTTTTCACACACAAACTCGTGCCATCCTGTTTGCATTGAGAAGCAGTCAGTCAGCCTGCAGGTGAAAACTGGTAGGCTATTTTTAGCGCACACGCTGCTCATGGCAATATCACGGGCAGCAGCAGTTTGAAATGGGCAGTAAAGAAAGCAATACAGCAAACAGTTGTAATTGCATTGACTCATGATGCTTTAAGTAAACGAATAGCCACTAGAATCAATTTAAATGCAAAGGCCATTTGAAAATTGAGGCTATCTAGTAAAAGTTGCAGCAACAACTAAAGACTGAAGCAACTTTACATATAGCCTTGCTTAATTGTAAGACAGAGAAAAAAATGTGTCCATGCTTTGCAAAATAAAACGTGACTTTAATTTTAAACATAATTTATGCAGAGTTGAAGGAGAAAGGCAGTGGACTGTGCAGATTAGATTGCAGTTATTGCCGACTTGTGCCCGCATGACAGTCGCTGTCGTTGTGGGGGAGAGAAGGAAATGGCAAAGACTGAAGCAACTTTACATATAGCCTTGCTTAATTGTAAGACAGAGAAAAAAATGTGTCCATGCTTTGCAAAATAAAACGTGACTTTAATTTTAAACATAATTTATGCAGAGTTGAAGGAGAAAGGCAGTGGACTGTGCAGATTAGATTGCAGTTATTGCCGACTTGTGCCCGCATGACAGTCGCTGTCGTTGTGGGGGAGAGAAGGAAATGGCAAAGACTGAAGCAAAGAGAAAGTTAGTTAAGAGAGAAGAGAAATAAAAAACGGTGCTGGTTGCTGTTAATTGAGGTCAACGACGTTTTGCTAGAGCGAATGTTAAAAAATGACTGCTTTAAGTTTCAGCTTTACATACTCTGCCGCAATCTCCTTTTTCGATGACATCTTCATAGTTTAATTATTGATTGGTGGCACACCATTTGATTCCACAATGATATTAAAACTGCACTACATACAACAGTCTTTGTATTCAGTAATGATTTTGGTAACCAATTGATAAGACAAAAATTTTTAATGTTTTCGTTTGCACAACAATCAAGACACAACTCTGTTTAAAATCATATTTAACAGCATCAGTTTGCATAGCCTGTTGCCGCGTGCATGTCACCCGCAATTATCAATAAACGTTGTGTTTCAAAGCTTGCCTGCGTGGTACAAGAATGTTGGCATAATAGTCTGACCATGAGGCTGCGTGCATGAAAAGACAAAGCAATTTGCGTTTTCTATTGTTTTCACGTTTGCCAAACACTACTTTACACTATTCAGGCGGCTGTCCTGCTTCCTTTTTTTCATAACATGCAACTATTTACTATTTCAAGCTGGCTGCTTGCAGTTTCCCCTGTGCGCCTTCCCATTTTACCAGGCATGCGCTGGAACAAAAAGTTGAACAGACATGGTCGGTTACTACCATCAACTACAGCTACCTGCTTGCGCTGTTGGGCAAAAGACATCATCTTTGCGACATCACCGGAAATTCCAAGTGAGGCTGCATGCACCGCCCAAAAAAAGAGCTCTAAAGTGCTGCCCGTCGTTCGCTTTGTCATTTTCCACTTGCAATGACACACACAAGACTTTTCAATATGTACTGCCATCCTGCTTATTGTTTGTTATTTCACTCACTGCCAAACACATACTTGATCACACTACGTTACAAGATGATGAGTAGTTTCAACATAGTGTATCACAACCATTAATCCCGTCTTTGTGCACGTCAACGGCCCGCGCCATACCAAACTATTACGACTATCTGAACTCCAAAGAAATTGAACACGTTAACGGTGTTTCACTGCTCCCTCTAACAACAGGTATGGACTGCGAGGAGAACGAGACAGGAGGAGAAGAAACCAGAACAACAAGACTCTGCTGGCCCACAAAAAGAGAAAAGTTCGTGACGCCCGAAAACGAGCTACCCAAATGAATCAAGGGTAGAGTTATAAAGGCGCAAGTACTGGCAGTGCTTTGAAAAATGCCTGCAAGTTAAGAGGCAAAGAAAACGCCGTAATGTCAATGAGCAATAATCGTGTTCGTTCAAACCAAAGTAAAGGAATATAGAAAGCACAACACGGCCGAACAGAAAAAGTCCACAGTCGTGAATACGAGCCACAAACTTAGAGTCCCGTCTGGCCGCTAAAACAGTACGCCGCGCCAAGGCGAGCGAAACTGATGTGCGGTGCCACTGGCTCACCACACAGACAATTCATCAACATCGCAAAAGGTCGAGTCTTAGCATGAGTTCACTTATATAGAAAAAGTGTTGGACAGCGAGGAAGAAGACAGAGAAGAGGAGGAGGAAGAACCAGAACAACAAAATGACGCCTCTGCTGGTCCCAGCAAAAAGCAGAGTAAAAGGGTCGTGGACGCCCGCGAAATAAACGTAAGCTTAACCCTAAATGGGAATCAGAGGGTAAGAGATATAAAAGGCAGCAAAAGTTACTGGCAGTGCTTAATGAAAAACTGCCTGCAAGTGTAAAAGAGGCAAAGAAAAGGCGCCGTAATGCCAATGAAGCAAAACGTCGTTCAAAACCAGAAGTAAAGGAAAGAGAGAAAGCAAAACGCGCCGAACGAGAAAAAGATCCAGCAGTTCGTGAGCAAATACGGGAGGCCCAAAAACTTAGGAGTGCCCGGCGCCGGGCTAATAAAGAGTACGCCGCGCAAGAGCGTGAGCGAAAACGTGAGTGGTGGCGGTGCCACGCTGGCATCGCCACACAGGAGCAATTCATCAAAGCAATCGCAAAAGGTACGAGCCTAGCATGAGTAAACTTAATAGTAGGAAAAAAGTGCATTTTAATCATTTGCTTTTGATTTGCCTTTCTCTAGGCCTAACGGAGGTGTGCTCATGCTGTGCTTTAATTTTTATGGTCGCCCCTACTATTACCTTTACCCGAGAGCAACTTCACAATCACGGCCTCACTGACGCCGTCATTGAAAGATGTTTACCAGTACTTGCTGCTCAGCATCAACAGCAGCTGGAAGAGGACGGAAACAGAAGAAATGAGTTCAAGTTGTGCGCTCCTTGCCGTAAAAAGCTGTTTTCGGAGCGGAAATCAATGCCGCTGCTGTGTGCAGCATCGTTCGAACTGGCTCCCGTGCCCGAAGAGGTGGCCAACTTGAACAGAACCGAGGAGGCACTGGTCATTCCAAATCAACATGCACTCACACGCATCACTTTGCTGAAACACCAAAACGCTGACGGTTGTGATGGGAGCGATTGCAGCAGCACCTATGTGCTTTCTACTGAAAAATCTGATGCTGCTCTAAATCGGACTGTTCCTCGAGAACACAGCCAAACGGCCATCATTCAAATGCCACTGGCTGATTCACCCAACGGTGAGGAGGAAGGACGACCAGTGTACCACGTCGTTAGACCTGCAAGAGTAGAAGCGGCAACACGGTAAGTAATAGAGCTTTTGTCTTTTTTTAACTGATCATGAACCTTGTTTTTCGCATTACTTTGCTAGACATCTCCATGAACAACGGCTGTATGAGCAAGTGCTGTTCAATGAAAACTATCAGGCAGAGCACGTTGAGGAGAATGAGCGTTTCATTGTTGCAGAAACAGACCAACCACAGCAGGCGCCAGCAGAGCCAATGGACGTTGATGAGGCAGAGGAGACGGAAGCAGCATCAGCTAGTGATGACGACGGCTACAACAGGGGAGAGGAGAACAACCACTACAATGAAGACAGTGAAATCGAATTGGAGGAGTTGGAGGCGGATGAGCTGCTAAACCCACGCGGAATAGAAACGCTGATTCTTAACCACAACGATGCTTTGCTTCCACCAATTGAAGAGACGGCTCCCTACCTTGAGCCTGGACAGCTAGTGTTGCCAAACACTGGCTTTCGCGTGAACCGCCTGATGGCGGGAAACGCCGAGTACAGCACCTTTCCAAAAGCGTACGGCGGCCAGCCACTGGTCATAGGAGACTCTAATGCCATTCTTAGAAGAGCCATGGGCGGAGGAAATGTCGTTGACGCAGTCCCATTTACACCTCCCAGCTACAGCAAGGTTTCCAAGTACGAACTGATGCGCTATGAACGACGAGCAGTGCGGCCAGACCACTTGTTCTTTAAACTTTGCAAGCTGTTACAGTCACAGTTGCAGCAATTTTTGAAAATTAGCCTGCGGCAGGTAAACCAAAATGGGCAAATAAGAACCGCAGCCGGTGCAATGAACCGAAGGCTGGTGGGAAGGGCGATTCGTCAAAACAAAGGTAAACAAACGGTGGCAGTGTAAAAGACAATACCGAAAGTGATTAAACTAACTTGTTTACTTTTTAGGTTTTCAACAGTTTACCCACAGCCGAATTAGTCCTGCTTATTGGAAGGCGCGAAAAAGGGACATAGTGGGCATGATTCGGCAGCTTGGAACGCCTACCTTTTTCCTAACTCTCTCCCAAGCGCAGACAAAGTGGGCCCCGCTGCTGGTCATTTTGCGCAAGGTACTCGACGGAGAAGTCATTACTGAAGCTCAGGCTGAGGAAATGACGTTTCAGGCAAAGACGGAGTTGATTCGTCGGGACCCGGTAGTTTGCACGCTTTACTTTGAGCATCGAGTTCGCTCGCTGTTCAAGCTAATGGCCAGCACCACTGGCTCGCCATTTGGAGTAGGCGTGTCACTTAAAGACTACTACATTCGCGTAGAATTTGGCAATTCGACCGGCCTGCCCCATGTTCACTGCCTTCTGTGGGTAGAGGACGCCAAAAACAATTTACCAGTTTACGACAACACCAAGCCGGATGAGTCTGCTGAGCAACTTGTGGCCACTGCCGACCGCTTCATTACCTGCTTTGCCGGTACTACTCCAGAAGAGCGGCGCCTAGTGCGTACCTTTCAGGTGCACCAACATTCGCACTGTTGCAAACGGCCTACCACCCACGACGGCCAGCAAAGAGGAGCAGCAGTAACCAGTGACTGTCGTTTTGGGTATCCCTTGCCGCCCATGCCGATCACCACCTTGCTACGACCTCTCCCCGCACGTGAGCGCACACCGGAGCTGGAGGGGCGCTGGGCAACAATAGTGGCCTTTTTAAGCGATCCGGCAAACACTGATCTGCTTGAAGAAATTACTTTTGAGCAGATGATTGCTCGTCCCGAGCTAGGCCCACTTTCCCTTGAAGACTACCTGGCCGCAGTTAGGTGCTCACTGCATCGCCCAACGATTCTTCTCAGGCGCAGGCCAGCTGAAAGATTCATAAACGCCTACAATTCCACCATTTTGCGGCTTTTTCAAGCCAACATGGACATTCAGCTGGTGCTCCACCCTTGGGCCGTTGCAACGTACATAACCAAGTGTGCAAATAAGGCTTTTAGTCACGGCATCTCTCGATTTATTCGTCAACTAATCAAGGAGATTCGCAGAGGAAATGTGGCAGTCAGAGAGCGGCTGCACGCCTTTGCCAATCGATTCCCTGGCGCCACCGAGTTTTCCGCCTACGAAGCAGTGTACTACATTTTGGGACTGCCCTTTGCTCGCAGTAGCCGAAAGGTGGCGTTCATCAACACCAACAAACCGGAACGCCGCACTCGGATGCTCAAGCCACGAGCTGCACTGAGGAATCTGGACGCCAACAGCACTGATATCTACATGGGCAATGACCTTCTCTACTACGCCGCCCGAGACGCGCAACTTGAAAACTGCACTCTAGCAGATGTAATTGCCTGGTACGAGGTGGTAAAACGATCACAACGAGGAAGAGGAGGCAATCAACCACCTAATGCCGCAGCCGATGAAAATGAGGAGGAGGATGAGGAAGGGGAGGGAGAAGATGGAGAAGAGCCCGAAGAGGAGGGTGGAGGAAACATGGCGGAGAGACCTGGCACATTTCCCATTACAGGGTTTCCGCAAAAAGTGCACAAAAAACGAGTGAAACAGGAGAAAGTCATCCGCTTCTGCAACTTTAAACTCAACACGGATCCGCTGAACTACTACCGAGAGCAGCTAATGCTTTACCTTCCATGGCGAAACGAAACAGAGCTGACCATTGCACCTCTAGAGCTACTGCGACAACGTTACAATCAATACCAGAACGACATAAAGATTAATCGCGCTCTGTACACTGCCGGAGCATTTGCAAACAACGAAGGGGAAGAGGAGGAAGAGGAGGAAGAAGACAGCGAAGGAGATGAGGAGGAGGAGGAGGATGACGGCGAAGGAGAGGAGGCGGAGGATGACGGCGAAGGAGAGGAAGTTGGTGACGAGGAGGAGGACAGCGAAGAAGAGGAGGAGGAGGATGACGGCGAGGAGAGGAGAGGAAGAGGAGGAGGAGGAGGAGGAGGAGGAGGAAGAAGAAGAAGAGGAAGAGGAGGAGGAGGCGGGAAATGTCCCTTTCCCACAACAACAGCCAAGACAGGAGCTTTTTGGCATCTTTAACTCCCGTCACCCGCAGCAGCAGCAGCAGCAACAGCCACAGGTGACGACTAATGCTATTGCTGGACGCATGGCGATGCTTAATACACAACAACGGCAAGTGGTGCTTGCAGTGCTTCGCTTTATCAAACTAGGCGAACCGTTCTACCTGTTTGTCTCTGGCGGCGCCGGGACGGGAAAATCATTTCTCATTGAAACACTTGTAATGGTAGTCAACCATCACTTTTCAAAAGCTAACCAGCAACAGGCCAGCAGTGTCATTCTCTGCGCTCCC
Organism: Tyrophagus putrescentiae; assembly: GCA_024499935.1. NCBI lineage: Eukaryota > Metazoa > Arthropoda > Arachnida > Sarcoptiformes > Acaridae > Tyrophagus > Tyrophagus putrescentiae. The sequence continues at coordinate 64,083 of JAMZRA010000053.1, forward strand.
ACTGGACGAGCCGCCTTTAATGTCGGTGGCGCAACAGTCCACTCTACATTTGCTCTGCCGGTGAGCAGGACCTCTGGAGATGAACACTACGCCAAGGGCCTCCCCCGACTGGACCAAAACAAGATGAACCAAATGCAGGCCAAGATGAGCCAAGCCAAAGTACTCATTCTTGATGAAGCCAGCATGATTGGCAGTGGGCTCTTTGGTCAGCTCAACGTTCGAATCAACCAGCTGTACAACCGGCCGGATAACAAACTTCCCTTTGGCGGCAGATTGAGCGTCATTTTGGTTGGCGATTTTTACCAGCTCCCCCCAATCAATGATTCGTAAGTGCCACTAGTACTAATTTTAGTCTAATGATTTTGTTTTTACTAATACACCTGTCATTATTGAAACTTTTTATCTGCAGGTGGATATTTTTGCCTCCAGCAAAGGCCAACAGCCCATCGGCTCTGGCCAGAGGCTGGCTGTGGGAGCATTTCAAGTACCTTCAACTTGATCGGGTGGAGCGTCAACGTGAGGGTGGTACCTTTTCTGCTGCACTGAACAAACTGCGCATTGGGCAGATTGATGCTGAAGTGTTGGCGCTCTTTAGACCTCGACAAATTGACCAGTGGACACCGGAACAAACAGCGCAGATTCCAGCGGATGCGCTGCACCTGTTTCGCGATAATGAGAGCGTCGACAACTACAATGCTAGGGCACTGGATAAGCTGGAAGAAAACGGTGCACTAGTGGGGGTGAGCACTGCTGTGGATAGCTTTTCGGAAAACCTGCAACACTACAGCCGAGACCAGAATGAGGTGGTGAAACAAAAAATTGAAACCATTTGTGAAATGCTGAGTCGACGGCACCACTCGGCAACCAGAGGGATGCAGCACCAGCTGCGACTGGTCATTCACGCTCGGTACATGATGACGAGCAACGTCGATACAGCTGACGGCCTTGTGAACGGCGTCACAGGCCGACTGGAGCGCTTTGACCACGATCCACAAAATCCAGAACGCATCTATCTACTGTGGATTGCCTTTGACGACCAACGGATTGGCCAGGAGACGCGAGCAGCATATGCCCAGCACATTGAAGAGACTCGCGGCCGCAATGAGAGAATCGACGACACATGGACACCGGTCAAGCTGCAGAAGCAAGAGGTGCTTAAGACAACAATTCAAACGGTCAGGGGCTCTGTAGAACGAGAGCAGTTTCCGTTGGTGCCCGCACATGCAGTCACCATCTACAAAGCTCAAGGTGGAACGTTTAGCAGTGTGGTCTTTCATCTGCCAAAGCTCAACCAGCAAGTGCCCTGTCGGCTTGAAGAGTGCTACGTTGCCTGCAGCCGTGTCTCTACCATTGACCGACTGTTTATTGCCAATGGCACCTTCCCTGAACATCTGCCGATGAACCCGGCAATCAGTGCCGAGTACACACGTCTTGGAGAAAAGGTAAACAGCTTGCGGCTTCGCATTCCCCAGTGGCAGAGAGTGGAACTGACTAACCGCTTCCGAGTGGTGTCCCACGACGTGCAAGGACTTGACCGCAAATGGCAGTCAATGATGGCAGATGAAGGTTTTAACAAAGCCCAAATCCTTCTGCTTACCGGCACTGGCCTGACGACAGATGAGGAAGCCACCAACTACGACTGGCAGACAAGAGGTTTTGAGGTAGTGCCCGGCAGTCAGATAGCGGCACACACTGAGAGCAAGGTGGGCGGCAGCTGTGTTGTGGTGAAAAGTGAGCTTGCTCCCATGTGTCAAGTGATCGCGAGGTATTTTGACAATCACCTCACTACTGAAAAGCGGCTGGAAATTACTGTACTGCGTGTCGAGGAAGGCGAACATGCACCACTGTTTGCTTTGTCGGTGTTTAAAACACCAAAGTATCCAGTGAACCAGCTGCTGACTCAGTTGCGGCAAATGGTCACACAGGAAATGCGCACCGCTCGACTGCTGATCACCGGCAACATGGGCATTGACATGAAACAACTGGAGGCCGAAGAGGACGCACCCGCTGAACTGCTGTACACACTGCTGACAGAAGAACTGAAACTTACTAATTTGCTTGATTTCAGTTGGAGCCGCGATAAAACCACCACCACCACCATATCACGAGAAAGTGTTTCGCTAGCGGAAAACAACTTGCCAGCGACGACCTTTACCGGGAAACACACTGACCTGGCATTTGGAACACTGAGCACAGAGGAGGAAGAGCGAATAGAAACAAATCCTTCAAACTATTTTCCAATTTTAGCAAACACTTATGTTAGCGCAACTTCTACACACGCCCCAATATTTATCTTATTCTAACTATTTTTGTAACTTTAAATTTTAATTAAGCTTTAATAAAAGATTTTAACCTTTTAAACAAATGTAGGGAACTAGAATTTTCCCATTGAAGGTGACTTTGTTCTATTTTAACAATCTCGCTATTGCCAACCGATGTGAAAGAACGAATCCGTAGAAGACTGCTTTTAGATCATAGAGCTAAATTCCGAGCCTGATAGGGAGCGGTAAAGAAGCTGATTCTGTGCCAAAAGACTAGGCACTTAGCCAAAATACTAGGCACCCAGCCAAAAAGACTAGAGCCTTGCCCAGAACACCAAAATGCAACCATAGAAGGTGTGCAAAAGGAAAGGGGTGGTCGCATACCATCACTTCCGAAACGTAACTATCACTAGGAATCCCAAGAACCCCGACGCAACACCAATGAAATCCCCAGCCGAGCGAGTATAAAAGGACGACAGCAGCCCACCGCTAGAACAGTGATCAATGAACAATGCTCAACTAGCAACCGACAAAGAAGAAACTGAGTGACAAGAGAACCTCAGACTAGCCGAAGCTAGAACCTGCCGAAAGTTGAAGCCGACACTCCGTTAAACTGCTAACGTAAAAGAGCAGCACCTGAGGACCGACCTTTGACCTTTGGTCTACTTCTTTTAATTGTTGTACTACTGAAACATCTTAGTAATTCTCCTTGATTGTGCTCACTAATTATTCAATAAAACTCAACTAATCAACAAAATACCCCCTTTACACTGTGTCTACCCTAATCAAGTACCCCAGTAAGAAAGAGAGTGAGAGACTAGTAAAATAACCAAAAAGAGTAAGAAGAACCTGGAAACCTGGACGCAGGGCTACTGCAAGTCACACAAAGAGCCCCCGGTTTTGCCCCCCTAAAACTCGGCATGACTGCTGTTCAGCCTACAACTTAGTAGGACAGTTGTTCTATTCCTACACAAATAAAATATTCGTCCTCCTTCCTCGCCACCCACCGCCTCCTGGCCAAGTTTGAGGCCATTCGGTGACCGGGAAGTGGCCGCACCTCGCCACGGCCATGACGTATCTAGGCCCACACACAACGTAATGTCTGCCTCTCCTGACGGAGAGGCTAATCTGTTAAGACATTACAACAAGATGCCGCCCCCGGGCCACCAACTATTCCCCCGCCGCCGCTGCCGCTGCTGAACTGCTTCCTGCATCAGCAGTTCAGCTTTCCTGCCCCCCTCTTAGCCTCTCTCCCCCCTTTTCCACCCCCTTTGATATTGAAGTAGAGGGGGATAATTGCTCGCGCCTGTCCGCCACGCCTACGGCGGCGTCCAGACGCTCGCAGACGCCTTCGGCGTTGGCCTGATCTCAGCCGATGATCCGATCCACTGCTGCTGCTGCTGCCTTAGACCATTGCTGCTGGCCTGCCGCTTCAGCCCCTTTGCCGCTTCAGGCCTGCCGCTTCTGAGCAGAAGCAGCAGCCACCACCGCGAGCACTGTCCACTGTCCGGCTTCGATGTAGTGCTCTTATGTAGGCTAGTTGAGTGTAGGGCGGGGGCGGCGGGTAGGTTAAACTTCCACCACCACTGTCCTCCTCCTTGCTGCTCTCTGTTTTTTTATTTGAATTTATTTTTGATTTTAACTGATTTTTTATTTATTTTTATTGATTTGAATTTATTTTTGATTTTTTATCTGATTTTTATTTCTTTTTTGTACTCCATTATACTCAATTACTGTTCTACTATTTATTTGAGCCTTTATTACGCAATTGCTTAGTCAATTTTTATTGCATTTTTAATGAATTTATTTGTTTGAACCTAACCACGCCCCCTGGGACCCTTCCCGAGATACTTTTGCCGGATCTGACATTTTTCGTCCTCCTTCCTCGCCACCCACCGCCTCCTGGCCAAGTTTGAGGCCATTCGGTGACCGGGAAGTGGCCGCACCTCGCCACGGCCATGACGTATCTAGGCCCACACACAACGTAATGTCTGCCTCTCCTGACGGAGAGGCTAATCTGTTAAGACATTACAACAAGATGCCGCCCCCCGGCCACCAACTATTCCCCCGCCGCCGCTGCCGCTGCTGAACTGCTTCCTGCATCAGCAGTTCAGCTTTCCTGCCCCCCTCTTAGCCTCTCTCCCCCTTTTCACCCCCTTTGATATTGAAGTAGAGGGGGATAATTGCTCGCGCCTGTCCGCCACGCCTACGGCGGCGTCCAGACGCTCGCAGACGCCTTCGGCGTTGGCCTGATCTCAGCCGATGATCCGATCCACTGCTGCTGCTGCTGCTGCCTTAGACCATTGCTGCTGGCCTGCCGCTTCAGCCCCTTTGCCGCTTCAGGCCTGCCGCTTCTGAGCAGAAGCAGCAGCCACCACCGCGAGCACTGTCCACTGTCCGGCTTCGATGTAGTGCTCTTATGTAGGCTAGTTGAGTGTAGGGCGGGGGGCGGCGGGTAGGTTAAACTTCCACCACCACTGTCCTCCTCCTTGCTGCTCTCTGTTTTTTTATTTGAATTTATTTTTGATTTTTAACTGATTTTTTATTTATTTTATTTGATTTGAATTTATTTTTGATTTTTTATCTGATTTTTATTTCTTTTTTGTACTCCATTATACTCAATTACTGTTCTACTATTTATTTGAGCCTTTATTACGCAATTGCTTAGTCAATTTTTATTGCATTTTTAATGAATTTATTTGTTGAACCTAACCACGCCCCCTGGGACCCTTCCCGAGATACTTTTGCCGGATCTGACATTTTTCGTCCTCCTTCCTCGCCACCCACCGCCTCCTGGCCAAGTTTGAGGCCATTCGGTGACCGGGAAGTGGCCGCACCTCGCCACGGCCATGACGTATCTAGGCCCACACACAACGTAATGTCTGCCTCTCCTGACGGAGAGGCTAATCTGTTAAGACATTACAACAAGATGCGCCCCCCGGGCCACCAACTATTCCCCCCGCCGCCGCTGCCGCTGCTGAACTGCTTCCTGCATCAGCAGTTCAGCTTTCCTGCCCCCCTCTTAGCCTCTCTCCCCCCTTTTCACCCCCTTTGATATTGAAGTAGAGGGGGATAATTGCTCGCGCCTGTCCGCCACGCCTACGGCGGCGTCCAGACGCTCGCAGACGCCTTCGGCGTTGGCCTGATCTCAGCCGATGATCCGATCCACTGCTGCTGCTGCTGGCCCTTAGACCATTGCTGCTGGCCTGCCGCTTCAGCCCCTTTGCCGCTTCAGGCCTGCCGCTTCTGAGCAGAAGCAGCAGCCACCACCGCGAGCACTGTCCACTGTCCGGCTTCGATGTAGTGCTCTTATGTAGGCTAGTTGAGTGTAGGGCGGGGGGCGGCGGGTAGGTTAAACTTCCACCACCACTGTCCTCCTCCTTGCTGCTCTCTGTTTTTTTATTTGAATTTATTTTTGATTTTTAACTGATTTTTTATTTATTTTTATTTGATTTGAATTTATTTTTGATTTTTTATCTGATTTTATTTCTTTTTTGTACTCCATTATACTCAATTACTGTTCTACTATTTATTTGAATTTATTACGCAATTGCTTAGTCAATTTTTATTGCATTTTTAATGAATTTATTTGTTTGAACCTAACCACGCCCCCTGGGACCCTTCCCGAGATACTTTTGCCGGATCTGACATTTTTCGTCCTCCTTCCTCGCCACCCACCGCCTCCTGGCCAAGTTTGAGGCCATTCGGTGACCGGGAAGTGGCCGCACCTCGCCACGGCCATGACGTATCTAGGCCCACACACAACGTAATGTCTGCCTCTCCTGACGGAGAGGCTAATCTGTTAAGACATTACAACAAGATGCCGCCCCCCGGGCCACCAACTATTCCCCCGCCGCCGCTGCCGCTGCTGAACTGCTTCCTGCATCAGCAGTTCAGCTTTCCTGCCCCCCTCTTAGCCTCTCTCCCCCCTTTTCACCCCCCTTTGATATTGAAGTAGAGGGGGATAATTGCTCGCGCCTGTCCGCCACGCCTACGGCGGCGTCCAGACGCTCGCAGACGCCTTCGGCGTTGGCCTGATCTCAGCCGATGATCCGATCCACTGCTGCTGCTGCTGCCCCTTAGACCATTGCTGCTGGCCTGCCGCTTCAGCCCCTTTGCCGCTTCAGGCCTGCCGCTTCTGAGCAGAAGCAGCAGCCACCACCGCGAGCACTGTCCACTGTCCGGCTTCGATGTAGTGCTCTTATGTAGGCTAGTTGAGTGTAGGGCGGGGGGCGGCGGGTAGGTTAAACTTCCACCACCACTGTCCTCCTCCTTGCTGCTCTCTGTTTTTTTATTTGAATTTATTTTTGATTTTTAACTGATTTTTTTATTTTTTTTATGATTTGAATTTATTTTTGATTTTTTATCTGATTTTTATTTTTTTGTACTCCATTATACTCAATTACTGTTCTACTATTTATTTGAATTTATTACGCAATTGCTTAGTCAATTTTTATTGCATTTTTAATGAATTTATTTGTTTGAACCTAACCACGCCCCCTGGGACCCTTCCCGAGATACTTTTGCCGGATCTGACATTTTTCGTCCTCCTTCCTCGCCACCCACCGCCTCCTGGCCAAGTTTGAGGCCATTCGGTGACCGGGAAGTGGCCGCACCTCGCCACGGCCATGACGTATCTAGGCCCACACACAACGTAATGTCTGCTCTCCTGACGGAGAGGCTAATCTGTTAAGACATTACAACAAGATGCCGCCCCCCGGGCCACCAACTATTCCCCCGCCGCCGCTGCCGCTGCTGAACTGCTTCCTGCATCAGCAGTTCAGCTTTCCTGCCCCCCTCTTAGCCTCTCTCCCCCCTTTTCACCCCCTTTGATATTGAAGTAGAGGGGGATAATTGCTCGCGCCTGTCCGCCACGCCTACGGCGGCGTCCAGACGCTCGCAGACGCCTTCGGCGTTGGCCTGATCTCAGCCGATGATCCGATCCACTGCTGCTGCTGCTGCTGCCCTTAGACCATTGCTGCTGGCCTGCCGCTTCAGCCCCTTTGCCGCTTCAGGCCTGCCGCTTCTGAGCAGAAGCAGCAGCCACCACCGCGAGCACTGTCCACTGTCCGGCTTCGATGTAGTGCTCTTATGTAGGCTAGTTGAGTGTAGGGCGGGGGGCGGCGGGTAGGTTAAACTTCCACCACCACTGTCCTCCTCCTTGCTGCTCTCTGTTTTTTTATTTGAATTTATTTTGATTTTTAACTGATTTTTTATTTATTTTTATTTGATTTGAATTTATTTTTGATTTTTTATCTGATTTTTATTTCTTTTTTGTACTCCATTATACTCAATTACTGTTCTACTATTTATTTGAATTTATTACGCAATTGCTTAGTCAATTTTTATTGCATTTTTAATGAATTTATTTGTTTGAACCTAACCACGCCCCCTGGGACCCTTCCCGAGATACTTTTGCCGGATCTGACATTTTTCGTCCTCCTTCCTCGCCACCCACCGCCTCCTGGCCAAGTTTGAGGCCATTCGGTGACCGGGAAGTGGCCGCACCTCGCCACGGCCATGACGTATCTAGGCCCACACACAACGTAATGTCTGCCTCTCCTGACGGAGAGGCTAATCTGTTAAGACATTACAACAAGATGCCGCCCCCCGGGCCACCAACTATTCCCCCGCCGCCGCTGCCGCTGCTGAACTGCTTCCTGCATCAGCAGTTCAGCTTTCCTGCCCCCCTCTTAGCCTCTCTCCCCCCTTTTCACCCCCTTTGATATTGAAGTAGAGGGGGATAATTGCTCGCGCCTGTCCGCCACGCCTACGGCGGCGTCCAGACGCTCGCAGACGCCTTCGGCGTTGGCCTGATCTCAGCCGATGATCCGATCCACTGCTGCTGCTGCTGCCCTTAGACCATTGCTGCTGGCCTGCCGCTTCAGCCCCTTTGCCGCTTCAGGCCTGCCGCTTCTGAGCAGAAGCAGCAGCCACCACCGCGAGCACTGTCCACTGTCCGGCTTCGATGTAGTGCTCTTATGTAGGCTAGTTGAGTGTAGGGCGGGGGGCGGCGGGTAGGTTAAACTTCCACCACCACTGTCCTCCTCCTTGCTGCTCTCTGTTTTTTTATTTGAATTTATTTTTGATTTTTAACTGATTTTTTATTTATTTTTATTTGATTTGAATTTATTTTTGATTTTTTATCTGATTTTTATTTCTTTTTTGTACTCCATTATACTCAATTACTGTTCTACTATTTATTTGAATTTATTACGCAATTGCTTAGTCAATTTTTATTGCATTTTTAATGAATTTATTTGTTTGAACCTAACCACGCCCCCTGGGACCCTTCCCGAGATACTTTTGCCGGATCTGACATTTTTCGTCCTCCTTCCTCGCCACCCACCGCCTCCTGGCCAAGTTTGAGGCCATTCGGTGACCGGGAAGTGGCCGCACCTCGCCACGGCCATGACGTATCTAGGCCCACACACACACGTAATGTCTGCCTCTCCTGACGGAGAGGCTAATCTGTTAAGACATTACAACAAGATGCCGCCCCCGGGCCACCAACTATTCCCCCGCCGCCGCTGCCGCTGCTGAACTGCTTCCTGCATCAGCAGTTCAGCTTTCCTGCCCCCTCTTAGCCTCTCTCCCCCCTTTTCACCCCCTTTGATATTGAAGTAGAGGGGATAATTGCTCGCGCCTGTCCGCCACGCCTACGGCGGCGTCCAGACGCTCGCAGACGCCTTCGGCGTTGGCCTGATCTCAGCCGATGATCCGATCCACTGCTGCTGCTGCTGCCCTTAGACCATTGCTGCTGGCCTGCCGCTTCAGCCCCTTTGCCGCTTCAGGCCTGCCGCTTCTGAGCAGAAGCAGCAGCCACCACCGCGAGCACTGTCCACTGTCCGGCTTCGATGTAGTGCTCTTATGTAGGCTAGTTGAGTGTAGGGCGGGGGGCGGCGGGTAGGTTAAACTTCCACCACCACTGTCCTCCTCCTTGCTGCTCTCTGTTTTTTTATTTGAATTTATTTTTGATTTTTAACTGATTTTTATTTATTTTTATTTGATTGAATTTATTTTTGATTTTTTATCTGATTTTTATTTCTTTTTTGTACTCCATTATACTCAATTACTGTTCTACTATTTATTTGAATTTATTACGCAATTGCTTAGTCAATTTTTATTGCATTTTTAATGAATTTATTTGTTTGAACCTAACCACGCCCCCTGGGACCCTTCCCGAGATACTTTTGCCGGATCTGACATTTTTCGTCCTCCTTCCTCGCCACCCACCGCCTCCTGGCCAAGTTTGAGGCCATTCGGTGACCGGGAAGTGGCCGCACCTCGCCACGGCCATGACGTATCTAGGCCCACACACAACGTAATGTCTGCCTCTCCTGACGGAGAGGCTAATCTGTTAAGACATTACAACAAGATGCCGCCCCCCGGGCCACCAACTATTCCCCCGCCGCCGCTGCCGCTGCTGAACTGCTTCCTGCATCAGCAGTTCAGCTTTCCTGCCCCCCTCTTAGCCTCTCTCCCCCCTTTTCACCCCCCTTTGATATTGAAGTAGAGGGGGATAATTGCTCGCGCCTGTCCGCCACGCCTACGGCGGCGTCCAGACGCTCGCAGACGCCTTCGGCGTTGGCCTGATCTCAGCCGATGATCCGATCCACTGCTGCTGCTGCTGCCCTTAGACCATTGCTGCTGGCCTGCCGCTTCAGCCCCTTTGCCGCTTCAGGCCTGCCGCTTCTGAGCAGAAGCAGCAGCCACCACCGCGAGCACTGTCCACTGTCCGGCTTCGATGTAGTGCTCTTATGTAGGCTAGTTGAGTGTAGGGCGGGGGGCGGCGGGTAGGTTAAACTTCCACCACCACTGTCCTCCTCCTTGCTGCTCTCTGTTTTTTTATTTGAATTTATTTTTGATTTTTAACTGATTTTTTATTTATTTTTATTTGATTTGAATTTATTTTTGATTTTTTATCTGATTTTTATTTCTTTTTTGTACTCCATTATACTCAATTACTGTTCTACTATTTATTTGAATTTATTACGCAATTGCTTAGTCAATTTTTATTGCATTTTTAATGAATTTATTTGTTTGAACCTAACCACGCCCCCTGGGACCCTTCCCGAGATACTTTTGCCGGATCTGACATTTTTCGTCCTCCTTCCTCGCCACCCACCGCCTCTGGCCAAGTTTGAGGCCATTCGGTGACCGGGAAGTGGCCGCACCTCGCCACGGCCATGACGTATCTAGGCCCACACACAACGTAATGTCTGCCTCTCCTGACGGAGAGGCTAATCTGTTAAGACATTACAACAAGATGCCGCCCCCCGGGCCACCAACTATTCCCCCGCCGCCGCTGCCGCTGCTGAACTGCTTCCTGCATCAGCAGTTCAGCTTTCCTGCCCCCTCTTAGCCTCTCTCCCCCCTTTTCACCCCCCTTTGATATTGAAGTAGAGGGGGATAATTGCTCGCGCCTGTCCGCCACGCCTACGGCGGCGTCCAGACGCTCGCAGACGCCTTCGGCGTTGGCCTGATCTCAGCCGATGATCCGATCCACTGCTGCTGCTGCTGCCCTTAGACCATTGCTGCTGGCCTGCCGCTTCAGCCCCTTTGCCGCTTCAGGCCTGCCGCTTCTGAGCAGAAGCAGCAGCCACCACCGCGAGCACTGTCCACTGTCCGGCTTCGATGTAGTGCTCTTATGTAGGCTAGTTGAGTGTAGGGCGGGGGGCGGCGGGTAGGTTAAACTTCCACCACCACTGTCCTCCTCCTTGCTGCTCTCTGTTTTTTTATTTGAATTTATTTTTGATTTTTAACTGATTTTTTATTTATTTTTATTTGATTTGAATTTATTTTTGATTTTTTATCTGATTTTTATTTCTTTTTTGTACTCCATTATACTCAATTACTGTTCTACTATTTATTTGAATTTATTACGCAATTGCTTAGTCAATTTTTATTGCATTTTTAATGAATTTATTTGTTTGAACCTAACCACGCCCCCTGGGACCCTTCCCGAGATACTTTTGCCGGATCTGACATTTTTCGTCCTCCTTCCTCGCCACCCACCGCCCCCTGGCCAAGTTTGAGGCCATTCGGTGACCGGGAAGTGGCCGCACCTCGCCACGGCCATGACGTATCTAGGCCCACACACAACGTAATGTCTGCCTCTCCTGACGGAGAGGCTAATCTGTTAAGACATTACAACAAGATGCCGCCCCCGGGCCACCAACTATTCCCCCGCCGCCGCTGCCGCTGCTGAACTGCTTCCTGCATCAGCAGTTCAGCTTTCCTGCCCCCTCTTAGCCTCTCTCCCCCCTTTTCACCCCCCTTTGATATTGAAGTAGAGGGGGATAATTGCTCGCGCCTGTCCGCCACGCCTACGGCGGCGTCCAGACGCTCGCAGACGCCTTCGGCGTTGGCCTGATCTCAGCCGATGATCCGATCCACTGTGCTGCTGCTCTGCCCTTAGACCATTGCTGCTGGCCTGCCGCTTCAGCCCCTTTGCCGCTTCAGGCCTGCCGCTTCTGAGCAGAAGCAGCAGCCACCACCGCGAGCACTGTCCACTGTCCGGCTTCAATGTAGTGCTCTTATGTAGGCTAGTTGAGTGTAGGGCGGGGGGCGGCGGGTAGGTTAAACTTCCACCACCACTGTCCTCCTCCTTGCTGCTCTCTGTTTTTTTATTTGAATTTATTTTTGATTTTTAACTGATTTTTTATTTATTTTATTTGATTTGAATTTATTTTTGATTTTTATCTGATTTTTATTTCTTTTTGTACTCCATTATACTCAATTACTGTTCTACTATTTATTTGAATTTATTACGCAATTGCTTAGTCAATTTTTATTGCATTTTTAATGAATTTATTTGTTTGAACCTAACCACGCCCCCTGGGACCCTTCCCGAGATACTTTTGCCGGATCTGACATTTTTCGTCCTCCTTCCTCGCCACCCACCGCCTCCTGGCCAAGTTTGAGGCCATTCGGTGACCGGGAAGTGGCCGCACCTCGCCACGGCCATGACGTATCTAGGCCCACACACAACGTAATGTCTGCCTCTCCTGACGGAGAGGCTAATCTGTTAAGACATTACAACAAGATGCCGCCCCCGGGCCACCAACTATTCCCGCCGCCGCTGCCGCTGCTGAACTGCTTCCTGCATCAGCAGTTCAGCTTTCCTGCCCCCCTCTTAGCCTCTCTCCCCCCTTTTCACCCCCCTTTGATATTGAAGTAGAGGGGGATAATTGCTCGCGCCTGTCCGCCACGCCTACGGCGGCGTCCAGACGCTCGCAGACGCCTTCGGCGTTGGCCTGATCTCAGCCGATGATCCGATCCACTGCTGCTGCTGCTGCTGCCCTTAGACCATTGCTGCTGGCCTGCCGCTTCAGCCCCTTTGCCGCTTCAGGCCTGCCGCTTCTGAGCAGAAGCAGCAGCCACCACCGCGAGCACTGTCCACTGTCCGGCTTCGATGTAGTGCTCTTATGTAGGCTAGTTGAGTGTAGGGCGGGGGGCGGCGGGTAGGTTAAACTTCCACCACCACTGTCCTCCTCCTTGCTGCTCTCTGTTTTTTTATTTGAATTTATTTTTGATTTTTAACTGATTTTTTATTTATTTTTATTTGATTTGAATTTATTTTGATTTTTTATCTGATTTTTATTTCTTTTTTGTACTCCATTATACTCAATTACTGTTCTACTATTTATTTGAGCCTTTATTACGCAATTGCTTAGTCAATTTTTATTGCATTTTTAATGAATTTATTTGTTTGAACCTAACCACGCCCCCTGGGACCCTTCCCGAGATACTTTTGCCGGATCTGACATTTTTCGTCCTCCTTCCTCGCCACCCACCGCCTCCTGGCCAAGTTTGAGGCCATTCGGTGACCGGGAAGTGGCCGCACCTCGCCACGGCCATGACGTATCTAGGCCCACACACAACGTAATGTCTGCCTCTCCTGACGGAGAGGCTAATCTGTTAAGACATTACAACAAGATGCCGCCCCCCGGGCCACCAACTATTCCCCCGCCGCCGCTGCCGCTGCTGAACTGCTTCCTGCATCAGCAGTTCAGCTTTCCTGCCCCCCTCTTAGCCTCTCTCCCCCTTTTCACCCCCCTTTGATATTGAAGTAGAGGGGGATAATTGCTCGCGCCTGTCCGCCACGCCTACGGCGGCGTCCAGACGCTCGCAGACGCCTTCGGCGTTGGCCTGATCTCAGCCGATGATCCGATCCACTGCTGCTGCTGCTGCTGCCCTTAGACCATTGCTGCTGGCCTGCCGCTTCAGCCCCTTTGCCGCTTCAGGCCTGCCGCTTCTGAGCAGAAGCAGCAGCCACCACCGCGAGCACTGTCCACTGTCCGCTTCGATGTAGTGCTCTTATGTAGGCTAGTTGAGTGTAGGGCGGGGGGCGGCGGGTAGGTTAAACTTCCACCACCACTGTCCTCCTCCTTGCTGCTCTCTGTTTTTTTATTTGAATTTATTTTGATTTTTAACTGATTTTTTATTTATTTTTATTTGATTTGAATTTATTTTTGATTTTTTATCTGATTTTTATTTCTTTTTTGTACTCCATTATACTCAATTACTGTTCTACTATTTATTTGAGCCTTTATTACGCAATTGCTTAGTCAATTTTTATTGCATTTTTAATGAATTTATTTGTTTGAACCTAACCACGCCCCCTGGGACCCTTCCCGAGATACTTTTGCCGGATCTGACATTTTTCGTCCTCCTTCCTCGCCACCCACCGCCTCCTGGCCAAGTTTGAGGCCATTCGGTGACCGGGAAGTGGCCGCACCTCGCCACGGCCATGACGTATCTAGGCCCACACACAACGTAATGTCTGCCTCTCCTGACGGAGAGGCTAATCTGTTAAGACATTACAACAAGATGCCGCCCCCCGGGCCACCAACTATTCCCCCGCCGCCGCTGCCGCTGCTGAACTGCTTCCTGCATCAGCAGTTCAGCTTTCCTGCCCCCCTCTTAGCCTCTCTCCCCCCTTTTCACCCCCCTTTGATATTGAAGTAGAGGGGGATAATTGCTCGCGCCTGTCCGCCACGCCTACGGCGGCGTCCAGACGCTCGCAGACGCCTTCGGCGTTGGCCTGATCTCAGCCGATGATCCGATCCACTGCTGCTGCTGCTGCTGCCCTTAGACCATTGCTGCTGGCCTGCCGCTTCAGCCCCTTTGCCGCTTCAGGCCTGCCGCTTCTGAGCAGAAGCAGCAGCCACCACCGCGAGCACTGTCCACTGTCCGGCTTCGATGTAGTGCTCTTATGTAGGCTAGTTGAGTGTAGGGCGGGGGCGGCGGGTAGGTTAAACTTCCACCACCACTGTCCTCCTCCTTGCTGCTCTCTGTTTTTTTATTTGAATTTATTTTTGATTTTTAACTGATTTTTTATTTATTTTTATTTGATTTGAATTTATTTTTGATTTTTTATCTGATTTTTATTTCTTTTTTGTACTCCATTATACTCAATTACTGTTCTACTATTTATTTGAGCCTTTATTACGCAATTGCTTAGTCAATTTTTATTGCATTTTTAATGAATTTATTGTTTGAACCTAACCACGCCCCCTGGGACCCTTCCCGAGATACTTTTGCCGGATCTGACATTTTTCGTCCTCCTTCCTCGCCACCCACCGCCTCCTGGCCAAGTTTGAGGCCATTCGGTGACCGGGAAGTGGCCGCACCTCGCCACGGCCATGACGTATCTAGGCCCACACACAACGTAATGTCTGCCTCTCCTGACGGAGAGGCTAATCTGTTAAGACATTACAACAAGATGCCGCCCCCGGGCCACCAACTATCCCCCGCCGCCGCTGCCGCTGCTGAAGCTGTCTTCCTGCATCGCTTCAGCTTTCCTGCCCCTCTTAGCCTTCTCCCCCCTTTTCACCCCCCTTTGTATTGAAGTAGAGGGGGATAATTGCTCGCGCCTGTCCGCCACGCCTACGGCGGCGTCCAGACGCTCGCAGACGCCTTCGGCGTTGGCCTGATCTCAGCCTGATGATCCACCACTCTGCTGCTGCTGCTGCCCTTAGACCATTGCTGCTGGCCTGCCGCTTCAGCCCCTTTGCCGCTTCAGGCCTGCGCGCTTCTGAGCAGAAGCAGCAGCCCCGCCACCACCGCGAGCACTGTCCCACTGTCCGGCTTCGATGTAGTGCTCTTATGTAGGCTAGTTGAGTGTAGGGCGGGGGGCGGCGGGTAGGTTAAACTTCCACCACCACTGTCCTCCTCCTTGCTGCTCTCTGTTTTTTATTTGAATTTATTTTTGATTTTTATACTGATTTTTATTTATTTTTATTTGATTTGAATTTATTTTTGATTTTTTATCTGATTTTTATTTCTTTTTTGTACTCTTTATACTCATTACTGTTCTACTATTTATTTGACCTTTATTACGCAATTGTTTAGTCAATTTTTATTGCATTTTTATGATTTATTGTTTGAACCTAACCACGCCCCCTGGGACCCTTCCGAGATACTTTTGCCGGATCTGACATTTTTCGTCCTCCTTCCTCGCCACCCACCGCCTCTGGCCAAGTTTGAGGCCATTCGGTGACCGGGAAGTGGCCGCACCTCGCCACGGCCATGACGTATCTAGGCCCACACACAACGTAATGTCTGCCTCTCCTGACGGAGAGGCTAACTCTGTTAAGACATTACAACAAGATGCGCCCCCCGGGCCACCACTATCCCCCGCCGCCGCCGCCGCTGCTGAACTGCTTCCTGCATCAGCCTTGATCAGCTTTCCTGCCCCCCTCCCTAGCTCTTCCTGCCCCCCTTTTCCCCCCCTTTGTATTTGAAGTGGGGGATAATTGCTCGCGCCTGTCCGCCACGCCTACGGCGGCGTCCAGACGCTCGCAGACGCCTTCGGCGTTGGCCTGATCTCAGCCGATGATCCGATCCACTGCTGCTGCTGCTGCCCTTAGACCATTGCTGCTGGCCTGCCGCTTCAGCCCCTTTGCCGCTTCAGGCCTGCCGCTTCTGAGCAGAAGCAGCAGCCCACCACCGCGAGCACTGTCCACTGTCCGGCTTCGATGTAGTGCTCTTATGTAGGCTAGTTGAGTGTAGGGCGGGGGGCGGCGGGTAGGTTAAACTTCCACCACCACTGTCCTCCTCCTTGCTGCTCTCTGTTTTTTATTTGAATTTATTTTTGATTTTTAACTGATTTTTTATTTATTTTTATTTGATTTGAATTTATTTTTGATTTTTTATCTGATTTTTATTTCTTTTTTGTACTCCATTATACTCATTACTGTTCTACTATTTATTTGAGCCTTTATTACGCAATTGTTAGTCAATTTTTATTGCATTTTAATGATTTATTGTTTGAACCTAACCACGCCCCCTGGGACCCTTCCGAGATACTTTTGCCGGTATCTGACATTTTTCGTCCTCCTTCCTCGCCACCCCCGCCTCTGGCCAAGTTTGAGGCCATTCGGTGACCGGAAGTGGCCGCACCTCGCCACGGCCATGACGTATCTAGGCCCACACACAACGTAATGTCTGCCTCTCCTGACGGAGAGGCTAACTCTGTTAAGACATTACAACAAGATGAAAGGGCCACCAGCTACTCCCCCGCCGCCGCCGCTGCTGAAGGCTGGCATACTTTTTGCTCGCCTAGGCGAGCTCGCCTCTTGGCGATCCTGCTCCTGCTGCTGCTGCCCCTTCTACCACCCAGCTTTGCTTTCCTGCCCCCCTCTTTCTCCCCCTTTTCACCCCCCTTTGAAGTGGGGGATAATTGCTCGCGCCTGTCCGCCACGCCTACGGCGGCGTCCAGACGCTCGCAGACGCCTTCGGCGTTGGCCTGATCTCAGCTGCTGCTGATCCACTACTGCTGCTGCTGCCCCCCTTGGACCATTGCTGCTGCTGGCGCTTCAGCCCCTTTGCCGCTTCAGGCCTGCCGCGCTTCTGAGCAGAAGCAGATGGCGCTGCCTTCAGCAGCCACCGGCCACCACCGCGAGCACAGTCCACTGTCCGGCTTCGATGTAGTGCTCTTATGTAGGCTAGTTGAGTGTAGGCGGGGGGCGGCGGGTAGGTTAAACTTCCACCACCACTGTCCTCCTCCTTGCTGCTCTCTGTGCTTTCTATTTGAATTTATTTTTGAGCCTTTTTATCACATTTTTATTTGATTTTTATTGCATTTATTTTATTTGAATTTATTTTGAGCCTTTTTATCACATTTTTATTTGATTTTTATTTTTTTTGTACTCCATTACTGTTCTACTATTTATTTGAGCCTTTATTACGCAATTTTTAGTCAATTTTTATTGCATTTTATTGCATTTATTAGTTGGAACCTAACCACGCCCCCTGGGACCCCTTCCGAGATACTTTTGCCGGGTTTGACATTTTTCGTCCTCCTTCCTCGCCACCCACCGCCTGCTGGCCAAGTTTGAGGCCATTCGGTGACCGGGAAGTGGCCGAACCTCGACACGGCCATGACGTATCTAGGCCCACACACAACGTAATGTCTGCCTCTCCTGACGGAGAGGCTAACTCTGTTAAGACATTACAACAAGATGAAAGGGCCACCAGCTACTCCCCCGCCGCCGCCGCTGCTGAAGGCTGGCATACTTTTTGCTCGCCTAGGCGAGCTCGCCTCTTGGCGATCCTGCTCCTGCTGCTGCTGCCCCTTCTACCACCCAGCTTTGCTTTCCTGCCCCCCTCTTTCTCCCCCTTTTCACCCCCCTTTGAAGTGGGGGGATAATTGCTCGCGCCTGTCCGCCACGCCTACGGCGGCGTCCAGACGCTCGCAGACGCCTTCGGCGTTGGCCTGATCTCAGCTGCTGCTGATCCACTACTGCTGCTGCTGCCCCCCTTGGACCATTGCTGCTGCTGGCGCTTCAGCCCCTTTGCCGCTTCAGGCCTGCCGCGCTTCTGAGCAGAAGCAGATGGCGCTGCCTTCAGCAGCCACCGGCCACCACCGCGAGCACAGTCCACTGTCCGGCTTCGATGTAGTGCTCTTATGTAGGCTAGTTGAGTGTAGGGCGGGGGGCGGCGGGTAGGTTAAACTTCCACCACCACTGTCCTCCTCCTTGCTGCTCTCTGTGCTTTCTATTTGAATTTATTTTTGAGCCTTTTTATCACATTTTTATTTGATTTTTATTGCATTTATTTTATTTGAATTTATTTTTGAGCCTTTTTATCACATTTTTATTTGATTTTTATTTTTTTTGTACTCCATTACTGTTCTACTATTTATTTGAGCCTTTATTACGCAATTTTTAGTCAATTTTTATTGCATTTTATTGCATTTATTAGTTGGAACCTAACCACGCCCCCTGGGACCCCTTCCGAGATACTTTTGCCGGGTTTGACATTTTTCGTCCTCCTTCCTCGCCACCCACCGCCTGCTGGCCAAGTTTGAGGCCATTCGGTGACCGGGAAGTGGCCGAACCTCGACACGGCCATGACGTATCTAGGCCCACACACAACGTAATGTCTGCCTCTCCTGACGGAGAGGCTAACTCTGTTAAGACATTACAACAAGATGAAAGGGCCACCAGCTACTCCCCCGCCGCCGCCGCTGCTGAAGGCTGGCATACTTTTTGCTCGCCTAGGCGAGCTCGCCTCTTGGCGATCCTGCTCCTGCTGCTGCTGCCCCTTCTACCACCCAGCTTTGCTTTCCTGCCCCCCTCTTTCTCCCCCTTTTCACCCCCCTTTGAAGTGGGGGGATAATTGCTCGCGCCTGTCCGCCACGCCTACGGCGGCGTCCAGACGCTCGCAGACGCCTTCGGCGTTGGCCTGATCTCAGCTGCTGCTGATCCACTACTGCTGCTGCTGCCCCCCTTGGACCATTGCTGCTGCTGGCGCTTCAGCCCCTTTGCCGCTTCAGGCCTGCCGCGCTTCTGAGCAGAAGCAGATGGCGCTGCCTTCAGCAGCCACCGGCCACCACCGCGAGCACAGTCCACTGTCCGGCTTCGATGTAGTGCTCTTATGTAGGCTAGTTGAGTGTAGGGCGGGGGCGGCGGGTAGGTTAAACTTCCACCACCACTGTCCTCCTCCTTGCTGCTCTCTGTGCTTTCTATTTGAATTTATTTTTGAGCCTTTTTATCACATTTTTATTTGATTTTATTGCATTTATTTTATTTGAATTTATTTTTGAGCCTTTTTATCACATTTTTATTTGATTTTTATTTTTTTTGTACTCCATTACTGTTCTACTATTTATTTGAGCCTTTATTACGCAATTTTTAGTCAATTTTTATTGCATTTTATTGCATTTATTAGTTGGAACCTAACCACGCCCCCTGGGACCCCTTCCGAGATACTTTTGCCGGTTTGACATTTTTCGTCCTCCTTCCTCGCCACCCACCGCCTGCTGGCCAAGTTTGAGGCCATTCGGTGACCGGGAAGTGGCCGAACCTCGACACGGCCATGACGTATCTAGGCCCACACACAACGTAATGTCTGCCTCTCCTGACGGAGAGGCTAACTCTGTTAAGACATTACAACAAGATGAAAGGGCCACCAGCTACTCCCCCGCCGCCGCCGCTGCTGAAGGCTGGCATACTTTTTGCTCGCCTAGGCGAGCTCGCCTCTTGGCGATCCTGCTCCTGCTGCTGCTGCCCCTTCTACCACCCAGCTTTGCTTTCCTGCCCCCCTCTTTCTCCCCCTTTTCACCCCCCTTTGAAGTGGGGGGATAATTGCTCGCGCCTGTCCGCCACGCCTACGGCGGCGTCCAGACGCTCGCAGACGCCTTCGGCGTTGGCCTGATCTCAGCTGCTGCTGATCCACTACTGCTGCTGCTGCCCCCTTGGACCATTGCTGCTGCTGGCGCTTCAGCCCCTTTGCCGCTTCAGGCCTGCCGCGCTTCTGAGCAGAAGCAGATGGCGCTGCCTTCAGCAGCCACCGGCCACCCCCGCGAGCACAGTCCACTGTCCGGCTTCGATGTAGTGCTCTTATGTAGGCTAGTTGGTGTAGGGCGGGGGGCGGCGGGTAGGTTAAACTTCCACCACCACTGTCCTCCTCCTTGCTGCTCTCTGTGCTTTCTATTTGAATTTATTTTTGAGCCTTTTTATCACATTTTATTTGATTTTATTGCTTTATTTATTTGAATTTATTTTTGAGCCTTTTTATCACATTTTATTGATTTTTATTTTTTTTGTACTCCATTACTGTTCTACTATTTATTTGAGCCTTTATTACGCAATTTTTAGTCAATTTTTATTGCATTTTATTGCATTTATTAGTTGGAACCTAACCACGCCCCTGGACCCCTTCCGAGATACTTTTGCCGGGTTTGACATTTTTCGTCCTCCTTCCTCGCCACCCACCGCCTGCTGGCCAAGTTTGAGGCCATTCGGTGACCGGGAAGTGGCCGAACCTCGACACGGCCATGACGTATCTAGGCCCACACACAACGTAATGTCTGCCTCTCCTGACGGAGAGGCTAACTCTGTTAAGACATTACAACAAGATGAAAGGGCCACCAGCTACTCCCCCGCCGCCGCCGCTGCTGAAGGCTGGCATACTTTTTGCTCGCCTAGGCGAGCTCGCCTCTTGGCGATCCTGCTCCTGCTGCTGCTGCCCCTTCTACCACCCAGCTTTGCTTTCCTGCCCCCCTCTTTCTCCCCCTTTTCACCCCCCTTTGAAGTGGGGGGATAATTGCTCGCGCCTGTCCGCCACGCCTACGGCGGCGTCCAGACGCTCGCAGACGCCTTCGGCGTTGGCCTGATCTCAGTGCTGCTGATCCACTACTGCTGCTGCTGCCCCCCTTGGACCATTGCTGCTGCTGGCGCTTCAGCCCCTTTGCCGCTTCAGGCCTGCCGCGCTTCTGAGCAGAAGCAGATGGCGCTGCCTTCAGCAGCCACCGGCCACCACCGCGAGCACAGTCCACTGTCCGGCTTCGATGTAGTGCTCTTATGTAGGCTAGTTGAGTGTAGGGCGGGGGGCGGCGGGTAGGTTAAACTTCCACCACCACTGTCCTCCTCCTTGCTGCTCTCTGTGCTTTCTATTTGAATTTATTTTTGAGCCTTTTTATCACATTTTTATTTGATTTTTATTGCATTTATTTTATTTGAATTTATTTTTGAGCCTTTTTATCACATTTTTATTTGATTTTTATTTTTTTGTACTCCATTACTGTTTACTATTTATTTGAGCCTTTATTACGCAATTTTTAGTCAATTTTATTGCATTTATTGCATTTATTAGTTGGAACCTAACCACGCCCCCTGGGACCCTTCGAGATACTTTTGCCGGGTTTGACATTTTTCGTCCTCCTTCCTCGCCACCCACCGCCTGCTGGCCAAGTTTGAGGCCATTCGGTGACGGGAAGTGGCCGAACCTCGACACGGCCATGACGTATCTAGGCCCACACACAACGTAATGTCTGCCTCTCCTGACGGAGAGGCTAACTCTGTTAAGACATTACAACAAGATGAAAGGGCCACCAGCTACTCCCCCGCCGCCGCCGCTGCTGAAGGCTGGCATACTTTTGCTCGCCTAGGCGAGCTCGCCTCTTGGCGATCCTGCTCTGCTGCTGCTGCCCCTTCTACCACCCAGCTTTGCTTCCTGCCCCCCTCTTTCTCCCCCTTTTCACCCCCCTTTGAAGTGGGGGGATAATTGCTCGCGCCTGTCCGCCACGCCTACGGCGGCGTCCAGACGCTCGCAGACGCCTTCGGCGTTGGCCTGATCTCAGCTGCTGCTGATCCACTACTGCTGCTGCTGCCCCCCTTGGACCATTGCTGCTGCTGGCGCTTCAGCCCTTTGCCGCTTCAGGCCTGCCGCGCTTCTGAGCAGAAGCAGATGGCGCTGCCTTCAGCAGCCACCGGCCACCACCGCGAGCACAGTCCACTGTCCGGCTTCGATGTAGTGCTCTTATGTAGGCTAGTTGAGTGTAGGGCGGGGGCGGCGGGTAGGTTAAACTTCCACCACCACTGTCCTCCTCCTTGCTGCTCTCTGTGCTTTCTATTTGAATTTATTTTTGAGCCTTTTTATCACATTTTTATTTGATTTTATTGCATTTATTTTATTTGAATTTATTTTTGAGCCTTTTATCACATTTTTATTTGATTTTTATTTTTTTGTACTCCATTACTGTTCTACTATTTATTTGAGCCTTTATACGCAATTTTAGTCAATTTTTATTGCATTTTATTGCATTTATTAGTTGGAACCTAACCACGCCCCTGGGACCCCTTACCGAGATACTTTTGCCGGGTTTGACATTTTTCGTCCTCCTTCCTCGCCACCCACCGCCTGCTGGCCAAGTTTGAGGCCATTCGGTGACCGGGAAGTGGCCGAACCTCGACACGGCCATGACGTATCTAGGCCCACACACAACGTAATGTCTGCCTCTCCTGACGGAGAGGCTAACTCTGTTAAGACATTACAACAAGATGAAAGGGCCACCAGCTACTCCCCCGCCGCCGCCGCTGCTGAAGGCTGGCATACTTTTTGCTCGCCTAGGCGAGCTCGCCTCTTGGCGATCCTGCTCCTGCTGCTGCTGCCCCTTCTACCACCCAGCTTTGCTTTCCTGCCCCCCTCTTTCTCCCCCTTTTCACCCCCCTTTGAAGTGGGGGGATAATTGCTCGCGCCTGTCCGCCACGCCTACGGCGGCGTCCAGACGCTCGCAGACGCCTTCGGCGTTGGCCTGATCTCAGCTGCTGCTGATCCACTACTGCTGCTGCTGCCCCCCTTGGACCATTGCTGCTGCTGGCGCTTCAGCCCCTTTGCCGCTTCAGGCCTGCCGCGCTTCTGAGCAGAAGCAGATGGCGCTGCCTTCAGCAGCCACCGGCCACCACCGCGAGCACAGTCCACTGTCCGGCTTCGATGTAGTGCTCTTATGTAGGCTAGTTGAGTGTAGGGCGGGGGGCGGCGGGTAGGTTAAACTTCCACCACCACTGTCCTCCTCCTTGCTGCTCTCTGTGCTTTCTATTTGAATTTATTTTTGAGCCTTTTTATCACATTTTTATTTGATTTTTATTGCATTTATTTTATTTGAATTTATTTTTGAGCCTTTTTATCAATTTTTATATTTTATTGATTTATTTTTTTGTACCCCTATTACTGTTCTACATTTATTTGAGCCTTTTTACCACTCTTTTGTCAATTTTGATGCATTGTATGCATTGTATTAGTTGGAACCTAACCACGACCCCCTGACCACCCTCCGATACTTTTGCCGGGTTTGTACTTTTTCGTCCTCCTCCTCGCACCCCCGCCTGCTGGCCAAGTTTTGAGCCATCGGTGACCGTGGAAGTGGCCGAACCTCGACACGCCATGACGTATCTAGCCCACACACACGTATGTCTGCCTCTCCTACGAGCCTACTCTTTAGACATTACACAGATGAAAGGCCCCAGCTTCCCCCCGCCGCCGCCAGCGCTGAAGGCTGGCATACTTTTGCTCTCGCTAGGCGAGCTCGCCTCTTGGCGACTGCCTGCTCCTTGCCATGCTGCTGCTGCCCCTTCTACACCCAGCTTTGCTTTCCTGCCCCCCTCTTTCTGCCCCTTTTCACCCCCCTTGAAGGGGGATAATGCCGCGCCTGTCCGCCACGCTCGCGGCTCCAGAGCTGCAGACGCCTGTTCGGCGTGGCCGATCTCAGCTGCTGCTGATCCACTACTGCGCTGCTGCCCCCTTGGACCATTGCTGCTGCTGCGTTCAGCCCTTTGCCGCTTCAGCCTGCCGCGCTTTCTGACAGAGCATGATGCGTGCTTCAGCACCACCGGCCACCACCGCGAGCACAGTCCACTGTCCGCTTCGATTATGCTCTTATGTAGTAGTTGAGTTGTATGCGGGCTGGCGGGTAGGTTAAACTTCCACCCCACTGTCCTCCTCCTTGTGCTCTCTGTGCTTCTATTTGAATTTATTTTAGCCTTTTTTCACATGTTTGTTTATTTGTATGCATTTAGTTTATTGAATTTATTTTGAGCCTTTTTATCACATTTTTATTTGATTTTTATTTTTTTTGTACTCCATTACTGTTCTACTATTTATTTGAGCCTTTATTACGCAATTTTTAGTCAATTTTTATTGCATTTTATTGCATTTATTAGTTGGAACCTAACCACGCCCCCTGGGACCCCTTCCGAGATACTTTTGCCGGTTTGACATTTTTCGTCCTCCTTCCTCGCCACCCACCGCCTGCTGGCCAAGTTTGAGGCCATTCGGTGACCGGGAAGTGGCCGAACCTCGACACGGCCATGACGTACTAGGCCCACCACCAACGAATGTCTGCCTCTCCTGACGGAGGGCTAACTCGTTAGACATTACAACAATGAAAGGCCACCACGCTACTCCCCCGCCGCCGCCTGCTGCTAAGCTGGCCATTGTTTGCTCGCCTAGCGACTCGCCTCTGGCGACCGCTGCCTGCTTGCTGTGCCCCTTCTACCACCCAGCTTTGTGCTTTCCTGCCCCCCTTTCCCCCTTTCACCCCCCTTTGAAGTGGGGATAATTGTCGCGCCTGTCCGCCACGCCACGGCGCGCCAGACGCTCGCAGACGCCTCGGCGTTGGCTGATTAGCTGCTGCTGATCCACTACGCTCTGGCTGCCCTTGGACATCTGCTGCTGCTGCGCTTCCACCCCTTTGCCGCTTCAGCCTGCCGCGCTTCTGCGAATCCTGCCTTCAGCAGCACCGCCCCCCCGACAAGTCACTGTCCGGTTCGATGTAGTGTTATGTAGCATTTATGTAGGCGGGGGGCGGGGGTAGTTTAAATTCCACCACCACTGTCCTCTCCTTGATTGTCTCTTCTTTTTTTGACATTTATTTTTGAGCCTTTCTTATCACATTTTTATTATTGCATTTTTATTGCATTTTTATCATTTATGATTTATTATTGAGCCTTCTATCCCATGTTGACTTATGATTTTATTTTTTTACCCGTACTGTTCTCACCTATTCTCTGGCCTTGATTGCATTTAGTCATTTTATTGCATTATTGCATTCTTTTATGGAACCTACATGCCCCTTGGGACTCATTCACGAGATTACTTTTGCCGGTTTGACATTTCGTCGCTCTCCGCGCCACCACGCCTGCTGGCCAAGCTTGAGGCCATTCGTGCCGGATGGCCGAACTCTACACGGCCTGACTATCTAGCCCACACACATCGTATGTCTCTCTCCTACGGAGATGGCACTCTTTTAGATGACAACAGAATGGGCCACCTGCCCCGCCCCGCCCTGCTGAAGGTGCAATCTTTTTGCCGCCAGTCGGCTTCGCTCTTGCCATCCTGCTGCTGGCTGCTGGCCCTTCACCCGCTGCTTCTGCCCCCCTTCTCCCCTTCACCCCCCTTTGAAGTGGGGGTCATTGTCGCGCCTGTCCGCACGCCTACGGCGGGTCCAGACGCCGCAAGACGCCTTCGGCGTGGCCTGATTCAGCTGTGCTGACCCTACTGAGGCTGCTGCCCCCTTGACCATTGCTGCTGCTGGCGCTTCAGCCCTTTGCCGCTCAGGCCTGCCGCGCTTCTGAGCAGAAGCAGTGGCGCTGCCTTCAGCAGCACCGGCCACCACCGCGAGCACAGTCCACTGTCCGGCTTCGATGTAGTGCTCTTATGTAGGCTAGTTGAGTGTAGGGCGGGGGGCGGCGGGTAGGTTAAACTTCCACCACCACTGTCCTCCTCCTTGCTGCTCTCTGTGCTTTCTATTTGAATTTATTTTTGAGCCTTTTTATCACATTTTTATTTGATTTTTATTGCATTTATTTTATTTGAATTTATTTTGAGCCTTTTTATCACATTTTTATTTGATTTTATTTTTTTTGTACTCCATTACTGTTCTACTATTTATTTGAGCCTTTATTACGCAATTTTTAGTCAATTTTTATTGCATTTTATTGCATTTATTAGTTGGAACCTAACCACGCCCCCTGGGACCCCTTCCGAGATACTTTTGCCGGGTTTGACATTTTTCGTCCTCCTTCCTCGCCACCCACCGCCTGCTGGCCAAGTTTGAGGCCATTCGGTGACCGGGAAGTGGCCGAACCTCGACACGGCCATGACGTATCTAGGCCCACACACAACGTAATGTCTGCCTCTCCTGACGGAGAGGCTAACTCTGTTAAGACATTACAACAAGATGAAAGGGCCACCAGCTACTCCCCCGCCGCCGCCGCTGCTGAAGGCTGGCATACTTTTTGCTCGCCTAGGCGAGCTCGCCTCTTGGCGATCCTGCTCCTGCTGCTGCTGCCCCTTCTACCACCCAGCTTTGCTTTCCTGCCCCCCTCTTTCTCCCCCTTTTCACCCCCTTTGAAGTGGGGGGATAATTGCTCGCGCCTGTCCGCCACGCCTACGGCGGCGTCCAGACGCTCGCAGACGCCTTCGGCGTTGGCCTGATCTCAGCTGCTGCTGATCCACTACTGCTGCTGCTGCCCCCTTGGACCATTGCTGCTGCTGGCGCTTCAGCCCCTTTGCCGCTTCAGGCCTGCCGCGCTTCTGAGCAGAAGCAGATGGCGCTGCCTTCAGCAGCCACCGGCCACCACCGCGAGCACAGTCCACTGTCCGGCTTCGATGTAGTGCTCTTATGTAGGCTAGTTGAGTGTAGGGCGGGGGGCGGCGGGTAGGTTAAACTTCCACCACCACTGTCCTCCTCCTTGCTGCTCTCTGTGCTTTCTATTGAATTTATTTTTGAGCCTTTTTATCACATTTTTATTTGATTTTTATTGCATTTATTTTATTTGAATTTATTTTTGAGCCTTTTTATCACATTTTTATTTGATTTTTATTTTTTTTGTACTCCATTACTGTTCTACTATTTATTTGAGCCTTTATTACGCAATTTTTAGTCAATTTTTATTGCATTTTATTGCATTTATTAGTTGGAACCTAACCACGCCCCCTGGGACCCCTTCCGAGATACTTTTGCCGGGTTTGACTATTTTCACGCACTTTTCTCTCGCCCCTGCGACTGCTGACCAAGTTTGAGGCCATTCGGTGACCGGAAGTGGCCATTCGCATTCTTTCACACGGTCATCAATGGCTTGTCTGTAGTAGGTCACAGCACAGCTTCCTTGCTGACCAACCAACCAACCAACCCCTTTGGCGGCGGCGGCGCGGCGGCGGCGGCCGTCACCCACGCCTTCGGCGTTGGTCGATCTAGGCCCCACTGCCCACTGCTGCCTCCTCTTCTACCACCCAGCTTTGCTTTCCTGCCTCTCTTTCTCTCTCTCTCCTTTCTCTCTCCCTTTGAGAGGCCAGAAGTGGGGATAATTGCTCGCGCCTGTCCGCCAGCCTACGGCGGCGTCCAGACGCTCGACACGCCTTCGGCGTTTGACGGATCTCAGCTGATCGATCTCCACTTGCTGCTGCTGCTGCGCTGCTGCTGGCGCTTCAGCCCCCCTTTGCCCGCTTCAGGCCCTGCCGCGCTTCTGAGCAGCAGAAGCAGCAGCCTTCGGCTGGTCAGCTAGTCAGCAGCCACCGGCCACCACCACCACCACCGCGAGCACTGTCCACTGTCCGGCTTCGATGTAGTGCTCTTATGTAGGCTCGTTGAGGGTAGGGTGGGGGCGCGGCGGGGGGTAGGGTAGCACTTCCACCACCACTGTCCTCCTCCCGCTGCTGCTCTGCTTATCCTTCTTCTTACTTAACTGATTTTTAATTCAATTTTTATTGAGCCTTTATTTGATTGTATTTTATTTGATTTTTATTTGATTTAATTTTTATTTAATTTTTATTTGACCTTATTACTGATCTTTTAGTACACTTTTTGTTTGGCATTTGTACTCCATTACTGTTCTACTATTTATTGTAATTTATTGCGCAATTTTTAGTCAATTTTTATTACATTTTTTATGCATTTATTAGTTGGAACCTAACCACGCCCCCTGGGACCCCTTCCGAGGTACTGCTTGCCGGGTCTGACTATTTTCACGCACTTTTCTCTCGCCCCTGCGACTGCTGACCAAGTTTGAGGCCATTCGGTGACCGGGAAGTGGCCATTCGCATTCTTTCACACGGTCATCAATGGCTTGTCTGTAGTAGGTCAGCAGCAGCAGCTTCCTTGCTGACCAACCAACCAACCAACCCCTTTGGCGGCGGCGGCGGCGGCGGCGGCGGCCGGTCACCCACGCCTTCGGCGTTGGTCGGATCTAGGCCCCCACTGCCCACTGCTGCCTCCTCTTCTACCACCCAGCTTTGCTTTCCTGCCTCTCTTTCTCTCTCTCTCTCCCTTTGAGAGGCCAGAAGTGGGGGATAATTGCTCGCGCCTGTCCGCCACGCCTACGGCGGCGTCCAGACGCTCGACACGCCTTCGGCGTTTGACGGATCTCAGCTGATCCGATCTCCACTGCTGCTGCTGCTGCTGCTGCTGGCGCTTCAGCCCCCCTTTGCCCCGCTTCAGGCCCCTGCCGCGCTTCTGAGCAGCAGAAGCAGCAGCCTTCGGCTGGTCAGCTAGTCAGCAGCCACCGGCCACCACCACCACCACCGCGAGCACTGTCCCCACTGTCCGGCTTCGATGTAGTGCTCTTATGTAGGCTCGTTGAGGGTAGGGTGGGGGGCGGCGGCGGGGGGTAGGGTAGCACTTCCACCACCACTGTCCTCCTCCCGCTGCTGCTCTGCTTATCCTTCTTCTTACTTAACTGATTTTTAATTCAATTTTTATTGAGCCTTTATTTGATTGTATTTATTTGATTTTTATTTGATTTAATTTTTATTTAATTTTTATTTGACCTTATTACTGATCTTTTAGTACACTTTTTGTTTGGCATTTGTACTCCATTACTGTTCTACTATTTATTGTAATTTATTGCGCAATTTTTAGTCAATTTTTATTACATTTTTTATGCATTTATTAGTTGGAACCTAACCACGCCCCCTGGGACCCCTTCCGAGGTACTTTTGCCGGGTCTGACTATTTTCACGCACTTTTCTCTCGCCCCTGCGACTGCTGACCAAGTTTGAGGCCATTCGGTGACCGGGAAGTGGCCATTCGCATTCTTTCACACGGTCATCAATGGCTTGTCTGTAGTAGGTCAGCAGCAGCTTCCTTGCTGACCAACCAACCAACCAACCCCTTTGGCGGCGGCGGCGGCGGCGGCGGCGGCCGGTCACCCACGCCTTCGGCGTTGGTCGGATCTAGGCCCCACTGCCCACTGCTGCCTCCTCTTCTACCACCCAGCTTTGCTTTCCTGCCTCTCTTTCTCTCTCTCTCTCTCTCTCTCCCTTTGAGAGGCCAGAAGTGGGGGATAATTGCTCGCGCCTGTCCGCCACGCCTACGGCGGCGTCCAGACGCTCGACACGCCTTCGGCGTTTGACGGATCTCAGCTGATCCGATCTCCACTGCTGCTGCTGCTGCTGCTGCTGGCGCTTCAGCCCCCCTTTGCCCCGCTTCAGGCCCCTGCCGCGCTTCTGAGCAGCAGAAGCAGCAGCCTTCGGCTGGTCAGCTAGTCAGCAGCCACCGGCCACCACCACCACCACCGCGAGCACTGTCCACTGTCCGGCTTCGATGTAGTGCTCTTATGTAGGCTCGTTGAGGGTAGGGTGGGGGGCGGCGGCGGGGGGTAGGGTAGCACTTCCACCACCACTGTCCTCCTCCCGCTGCTGCTCTGCTTATCCTTCTTCTTACTTAACTGATTTTTAATTCAATTTTTATTGAGCCTTTATTTGATTGTATTTTATTTGATTTTTATTTGATTTAATTTTTATTTAATTTTTATTTGACCTTATTACTGATCTTTTAGTACACTTTTTGTTTGGCATTTGTACTCCATTACTGTTCTACTATTTATTGTAATTTATTGCGCAATTTTTAGTCAATTTTTATTACATTTTTTATGCATTTATTAGTTGGAACCTAACCACGCCCCCTGGGACCCCTTCCGAGGTACTTTTGCCGGGTCTGACTATTTTCACGCACTTTTCTCTCGCCCCTGCGACTGCTGACCAAGTTTGAGGCCATTCGGTGACCGGGAAGTGGCCATTCGCATTCTTTCACACGGTCATCAATGGCTTGTCTGTAGTAGGTCAGCAGCAGCTTCCTTGCTGACCAACCTTCGGCGGCGGCGGCGGCGGCCGGTCGCTCGCCCCACGCCTTCGGCGTTGGTCGGATCTAGGCCCCCACTGCTGCTGCTGCTGCTGCCCCTTGCTGCCCCTTCTACCACCCAGCCTAGCTTTCCTGCCTCTCTTTCTGCTCCCTTTTCACCCCCCTTTGAGATTAAAGTGGGGAATAATTGCTCGCGCCTGTCCGCCACGCCTACGGCGGCGTCCAGACGCTCGCCACGCCTTCGGCGTTTGTCGGATCTCAGCTGATCCGATCCACTGCTGCTGCTGCTTCGGAGGCACCAGCCACTGCCCGGAGCACTGTCCACTGTCCGGTATTCCGTAGTAGATTTTTTTTAATTAGATGAGAGCCGATGTCCGCCGCCAGGCGGACATCGGTAGGGGTTTAGAGCGATAGGGCCCAAACCGGGGTTAGGTTAAACTCAGACGGCCACTGTCCTCCTTTTTACTGCTCTCTGTTTTTTTATTTGAATTTATTTTTGATTTTTAACTGATTTTTTTATTGATTTTTATTTAATTTGAATTTATTTGAATTTATTTTTGATTTTTTATCTGATTTTTATTTCTTTTCTGTACTCCACTATACTCCATTACTGTTCTACTATTTATTGTAATTTATTGCGCAATTTTTAGTCAATTTTTATTACATTTTTTATGCATTTATTAGTTGGAACCTAACCACGCCCCCTGGGACCCCTTCCGAGGTACTTTTGCCGGGTCTGACTATTTTCACGCACTTTTCTCTCGCCCCTGCGACTGCTGACCAAGTTTGAGGCCATTCGGTGACCGGGAAGTGGCCATTCGCATTCTTTCACACGGTCATCAATGGCTTGTCTGTAGTAGGTCAGCAGCAGCTTCCTTGCTGACCAACCTTCGGCGGCGGCGGCGGCGGCCGGTCGCTCGCCCCACGCCTTCGGCGTTGGTCGGATCTAGGCCCCCACTGCTGCTGCTGCTGCTGCCCCTTGCTGCCCCTTCTACCACCCAGCCTAGCTTTCCTGCCTCTCTTTCTGCTCCCTTTTCACCCCCCTTTGAGATTAAAGTGGGGAATAATTGCTCGCGCCTGTCCGCCACGCCTACGGCGGCGTCCAGACGCTCGCCACGCCTTCGGCGTTTGTCGGATCTCAGCTGATGATCTCCACTGCTGCTGCTGCTGCTGCTGCTGGCGCTTCAGCCCCCTTTGCCCCGCTTCAGGCCCCTGCCGCGCTTCTGAGCAGCAGAAGCAGCAGCCTTCGGCTGGTCAGCTAGTCAGCAGCCACCGGCCACCACCACCACCACCGCGAGCACTGTCCACTGTCCGGCTTCGATGTAGTGCTCTTATGTAGGCTCGTTGAGGGTAGGGTGGGGCGGCGGCGGGGGTAGGGTAGCACTTCCACCACCACTGTCCTCCTCCCGCTGCTGCTCTGCTTATCCTTCTTCTTACTTAACTGATTTTTAATTCAATTTTTATGAGCCTTTATTTGATTGTATTTTATTTGATTTTTATTTGATTTAATTTTTATTTAATTTTTATTTGACCTTATTACTGATCTTTTAGTACACTTTTTGTTTGGCATTTGTACTCCATTACTGTTCTACTATTTATTGTAATTTATTGCGCAATTTTTAGTCAATTTTTATTACATTTTTTATGCATTTATTAGTTGGAACCTAACCACGCCCCCTGGGACCCCTTCCGAGGTACTTTTGCCGGGTCTGACTATTTTCACGCACTTTTCTCTCGCCCCTGCGACTGCTGACCAAGTTTGAGGCCATTCGGTGACCGGGAAGTGGCCATTCGCATTCTTTCACACGGTCATCAATGGCTTGTCTGTAGTAGGTCAGCAGCAGCAGCTTCCTTGCTGACCAACCAACCAACCAACCCCTTTGGCGGCGGCGGCGGCGGCGGCGGCGGCCGGTCACCCACGCCTTCGGCGTTGGTCGGATCTAGGCCCCCACTGCCCACTGCTGCCTCCTCTTCTACCACCCAGCTTTGCTTTCCTGCCTCTCTTTCTCTCTCTCTCTCTCTCTCTCCCTTTGAGAGGCCAGAAGTGGGGATAATTGCTCGCGCCTGTCCGCCACGCCTACGGCGGCGTCCAGACGCTCGACACGCCTTCGGCGTTTGACGGATCTCAGCTGATGATCTCCACTGCTGCTGCTGCTGCTGCTGCTGGCGCTTCAGCCCCCCTTTGCCCCGCTTCAGGCCCCTGCCGCGCTTCTGAGCAGCAGAAGCAGCAGCCTTCGGCTGGTCAGCTAGTCAGCAGCCACCGGCCACCACCACCCACCACCGCGAGCACTGTCCACTGTCCGGCTTCGATGTAGTGCTCTTATGTAGGCTCGTTGAGGGTAGGGTGGGGGGCGGCGGCGGGGGGTAGGGTAGCACTTCCACCACCACTGTCCTCCTCCCGCTGCTGCTCTGCTTATCCTTCTTCTTACTTAACTGATTTTTAATTCAATTTTTATTGAGCCTTTATTTGATTGTATTTTATTTGATTTTTATTTGATTTAATTTTATTTAATTTTTATTTGACCTTATTACTGATCTTTTAGTACACTTTTTGTTTGGCATTTGTACTCCATTACTGTTCTACTATTATTGTAATTTATTGCGCAATTTTTAGTCAATTTTTATTACATTTTTTATGCATTTATTAGTTGGAACCTAACCACGCCCCCGGACCCCTTCCGAGGTACTGCTTGCCGGGGTCTGACTATTTCACGCACTTCTCTCGCCCCTTGCGACTGCACCAGTTTGAGGCCATTCGTGACCGGGAATTGGCCATTCGCATTCTTTCCACGGTCATCATGGCTTGTCTGTAGTAGGTCAGCAGCACAGCTTCTTGCTGACCAACAACCACCACCCCTTGTCGGCGGCCGCTGCGGCGGCGCCGCGTCACCACGCCTTCGGCGTTGGTCGGATCTAGCCCCCACTGCCCACTGCTGGCCTCCTCTCTACCACCCAGCTTGCTTTCCTGCCTCTCTTTCGCTCTCTCTGCTTCTCCCTTTGAGAGGCCAGAAGTGGGATATTGCTCGCGCCTGCCGCCACGCCTACGCGGCGTCCCAGACGCTCGACACGCCTTCGGCGTTTGACGGATCTCAGCTGATGTCTCCCTGCGCTGGCTGCTGCTGCGTGGCGCTTCAGCCCCCTTTGCCCGCTTCAGCCCCTGCCGCGCTTCTGACAGCAAAGCAGCACCTTGGCTGTCAGCTAGTCGCAGCCACCGGCCACCACCACCCCACCGCGATGCATGTCCACTTCCGGCTTCGATGTAGTGCTCTTATGTAGGCTCGTTGAGGTAGGTTGGGGGGCGGCGCGGGGGGTAGGGTAGCACTTCCACCACCACTGTCCTCCTCCGCTGCTGCTTTGCTTATCCTTCTTCTTACTTAACTGATTTTAATTCAATTTTATTATGCCTTATTTGATTGTATTTTATTTGATTTTTATTTGATTTAATTTTTATTTAATTTTTATTTGACCTTATTACTGATCTTTTAGTACACTTTTTGTTTGGCATTTGTACTCCATTACTGTTCTACTATTTATTGTAATTTATTGCGCAATTTTTAGTCAATTTTTATTACATTTTTTATGCATTTATTAGTTGGAACCTAACCACGCCCCCTGGGACCCCTTCCGAGGTACTTT
>JAMZRA010000054.1:0-50037 GCA_024499935.1 Tyrophagus putrescentiae
GTGAGTGAGTGAGTGAGGGTGAGTGAGTGAGTGAGTGAGTGAGTGAGTGAGTGAGTGAGTGAGTGAGTGAGTGAGTGAGTGAGTGAGTGAGTGAGTGAGTGAGTGAGTGAGTGAGTGAGTGAGTGAGTGAGTGAGTGAGTGAGTGAGTGAGTGAGTGAGTGAGTGAGTGAGTGAGTGAGTGAGTGAGTGAGTGAGTGAGTGAGTGAGTGAGTGAGTGAGTGAGTGAGTGAGTGAGTGAGTGAGTGAGTGAGTGAGTGAGTGAGTGACCCCCCACCACCACCACACACACACAAACAAACACACACACCACACCACACACAGACAACACACACACACACAGACACACACACAAACAACACACACACCAGACACACACACAAACAACACACACACCAGACAACACACCAAACAACACACACACCAGACACACACCAAACAACAGACCACACTCCCACACACCAGACAGACAACAGACCACACTCCCACACACCAGAGAGACAACCACCAGACCACCACCAGACAACACACACACACAGACAACAACAACACACCCACACTCGCCATCTCACCCACACTCACCTTCACCACTGGCACCACCATCATCATCATCATCACCATTGACTCTTTCATTGCCATTGGCGCCACTACCACCACCACTGGTCCTCTCATTGCTCACTCACTGCCACTGGCACCATCATCACCAATGGCTTCTTTCCATTGACTGCTACTGTCAGTCCATAGTCACAGTGCTGAAAGACCAATACATTCCTATGGCGACTGCTGGCCGACCACCACCACCACCATCATCATTGCCACTGGCACCCTCACTCACTCACTCACTGCTGCCTTCATCACTGCTGCCTGCTGTCTTTCTCCTGCTGGCTTACTGCCTGCTGACCTGCCTTCTGCATTGACTGCTTTTTACTGCCCATAGCCAACTACTCAAAAACCAATACATTTCTATGACAGCTGCTGGCCGACCACAACCACTACCACCACCATCATCATCATTGGCACCCTCACTCACTCACTGCTGCCTTCTTTACTGCTGACTGGCTTCTGCTTTTTGCTTTTTGCTTGCTGCCTGCTGCTTTCTTTAGCCATCATTGATTGCTATGCCTTTTCTCCATCGCTTATGCTTACTTGCCATAGCCAACTGCTGGAGCACTACTGCCACTGCCACCATCATCACTCACTCATTGGCACCACTACTGCCTCCTTTTCCACTGCTGCCTTCTTTCTTTCTTGGCCACCCCATTGTTTGCTGTATTTGCCATTGACAACTGTTGCTGCACTGTTACCACTGGCCTGCCTTTGTCCTCACTCACTCATTTGCAGCACCATTGTTGCTCTTTTCTCCATTGCTGTCTGCTAGTTTCACTTGCTTACTGTCTGCTGACTTGCCTTTATTGCTTTTGCATACAGTCTATGGCCAACTGCTACAGCCACCATTGCTAGAGCCATCATCATCATTGGGACCCTCGTCACTACTGCTGCCTTCTCTACTGCTGCTTCCTTCTCTATTGCTGCCTGCTGCCTCCCTTTCTCCTTTGACCACCATTGGCCTTGCTTGCTGCTGTAATATTGCCTGCTGACTTGCCTTTTGCATTGACTGCTGCTGGCCGACCACCATCATCATCATCACCACTGCTGCTGCTGACTTGTCTCTATTGAA
The DNA here is from genome assembly GCA_024499935.1 of Tyrophagus putrescentiae. Taxonomy (NCBI): domain Eukaryota; kingdom Metazoa; phylum Arthropoda; class Arachnida; order Sarcoptiformes; family Acaridae; genus Tyrophagus; species Tyrophagus putrescentiae. The sequence continues at coordinate 1,676 of JAMZRA010000054.1, forward strand.
TTTGATGGACCTGTCATTGACATCTGTTGCAGCCATTGCTTGCTTGCCACTATCAACATTGACTTGCCATCAGCATCTCACTGCCATCACTATTAGCACCATCACTACCACTGCTGACTCCTTTTTCATTGCTGCCTGCTGACTTGCCTTTATTGCATTTGCTGGCAGGCATTGACTTACTGAAGACTAATACACTCTTATGGCAACTTGCTGACCACCACCATCACTGCTGGCCTAGTGCCTTCTTCATCACTTCCCCATAGCTGACTGGCTTGCTTGTTTGTCGTACTATTGCCTGCTTATTTGCCTTTATTCTGCGTGCTACTGACTGCTGCTTGCCTCTGCTCATTGCCCTCTTTGCTTACACTGTCAACTGCTGACAGCTCACTACTAGTCGATGATCTGGTCCCTGATCACATGGCCTTTGACCTTCTAGGCTCACTGTAATGCTTTTATGTAGGCTCGTTGAGTGTAGGGCGGGGGGTGTGAATTTGGGCAATGGCGCAGAGTACTGCTTCTCGGCCCAATAACAGTAGCAGAATCACCTTCATCATCACTGCTTTCTTCACTCACCACTGGGACCATCATTGCTGGCATCATCATCACTGCCTTCTCCAAGGCTGGCTTGTTTGCCATACACTATTGAACTTGCTATCTTTGATCTTTTCTTTTCACTTGAGCTGACCATTGTTGCTCAGCCACCATACTGATCTATTGCCTGCTGACACTTGCTTTCTCAATGACTGCTGCTGGAAAACTTGCAATTGACAACTGTTGCAGCCACCACTGGCTTGCCACCATCATCACTGGCACCATTACTCACTCACTGCTGGCCTCACTTTCTCTTCTTTTTTTTCTATTGAGTCGACCTCTCTTGTTCTGGCCGACTGCCTGCTGCTGTTCAAATGACTTGACTTTTTTTGCTAATAAAAAACTTGTCTTTTTTATTTTTTGTTAGATCAAAAGTAGAGTCATCACTGCTATTGCCACTGGCACGAGTAAACAAAAGACAGTAGAAATAGAAACAAAAAGACCCTTTAGCTGCCTTGTACTTGTGGCAACTGCTCTCACTGCTATTGCCACTGCTGTTTAAATCAAATTGTATCCAAATTTGTTTTTAAATTTAAATTTTATTAAATGCTTTTGTAGCCTAAAGTATCTAAACCCCTACGCCAGCCTGGCGGCTGGCGCTCTAATCTAATTACATAACACATACTTGTGTGTCTGTACAGTGGACAAAAGTCAAAACTGCTTGCTGAGTTTAAGAAACAGCTTTTGTTAAACAAATTAGTGAAACAGTGGTTTAAGTGAGAGGCGGGTAAATGTTTAGATTAGCAAGAGTAGCAGCCAAGTAAACAGCAACAAAGTGTAACGGCAAGTCATAAAAAATAAAATCAAAAAGGGACCAATTCGAAGGATTAAGTGGAAAATCGGACCTCTAGCGGCCTGTCTCAAACTAGATTCGTCCTCAGCAATGTAAACAAACGCTAGCTTGGCCTTACAAACTATGACTTTTGCACTTCAGGTTTGAACCTGTTTTAAATGTTTCTTGGTATTGGACAAAAACTAATTTTGATCAGAAAGACTTCTAGTTTAACATAGGTAAAAACCAGAAAGTTTAGGCATCTAGATCTAGATCAAACTGTTCAAAATGCATTTGAACTTTTTTGCTAATAAAAACTTGTCTTTTTTATTTTTGTTAGATCAAAGTAGAGTCATCACGCTATTGCACTGGCACGAGTAAACACAAAGAAGAGAAATAGAAACAAAAGAGCCTTAGTGCTGACTTGGCAACTGCTCAATGCTATGCCACTCTGTTTAATCAATTGATCCAATTTGTTTTTAAATTTAAATTTATTAAGTTTTGTAGCCTTAAAGTATCTAAACCCTACGCCACTGGCGTGGCGCTTATCTATACATAACACATACTTGTTGTCTACAGTGGACAAAAGTAATCGCGATTGTAAAAAGCTTTTTGTACAAATTAGTGAAACAGGTTTAAGTGAGAGCGGTATTGTTTAGATAGCTGAGTACGAGCTTAAGTAACGCACAAGTGGAACGGCAAGTCATAAATAAATCAAGGACCAATTGTGGCGTGAGTGAATGAGAAACAAAGACAAGGGAAACAAGCAAAAAACAAAAAATTTTAACAATAAAAATAAAAATGCAATTTTAGTTAAAAAAAACTTTGAATAAAAAAATGTAAATACAAGCAAAAAATAAAAATAAAAAAAAATTATGCTAAAAACAAAAATTAATTTATTGAAAACAATAGTCAACTTTGTAAAATAGTAACAAATCAATAATTCGCAAAAATGAAAAAATTAACAAAAAATTATTAGATAAAAGAGCAAATTAAAACAAAAAACAAAAATTGAATATTTGTTTAAAAGTTTGTAATAATACTAAGTAAGTAATAATACTTTAAATTGGCCTAAACAAACACAGTTTTTAAATTAAAATATTCTTTTTGTTTGAAACAAAAAAAACAAAAATTAGTTTAATAAAAAATTAATAAAAAAATGTAGTAAAATTAAAATTGTTTTAAACAAAAAAAATATTTATTGTAGACAAAAAGGTAAAAAATGGAAAAGTAATGCAGAAAAACAAAATTAATTTTTAAAATTAATAATTTAATTTGCAAATTCCTTAAAAACTAAATGTCAATTTTTAAAAACTGAAAAATACTTGACAAAAAATAAACAAAAATAAAAATAAGCAAAAAATATATGTGGAAAAAAAGAACAAGTCAAATTAAAAAAAGAATTGGATTTTTGTTTAAATGTAATGCAGTAAAGTGGCTCATTTGCTTTTGTTTTAACTGGCTTTCTACTTTTAAAATACAACATTTTTTTATTAAAATATCTTGATTCTTCTGTGAATTGTATTCAATTTCCGCCAATTTTAAAAGTAACTTTGTCTATTTAAGTAAAAAATAATTTATTTTTTTAACCAAAAAATTGAGCGTGGCCGTTTTTTTATTTTTAAATTTGTTTTTAAACTTTTTATTTAGATTTAAACACACACGCCCAAACACACATTTTTTATTTAATTACTAGCTTATTTAGTAATTAATTGACTATTAAATAGCATTAATGCTATTTGTAATTTGTTGCTAAAAAACTTTTTTAAATAAAAAAATTGTAATTATTTTAATATTTAAAATTTTATTTTATATTTGCCTGTCTATTGAGTTTCTAATAATTTAAAAAAATAAAATCAAAAATTAGTAAAAGTCAAAGTAAAACAAGCACTGCCTGAGAGGTGATACCCTTGTTGCCGTCCATCAATGAAAAGAATCCACCGCCGCAATTGACATCAAAAGAGACCACAAGGTGCTGTAGAAAAAAATAAGTACGGTGAGCAAACTGGTATGAACTTGATCAAAATGGCAAGGCTTTTGTCAAAGAGCAACTAATATAAAACTAATTAAAGCATCTAATTTAATGAGAAACAGCTTGGGAGTAAATACTAAAAAGAAGGTATCACCAAATGCAAATGAAAATGATTTAAGTGAACATGGCCAAATGGCTTACTGATAGTCATGTTTGAGAAAATAAAAGAAGCAACAAAGGAAATAAAACATTCAATTAAAAGGCCAACTAAAAGAAATAGTCAATGCTAAAGGCTTGAGCTGGTCAGAAAAGAAGAGTAATTTTTCTAATCTAAAGAAGAAAAGCTGATGCTGAAAAGAGTCTACTAAAAAAGTTGGTGGTCAAAGCAGTGGCAGCCAAAGTGATAAGAGAAGCAAATATAAAAAACGTTCATTAGTTAAAAAACTGAATGATAGTAAAAAAGACTAATGTGGAAACAGAGGCAAAGTAAAACATTACAAAACTATAATTAACTAGGATAAGGTAGTCAAAAAAGGACCAGTGTGTTGTCAAATGGCTGAAAAAAGAAAATAGGCTAAATGTACCTAGAAGCAAGACTATTCTGCTTTGATCAATTGTTTTCAGTGCACAGGTACATTCATGACTAGGCAATGCAAAGGCATTAGTTTAAACTAAAAAAAGTTAAAGAATCTAAAACTGATTAGAATGGAGGAAAGCTGAGAGACCAAGAAAGCTGCCTCATTGTGCCAATTAAAGCAAGGCAGAGTAGCCAACAGGTGGTCAAGTTTGAGGAAGCAAAAGAAAAGAAAGCAAACTAACAACTTAAAAAGACTGGTCAATGCCAAGGTGAAAAAGGCCTGAGCTGATAAGAAAAGGAGAAGTAAGCAGTAGCTAAAAAAAAGTGGGAAAAGCTGATGCAGAAAAGTGTCTACTGATGGAGAGGTGAGCTCACTGGGAAAACCAGTCGCTAAAGACAATAAAAAAGGGAAAAATGGAGGCGTCAAACTAATCAGCTGTTACTAATTAAAAAGAGCAGTAGCTACTAAAAAGGGACTGGAGTAAAAGAAAACAAATGTGACTGAAAGGTGTTTTTGCACTTTGATACATAAACTGTCTTTTAAGGCTTTTTATTGGGCGTCTTATCCTTCTTCCTCATCATAGAAATTCTCATTACCGCCGTCATGGACTTTTTTACTTTCGTCCGCGTACATGTTTGAAGAATCTGACTCTTGCACTTGTCATCTTTGGTGTTTCCCTCTTTGGTGTTTCCGCTTTTTTCTTAAACTTGATTGCAAAAACAAAACAAGTTTAAAAACGATTAAAGCGAGTAAATCATCCAACGAGAAAAACATCAAAGATGACGAGTACAAGAAAAAAGCGGAAGCAAAGAGAAGGAAATAAAACATCAAAATAAAAAGTTTAAAAGCTAAAAAAGAAGTCAGTGCAAAGAAGAACTAGGGACCTAGGCTAAACTGGTCATTTAATAAGAAGTTGGCTAATTTTAGTTAAAATGAAAAAAATAAAAAATCTATAGCAAAAGTAAAAGGGAGAAAAAGTAAAAAACTGCTCAACATTTTTAAAAGAAGGACTAATATTTTAAAGAAAAAGAACAAAAGCTCATAATAAAAAAGAAAACGCATGCAAAAGGAAAATAATTTGAAAAAGTGTAAAGGAAAAAGCTGACAAGTAAAAGTGAGGATGATTTAGTGTGTTAGAGTATTAAGCACAGGTGAACAATTATTAAAAAAGCTGGTGGTCAGTACAAAAAGATGTGGAAGAGGAGGCAAGGTATGAAATGAAGAACCTAAAAGGTGATTACTAAATAAAAAAAGGTAGTCAAATCTAATAGGAATAAACTAAACTGGTCATTTAGAGTAAGCAGTGACTGAACTAAAAAAACTAAAAAAATCTTACTGATAAAAGTCAAGACAGATAAGCTCACTGCAAAAACCGGTAATCTTACTAAAAACAAAAAAATGAAAACGGTAAACAAAAGCAAAAGAACCTAAATGGCTTTCGTTTACCTAAAAAAAGAATGGTCAATGATAGAAACAGAAAAACAAGCACTGAATTGATCAGAAAATAAAATAAAAAGTTAATAACTAGAAAAGGAAAGGAAAGTTAACAAATTAACAACAAAAATGGAAGGAATTAAAACATTAACCTAAAAAGATCATTAACTAAAAAGATCAGTAGTCAAATCTAAGCAAAAATAACAATAACTAAACTGCTTATAAAAAGGTAGTAGCTGGACTGGAGAAAGCCAAAGAAAACTACTGAAGGAGGGTCAAGACAGGTGAGCTCAGGTGCAAGAACCGTTGGTCGAAGCAGAGCAAATGAAAGCAGAAGCAAAAAATAAAAAATATAAAAGTCTAATTAAAAAAGAGTGGAATTCACTGTCAAATGAAAGGCTAAACTAGTGCGAAGAAAAATCTATTGTTTAGTAGACCAACTAAGGAAGCTGTGTGCCGCAGTGCTCGGAATTTGTGCCTGCCAAAGGTGGCTGTAAGTAGTCAGGTAAAATAAGGTAAAAAAGCAATCGAGGCAGAAAAGAATCTAAAAACCTAGCACTTGATTGAAAGAAGAAAGGCAAAGACCAAGGCTAAAATGGTCTAAAATTGAAACTAGCGCAGTGTTCGTAATGAAAAGTTTCTAATCTACAGGTGCAATGTGAGTACATCGAGAGGAGCGAGAGGTACTCGTTTTGAGCTGACTGAGATAAGCAAAGAAAGATTGCAAAAAAAAGTGTACCCACCTACTTTTCAATGATGCTCCTTGCCTCTGTTGATGAGGATGTTGTTGTCCATTGCCAAGAGAGTCCACCACCACTAAAGTCCAAGTGAGTGCTGCAGAAAAAAAAGGAGAGAAAACAGAAACGGCGGCAGTATCTTGTTGAAGGGAAAAGACAAGTGCATGCAAAGGGAGCGAGAAAGAGCGATAATTTAGATGAAGGGCATAAATTTACTGACTGCTTTAGATGTTCTAATGACGAAGATCAATCTGGTACTAATCTGATGGGAAAGCAGCTCATTTATGAGCATAAAAAACACTAGCAAATGCTAAATGACAATAAAGTGAAAAAGCAAACTAAATGTATTCTAAAACTAAACAATTTTTTATTAGTTTAATAATTAATGATCAATTAAACAAAAGCACTGTTGTTGAGTTCAAAAGTTGAAAGAGTATGGTGGCTCAAACTAAATCAGGTGGGAAAAAGCGGGATTTATTGGACAGCATCATTGAGCTAAATGAACAAAATTGACTGGTGTTCACTGGTGGTGGTCATGTTTGAGAAGGGGAAAGAAAGCAAAGAGAAAAAAAGTTAATTAAAACTATCACTAAATAACCTAAAAATGATCATTTATAGCAGAAAATGCCTAAAAAAACTGATCGGAAAGAGAAAGCAAGAGCGGCAGCAGTATTTAATGCAGGAAAAAGAAAGTGCATGCAGATGGAGCGGAAAAGGAGCAGTAGTTGAAAAGGTGTGCAAGCTTAGTGACTAAAGAAAAAAGAAAGCTGTTACAAATTACAACTAAAAAAGTGGTCAAATCTAAGAAAAAGCTGCCTGAAATGTGCTGGTCTTCTAATAGAAAAAATTAGTAGCTAGACTAGAGCTCAAGTGTCCACTGATGAATGGTCAAGACCGGCGAGCTCACTGAAAAAGTTTGTCCACACTGTCCGGCTGTCTTTAAAGTAGTGGCACGTCTGAGTGAGTGAATGTGCCAGTACTTTTAACTGCCGACGGTGGCTTGGACTTGATCAGATTACTCGGTGGTCAAGTACGAGAAAGTGGAGGCAAAGAGGCAAGGTAGGAAATAAAAAACCTAACTGGCTATTACTAACTGTGAAAAAGAGTGGTCAGTGCCAAAAGTAAAAATGCCTAAAAATGACTAAACTTGAAAAACTAAAGCGTCCACTGATGAGTGGTCAAGACCGCCGAGCTTACTGAGGAAGTTTGTCCACACTGTCCGGCCGTCTTTGGGAGTAAAGACACGTCTGAGTGAGTGAATGTGCCAGTACTCCCGACCGCCGACGGTGGCTTGGACTTGATCAGATTGCTCGGTGGTCAAGTCCGAGAAAGCAAGTCCGGGGAAGCAGAAGCAAGGGAAAGAAACAATTAAAATGCTAATACTAACAAACTTAAACTGATTTAGTGACTAAAGGTAGCCTTTGACTGAAGCTGAAGCAGAAAGGAAAAGTGAACAGGAGGTGGAGAGCAAATGAGTAAGTGTACAGGTGCAAGGGAAAGCAGTGAAAAGACACTGGACTCCCAGCAAGCCAGTGGAGGGCAAGCAATGATGCAATCTTAAAGGTAAAACAAAGCAAGCGAAAAACAAAAGTTGAAAGAGATTAAACTACACAAAATCAGGTAAACAGGGCTTTAGCAGAGCTGACACTGCAAAGAGAGTCAAGAGAGAACACAAGAGGGAGGTTGAGGAAAGAAGGAGCAGAAAAACTTTTCAAACACACTAACAAAGTCAGTGATCGGCGTTGATGATCGGCGGTGATCGGTCACCAACAAAAAGCAATAGAATAATAAAGAATGAAGCTAAGAAGAAAACTAGCTAGGACTGGTAAAAAGTCAATGGTCAGCAGCGATGATGCAATTACAGAGAACAGCAGCAAAACAAAGGGAAGCAGGGGGAAACCTAGCTAGGGCCAGAGCCTTGTGGCTCAGTGGCATGCAGGAGCAAATGCTCAGAGAAGTAAGGTGGTACTCTTTTGAGCAAGCAAAGAGGCGGGAAGCAAAGAGAGATTGCAAGAAAAGTAAAACACCTACTTTTTAGGCCTCTGTTGATGATGATCAATTTGGTAGTGGCAGCGATGGCGATCTTCTGATGGCCAGTGACACTCCTCTTCTGGTTCTTCTCATAGCTGTAGGGGCCTTGCTGAAACCAGTATCCCTCGATTGCGTCCGACAGTTTGGCCAGATGCTGACGATGATGACGATGTCCACCAATAAAAAAGAGTCCACGACGTTCAAAGGGAGTGCTGTGCGAGAGGGGGAGAGAAAGCAGAAAAGGCGTCCCCCCTCAAAATCAGTCATTTCTTCCTCTGTCTGCACTTTTCTCTTCTTGCCATAAAACAGAGGCAGTGGCAGTGTCTTTTGGCAGGAGGAGAAAAGTGCAGGCAAAGGAAGAACTGGTTGATTCTGGGGGTGTGTAGGCTTACTGACTAACTGACTTGTTTTGTGAAACCCAATTTGCCCTTGCTGACTAAGCTGACCGGCTATTTGATGCAACTGCGCTGATAAGAAGCTACGCAGAATTGATAAGTATAAAAGTAAAAGTGCCAGCAAGTGCTCAGTAAAAAAGGAAGCTATGCTAAATGTACAGGTAAAAGAACTGCAATGCTGCTGAGTACAAAAACTAAAAGGAAAGTGCTAAAGCAGAAGATCACAACTGATAAAAAGCAACTGAGTGAGCAAATGATACAAAAACAGACAGGTGAAACAGGCAGGTAAAAGAAAGAGGACTCAGGGGACTGCAACATCAGCCCAAGTAAGCAGGAAGCGAGCAAGAGGTAGGCGAGTCTACAAATGCAGAGTGAGGCAATGATGCAACTTTAAAGGCAAATAAAAAGCAGGTAAAGCTAGGTAAACAGGGCTACTGCTGGGTTGACAGCAGAAGGGGCGTCAAGAGAGTGGCTGTAGAAAGCTGAGCAATAGAAATGAGAAAAGCAAAAAGCTTTTTAAAACACACTGGCAAAGACAATGGTCAGCAGCGGTGATGCAACTGGTCAACAGCAGCAAAACAACGAGAAACAGGGGGAAACCTAACCAGTGCATTGGGGTGCGGTGGCGTGCATGGCGAGTGCCTAAAAAGGATAGGTACTATTGGGCTAGCAAAAAGGCGGGGAGCAAAGGAAACAAAAGAAAAAAACATTTGCCAACTTTGCGGCTAAAATGCAATCACAGTGAGCAACAGCAAAACAAAGTGAAAGAGGAAGCTGGGCATAGTGTACTAGTGTTTAATAAGTGTACAGGTAAGAGCAATGCAATGTTGCTAAATTGGAAGAAGGCGCTAGAGCGGAAAATAACAACTACTAAAGAACAAATGTTGTGAGCAAATGATGCAAAAGTATACAGGTAAAAGAAGGGAGAATTTAGTAGACTGCATCGTTAGCCCAAATAAACAAGAGGCGTGCAGGAGCTAGGCGTGTTTACAGGTGCAGGGGGAGGCAGTGAGATGACACTGGACTCACAGCAAGTCAGTGTGGCCGATGATGCAATCTCAAAAACAAGCGAAAAGCAGGTAAAGCTAGGTGAGCAGGGCCCTAGCCGGGCCGACAACGGAAGAGGCGTCAAGAAAGAAAGGAGGAGGCTGTGAAAAGCTGGGCTAGCGCTGGCAAAGTGGGAGGCAAAGAAGGAAAAGTTTGTCCAACACACTGGTCAAGTCAAAGTTTGAAGCGATGACGCAATTGCAGAGAACAGCAGCAAAACAAAGGGAAGCTTGTGGAAACCTAGCTAGGGACAGAGCCCTGGAGCCCGGTGGCGTGTAGGCCGAGTACTCAGCGAAGCAAGGTATTTCTATGGGCTGGCAAAGAGGCGGGGGAGCAAAGGAAGGAGAGTGAACAAAAGAGGAAAACCTCTGCAAAGTAAAAGTTTAAAACGATGACGCAATCGCAAAGAACAGCAGCAAAACAAATGGAAGCAAGGTGAACCTAGCTAGGGCCGGAGCCCTGGAGCCCAATGGCATGCAAGAGCAAGTGCCCCGTGAGGCAAAGTACTCCTTTGGGTTAATAAAGAGGAAGCAGAGAGAGAGTAGGGAAAGATAGCAAAGAGAAAGAGCAACAAGAAAATGTAAACACTTACTTTTCGAGGCTGCTCCTCGCCTCTCGCCTTGACGATGGACTTGGGGTGGTGAACTCCTGGTGGCCAGGGACTCCTCCTCTGGTGCTTCTCGAAGCTGTAGGGGCCTTGCTGGGGCCGGTGGCGGCCAATGAGAGTCAGAGAGTGAGTGAGAGCGGCCGATGACGAAATGTTGTTGTTGCTGTGCCTTGCTGCTCCGCGGCCGCCAGCGCTTCAGATGGCTTGCTTTTCTTCCTTCTTCTTTGCTGGAAAGGCCTTCAAGGTGATGGAGGTCTTGGTGGTGGTCCTGGTGGTCGGTGGGCGAGCTAGGTGTTTCAGGTGGATCTTGGGTGCAGAGCAACGGCATCTGCAGCGGCGTCCTCACTCGACGACAGACGATGATGAAATGAGCGCAGGCCGACGTTGCGTCAACGCGTTTTTGCAGCGGCAACAGTAGAGAGAAAACGTTTGATAGACGCTGAACAAAAGCACAGTGGAAAGTAGAGAGAGAGGAGCACAGTGGAAAGTAGAAAAAGAGAGGAGCTCAATAGAGAAGAGAAAGAGAGGAGCACAGTGGAAAGTAGAGAGGAGAAAAAATCTCAGTGGAAAAAAGGGAAAAGCGCAGTAGAGGAGAGAAAAAGAGGAGCACAGTGGAAAGTAGAGAAGAGAAAAGAACTCAATAGAGGAGAGAAAAAGAGGAGCACAGTGAAAAGTAGAGAGGAGAAAAAAATCTCAGTGGAGAGAAAGAGAGGAGCACAGTGGAAAATAGAGAGAGAGAGAGAAAAGCACAGTGGAAGAGAGAAAAAGAGGAGCACAGTAGAAAGTAGAAAGAGAGAAGCACATAGAAAAGGAGAAAGAGAGGAGCACAGTGGAAAGTACAGAGAGAAAAGCACAGTGGAAAGTAGAGAGAGAGAAAGAGAAAAACACAGTGGAAGAAAAAAAAGAGGAGCACAGTGGAAATTAGAGAAAGAGAAGCACAGTGGATAAAAAACGTTAGAGCGACTTTGGTATAAAAGCACAACTCAAAGTAAAAAAAAGCACATTGGAAAAGATAAAAAAGAGCGCAACGAAAAGTAGAAAAAAGACGCAAAATGGAAAGTAAAAAATAAAAGGAGCACAATAGAAAATAAAAAAACTATACTAGAAGTAAATAGAAAGGAGAAAAAGAGTATAAACTGTACTTTTAGGTCAAATTTTCTAAAACTGATTTAAAAAAATTTGGATGTGGACCCCATCCTTACTAACACTTTGCAGTGTCAGCCACACCGGGGAATGTACGACTCTGGGTTTGTCATTAGTGTGCAAGCACACCTCTGACTGTAGAGAGTCGGGTAATTTCCCCGTCCCCTTCTTGAGAGCCTACATGATGCCTGTAGGCTCTGCTGCTGTGGCTATGGCTTCGGTTGCTGGATGTAGTCAGTTGATTTTTGGTGGAACCCACCACGGACCTAGCAAGGGCAACTGACTAAAGAACCCTTGCCGGTGCCCGAATGAACAGGAACACAAAGGTTAGAGTGAGAGTAAGCCGAAGCTTAACCAGCACGTCCAGTAGCCGGGGACGGGGGTCGTGAGCTAGTTCAGCTTCATCATGGTACCGTGCACAGCGCTGCACACCACTTTGGCTAGTGATTCATCACCGAACATTCCCTATTTGACTTTTGACGTCCAAGCCGTTTGGATCGGCTGAATTCCGATGGAATTGGACTCTTCTGAGCATCCCTGGTGCTTTGGCACCGGAAAACACTCGAAAGAAAGTCGTCGGGAACTGGTCTCGAACACACGCCTATCTGGGTGAGAGCCGTTCAGCAGTAGCCACTCGGCCGTGCTAGTCAGAGCTGAAACTATACGCCAGCGTAGACCCCTTTAACAGAACAGTAACAAAAAAAATAAAAAAAATCATTTTTAAAAATAAATAAAAAAAATTGTTAAAAAATGTTTTAAAAATAAAGTATTTTTATTGAAGATGTTTTTAAATGAATTTAATTTTAAAAAAAGATTTTTGAGAATTTTTGCAACAGAATTTATTCAAACAGATGTAACGTCCAGCAGCCTAAACCGTATGCAGCCTGCCTCGGCGTCCCGAAAACTGCTCACCGGCTTGGCTTCTTGAGGTGTCCCCAATAGATATTGAAGAGAGCTAACAGCTGTGCGCTCACCAGCTAATAGAGCGCGCTGTACTTGTCCAGTTTTCAGCACCTACTGAAAAGTTGTAAAAGTCGATTTTGTTGTTCACAAGCACGTTCCACAATTGACGCCCTTGTCTGGGGCCTACAGACAAGTCAAATAACTAGCAGTACAATTGGGTTTTTGGTATTTTATTAGACTTTTGTATTTGGTTTTGTTGCACACAATATAAGGTAACTCAAACACCAAGTGAGAAAACACGCTGATGACTAGCGTGAATGTGCTTTTACGTGGGGCCCCAAATTCTGTCAGAATTTGGTAAGTTTTTAAACTTTTTGGTCTGTTGAACTGACCAAAAAGAAAAGGCCCGCTTTTTCATTGCGTAGCATTATACCTCCAAAGTAACGCAATATTGTAGAGTGAATATTCTAGGCTACTGTAAACAGTTTGCTGAGTAGTGTTTGTGTAATGTGAGAAGAAGGGGAACTTTTGTAGTAGTGCACCAGTTCATCTTACTTCGTTTAAAGAATTATTCACCTAGTAATTTTTCCAATTGCTCTTTAGTTTGCACAGTCTTTGCTGCCCTCCGCCAGCACCACAAGTATGGTGGCTAAATAAAACTGAATCTTTCCTTCATTGCCTTTACTTGAGAAAGTGCACTAGTCGCTACGGGCTAACATCAACACATTACCAGTGTCTGTAAAAGCATTGCTATTACTAATTTAGGATTAGTTAAATTGCTAGACTTTTTAGTAAAAAGGAAAATAATTAAATCAAACAATTAAATCAAACTTTTATTTTTGTAAAAAACACTTAATCCAAAAAGATTCATACGCTACACAGAATTTATTCAAACAAAGTTTTTTAATCAAAACAATTTTTAAAACTTAAATTTAATTGTTTTTAAACAAAGTAACTCAAACAAAAATAATTTTAAAATATTTAAGCATTTAGCAATTATTCAAAAACATTTTGATTTAACCAAATTGATTTAACCAAATTGATTTAAACGGAATTTTTTAAAACAAATTATTTATAAATTTAAACAAAAACCCTTTTAACAGAACAGTAACAAAAATTTTAAAAAAGTTTTTAAAATGAATTTAATTTAAAAAAAGTATTTAAAAAATATTGTAGTCATTTCCAAAACTTGACCACATCGAGGGTGACTTTAATAAAACATTTGAAAAAAAACAAAATTGCAGTATTTGTGTACAGTGTTTCAACTACTGTCCATTTAATAAACGATTTACTTTTCTAAAAAATATTTGTTGGTGTGACCCCATCCTTACTAACACTTTGCAGTGTCAGCCACACCGGGGAATGTACGACTCTGGGTTTGTCATTAGTGTGCAAGCACACCTCTGACTGTAGAGAGTCGGGTAATTTCCCCGTCCCCTTCTTGAGAGCCTACATGATGCCTGTAGGCTCTGCTGCTGTGGCTATGGCTTCGGTTGCTGGATGTAGTCATTTGAATTTCTGTTTCAACCCTACTACTTGGACACGAGAAGGGCAACTGACTAAAGAACCCTTGCTCGTGCCCAGCACTTAACTCGACACACGGTAGTGAGTGAGTATAGTAAGCCGAAGCTTAACCAGCACGTCCAGTAGCCGGGGACGGGGGTCGTGAGCTAGTCCAGCTTCATCATGGTACCGCGCACAGCGCTGCACACCACTTTGGCTAGTGATTCATCTCCGAACATTCCCTATTTGACTTTTGACGTCCAAGCCGTTTGGATCGGCTAAATTCCGATGGAATTGGACTCTTCTGAGCATCCCCGGCACATTGGCACCGGAAAACACTTGAAAGAAAGTCGTCGGGAACTGGTCTTGAACACACGCCTCACTGGGTGAGAGCCGTTCAGCAGTAGCCACTCGGCCGTGCTAGTCAGAGCTGAAACTATACGCCAGCGTGGACCCCTTTAACAGAACAGTGACAAAAAAATAAAAAAAATCTTTTTTAAAAATAAATAAAAAAGATTTTTTAAAAATAAATAAAAAATCATTTAAAAAATGTTTTTAAAATAAAGTATTTTTATTATATGTATTATTGAATAGATGCAATTTAAAAGAAAAAACTTAAAAGTTTTTACAACAGAATTCAAAACTAAAAAATTTAAAAAAGAATTTACTAAAAAATTAAAGGATTTTTAAAAAAACAATAATGCAAAAAGGAAAAGTTAAAACAACTGCAATAAAAAAAGTAAGTGTAATGAGGGAAAATTAAGGTAAAGAGGAGAATAGTGGGAAGGCGATTCAAAATGCAAGTGAAGGTGGGAGAGGCTGCTCTGACAAAAAAAATTCAAGTTTACTGAAACAAGCTAAACAGCAACAGACTGCTCCAAGTAAAACACTTGATAAATTAATAATAAGATAGCTGATGCTTACAAGTGAAAAGCTGTTAAACTAAAAGAAATACATGAAAGAATTTACAGAATCAAGACAAACAAACATAAAAAATGTGTGATTTAAAAAAACTAGTGCTTAAAGCTAAAACGGCTGACAAAACAATGAACAAGTAGAGGGCGGAAAAAGAAAAGTAGTGTTAATAAAAAACTGATGCTAAAAATGCTTGTGATGTTGATGCTGCCAAAAATAAAGGTAATAAAAACGATGCTAATGTGTGCTGAAAAAGTAGTAAAAATAATGATGATTAAAGTGTGAATGATGACAGTGTTTGCACTGTTGCTGTTTAGTAAATGGAGTTTAAAATGAGCAACAAAAAGTGGTCTTTTTAAAAAATAATAAAAATTTAAAGAAAGTAATTTCTTTTGTTTTAATTAGTTTATAAGTTAAAATAGCTTTCTTAAAATATAAAAAATTATTTAAATTTTAGTATAAAATTTAGTTATCATTTTTAATTTAAACACCAGAAAATTGTATCAGCCTATCCCTAAAAAAATGATTTTTCTCTGTTTCTCTGCACTGACTCTTTTCGCTCTAGAAAATACACCTTTAAAGATATTGAAAAACAGTTTTCACCAGTGCAACGAGATAAATGGCATCTTTCTAATGGTACCAAATTCGAGTTGATCAGATGACCGGAAGTGCTTTATCTGATCATAGTCACTTTTTAAAACAACCATATTAAATCCTAAATGAACTCCGATAAGATTTTTGATTACACCATTGAATTTCTCGCCCCTTAATTGGTCTGTGTCTAATTTGGTGTTTCTCAAAACCTTATGGTTTACCAGAAAACCCAAAAAGTTTGGAACGTTGTCTGTTGCTATGCGCCGCTGGCTTTTGTTGCCACGCGCGCGCATCGTTATCGCGGCAGCAGAAATGCTGTCTCAGACTTTGCGCTCTCGCTGCTGCCGCCGTTTTCGGCCTGGGCAGCAGTGCAGTCAGAAAGCACAGGTCGTAGGGGGGAGCATAGCCCAGGGCGGGGGACCCTTGCCAGCCGTTCGCCGCAGAGACATGATTTAGATAAACGATTTTAATAACTAAGCAAACTTTAATCTGATTTTTGACTCTACTATTGAATTCCTCGTCCTTTAATTAGTCTATGCCTAATTTGGTCTGTCTCTAAACCATGTAGTTAACCAGAAAACCCAAAAAGTTTGGAACTTTGACTTTTGTTTTGGCTGATACTGCGCTGCTTTGGCAGTTGTGCGCAGGCGCGTGTTGCTATCGCAGCAGCTTCACTGCTGGCGGCTGTGCACTGCACAGTGTGCAGTCTCGCTGCCGTTCTCGCCGTTCTTGCTGCTACCGCTGCAGTTGCCGCCTCACTTGGCCTGGGCTACCGGGGGAGCACAGCTGTTGCGGGGGAAGCAGTGAACTGCCCAGGGCGGCGAGGTCTGACGTGACTTGGCCGTTGTCAACGTCTGACGACGAGGGTTTCGCGAGCTCAGCGAGCGAGGCCCGAAGAGGAGGGCGTTGACGGCGGCCAAGTCACGTCAGGGTGAGCCGCTGGCCAAGTATTTTGATGGTGTTAGCGGTGCACAGATAAAAACGGCGAGGTCTGGACTCACTTGGCTTACCAAAAACGCCCGCCGACGAGGGCCTCGCGAGCGGAGCGAGCGAGGTCCGAGTCGGCGGGCGTTTTTGGTGAGCCAAGTGACGCCAGGGTGAGCCGTTGCTTAACTGATTCAATTTAACCAAGATTTTAGATTTAGAAAAAAATAAGTGAGAGCACAACTGTGAAAAAAGTAGAAGGCCACAGCCCAAAGCGGCGAGGTCTGACGACACTTGATCATTGTGAACGTCCACCGACTCGGGTCTCGCGAGCGGAGCGAGCGAGACCCGAGTCGGTGTGCGTTCACAGTGCCCAAGTGTCGTCAGGGTGAGCCGCTGGCCAAACTTTTTAGAAATGTTAGCGGTGCACAGTTAAGGTAGGAGTGAGCGAAGCGAGCTCGACTGAGCCCTTGTATATTTTAAAAATGATGCAAATTAAATAAAAAAATTTTTTATTAACTCAAAACTAAAGTAATATGTTAAGATTAAAGAAATGAGCTTTTTTTAATTATTTTGAAATTTATTTCTTATAGATTAATTTGTAAAAAAGAGGTAATTTATTTTCAATTAACGCACATTACTTTAAATTAAAGTTAATTTTTTTGGTTTAATTGTTTTTAATTAAAATAATTTGTTTACAATAAAAAGAGTGTTTAAACTTGCTCATTAGTTGTGGTTTCACTGAGTCATCACAACAAAAATATTTTTTATTCAGTTTTAATTAATTTAAAAACTTAAATAATTTTATTTTTAAAATGTTTAATTTTTAAACAACAGAGGGCGCCGCTAGTGTTTGCTCAACTTGCATTTTTAATTGGCATTTGATTTTTAAATAGTAGAGGGCGCCTGATTAAAACATTTGTTATTTCAATCTAATTTTCTTTGCTAGCACCAAAAAATGTAAAGACACTTTTGTTCTTGAACAAATGCTTAAAAAGCAGTCATTTTAACTTGAAATGGTAGGAAAAGTAATAACCCATTGTTCAGCAAAACAATGGGCTATTAACTAGCCAGGTACTCAGTGAAGGTCAGTCAGGCAAAAGTTGACAAACTATTTGCAGTATTACCAACAACAGACCATGATTGTCCAGGAAAGCAATCATTTAAGCTTGAAACGTTAGGGAAAGTAATTAAGCATTGCTCAGCAAGACAATGGGCTATTAACTAGCCAGATACTCAGTGAAGGTCAGCTAAACAAAGGCTAACAAAATATTTGCATTTTTAGCAGCAGCAGACTGTGATTGTCTAGAAAAGCAGTCATTTTAATTTGAAATGATAAGGAAAGTAATAGCCCATTGTTCAGCAAAACAATGGGCTATTAACTAGCCAGGTACTCAGTAAAAGTCAGTCAGGCAAAAGTTGACAAACTATTTGCAGTATTACCAACAACAGACCATGATTGTCCAGGAAAGCAATCATTTTAACTTGAAACGTTAGGGAAAGTAATTAAGCATTGCTCAGCAAGACAATGGGCTATTAACTAGCCAGATACTCAGTGAAGGTCAGCTAAACAAAGGCTAACATTATTTACTATTTTCTATTTGCATTATTAGCAGCAGCAGACCAAGATTGTCCAGAAAGGCAATCATTTCAAACTTCAAACTCAAATTCAAACTTGAAACGTTAGGAAAAGTAATAGCCCATTGTTCAGCAAAACAATGGCCTATTTAATGTTTATCATAAACAAAAAAAGATCAAAAAGCTGACTAGAAACTAACAGAGCAGTAGTAGCAGTGGTAGTGCAAACTCAGAAGAGTGCAAACAAGAGCAAAAAGATAAACAGGCAAAAACACAAGAAAAAATTCAACTTTAAAAATTAGTTTAAAAGCCTTTGAACATTTTTATTTAATAATGAAATAAAAGGTAAATTGGCAATAATGATTCCAAACTAATTAAATTGTTGACTTGAAAAGATTAAAACAGCCGCAGCAGCAAAAAAAGTTGTTTTTGTGCCCATTGCTAATAAAATAATCAAAGTTGTATAAAGGAGAAACTGACTTGATTAGATTTTGCCCCCTTTAATTGACGTCCTTCTGTCGTTATTGAGCTTGGCTCTGATTTTTAAAAATTGAGTAAATGCCTGTTTGGCCAAAATTGATTGCCTAGTCAACGCCACTACGACTGAAAAGACTGTTTGACAAAAAAAAGTGAGACAAACAGAGGCTGAAGCCATTAGGCACAATCAGCGCGGTACAGTTGGAAACGATTGTGATAGCTTTTGTTTGCAAAAGCTGCATTAGAGGCTCATTTAACACTATTTCCCCCGGCAAACCTTATCACAGGAAACCAAGTTTCGAGTTTGGCGCAGCTTGTTTCAATGCACGAAACGCAAAAAAAAGCAATCATTTTGGCTGCCGCACACTGTCTATGCACAATCAAACGCACTCTTCTACACACAAACTCTTGCCATCCTGTTTACATTGAAAAGCAGTCAGTCAGCTTGCAGGTGAAAACTGGTAGGCTATTTTTAGCGCACACGCTGCTCTGGCAATATAACGGGCAACAGCAGTTTGAAATGGGCAGTAAGGAAAACATTACTGCAAACAGTTTTAATTGCATTGACTCACGATGTTTTAAGTAAACGAATGGCCACTAGAATCAATTTAAATGCAAAGGCCATTTGAAAATTGAGGCTATCTAGTAACAGTTGCAGCAACAACTAAAGACTGAAGCAACTTTACATATGGCCTTGTTTAATTGTAAGACAGAGAAAAAAATGTGTCCATGCTTTGCAAAATAAAACGTGACTTTAATTTTAAACATAATTTATGCAGAGTTGAAGGAGAAAGACAGTGGACTGTGCAGATTAGATTGCAGTTATTGCCGACTTGTGCCCGCATGACAGTAGTGGCAGTCGCTGTCGTTGTGGGGGAGAGAAGGAAATGGCAAAGACTGAAGCAAAGAGGAAGTTAGATAAGAGACAAGAGAAATAAAAAACGGTGCTGATTGCTGAACAATGAGGTCAACGACGTTTTGCTAGAGCGGATGTAAAAAATGATTCCTTTAGAGTTTTCAGCTTTTACATCAACTCCTGCCCAGCAATCTCCTTGTATATCTCATCAGTTTCAATAGTTTAATTATTGATTTGTGTGCGTGCACACCAATTTTGCATTCCCAACTGATATTTCAAACTGCACTACATATCAGACAAGTCTATTTATTTCAATTAAATGATTTCTGGTAAAACACTATTCTGACTAATGACAATAAATTTTTAATTGTTTTCGTTTGCACAAACAAATCAAGACACAACTGTTTATTTTAAAACATTTATTTAAACAGGGCATCTCAGTGTGCCCACACTGTTGCCGCCGCTGCCAATGTCACCAGCAGAATTAATCAAATGAAAAAGTTTGTGTGTTCAAAAAGTCCTTTGCCTTGCTGTGGTCACAAGAAATGCTTGGCAGTAATCAGTCTGCCCAGTGAGGCTGCAGATGCATTGAAATGACAAAGCAATTTTGCCGTAGTTTCCCTTCTTGTTTTCACTTATTGCCAAACACTACTTGTACACTATTTCAGGCTGCTGCTGTCCTGGCTTCCCTTCTTGTTTTCATCTACTGCCAAACACTACTTGTACACTATTTCAAGCTGCTGCTGTGCTAGTTTCCCCTTGCGCCTTCTCCCTCTTTGTACAGTGGCACTGGCGCCTGGCAACAAAAACGAGTTTGAACAGGACACTGTGCGTTCGAGTTACCACTGCCCATCAACTTCCAGCTACTTTGGCTTGCAGCAGTTGGCAGGAAAAGACATCATCAGATTTGTGCCCACATCACCGAAAGAGAAAATTCAAAGTGAGCGCTGCCGACCGCGCCCAAAAAAAGAGCTCACAAAGTAAGTACTGCCAACTGCGTCGTCGCTTCGTCATTTTCCAGCAGTCTGCGATGAAGCACACACACACATTTGTTTCAATTGATCTGCCCAATCTTTAATTGTGTTTGTGTATTTCTACTGCTCTAAAACTGATCATCACTTTGAACCACAGCTTACGTTAGACAGAGAAAGTGAGTAGTTCTCAACAATAGTGTAATCAGCACAAACACCTATAATCACAGTTTTTTGTGCACCTCAACGACACCGCCATCACCACTACTCAAAAAACAGGCCACTGTTTATAACAGCCATCTTTCGTTTCCAACTTTTGTACACAGCAACACAGCTTTATCGTAATGGACGCTGAAGAGCAACGACAACAACGCGGACAAGGCGGCCCACGGCAACGCAATGGCGGCGCCCGTAGTGGTGGTCGCGCCGGTGGTGCCCGAAGTGGCCGCAACAATGGCAACGCTGCTGCCGCTAACAGCGGTAGGCCACCAGCGGTCGTCGGCAGGCGTCCTCCTGGACGACCACGAGGACGACGCGTCATTACTCGTTTCGGACGTGAAAGTGATAAGCGAGCTGTGAGTACTAGGAACACGCGTCTGTGGAGAGAGAATCTTTCGCCGGCAGCCCGTGCAGAGAATCGCCGAAGAAACACAGAACAGCAGAGACAATTACGACAACGTATGAGAGATGAAGAGGCAGCACTGCGTAATCAAGCAGGTGGCGAAGGTGGCGGTCCAAACAATCCCCCACCGGTGCATCCGGCCAGACAGCGAGAACGGGAAAGAAATCAAAGACTACGCGAAGATCCAGTGTACTACAACAGGGAGCTCCAGCAGAATAATCGACGGTATCATCTGCGATCTGGCATCCACACTGACCAGCAGTACCGAGATGAAATCAAACAAGGTACTACTAGCAAAGTGAAATAAAAACAAACTTCTTTTAAAAATAGTTGAATAAAATATTGTATTGTATCACTAGGCCACACCGAGGAGTGTTCATGTTGCAAGTGTCTGGACTTGCCTTCAGCTATCAAACAGTTCACCAAGGGCGTGCTCCATCAAAAAGGTCTAAGCGATGGGCTGGTGGCGATCTTGTTTGATGGCCAGAATGGCGTTGACGATAATGAGGCAACAATTTATCTGTGTGAAGGCTGCAGAAAGGCAGTATTAACAGAGAAACGGCTGCCTAAACTGTGTGAGGCCACCTTTCCGCGGCCACTAAACGGCATTCCAGCCATAGTAGACGAGCTAAATAGAGACGAAGAGTTGCTAATTACTCCAACACAGTTTCCCTTTCTCCCAGTGGTTTCAATTCCACGAATTGACGATGAAACAACAGATCTTCGTTTTGCAAGAAACCAGTGGCCTACCATCTATGTGATTGCCACAGAAAACACCGACGCAGCAGGTGCCACTCTTTCACTGCCTCGCCCATTTGACCAAAAAATTACCATTCAAGTGCCTCTACGCAGAGGAGGAGGAGAAGGAGGAGGAGGAGGCGCACCGCCGGCGGTGTTTGAGGAACGTCATATTTCGATGCAGGTGGTAAAATATGCACTAAAGTAAGTACTACTGCCGCATTTTTAATATTTTAAATTTTGACACTTTTTGCTTTCATGCTTGGCGCAGTGCCATCCGTGGAGAGCCGGCTTTTAATAATGTTGAAATCAGCGAAAATATGGAAGTTGATGGTAGTGAAGAGGAAGGGGAAGAAGAGGAGATGGAAATAGGTGAGGAGGAGGATGATGAAGACTCGACGTACGAAGATGAAGAAGAAGACGAGGAGAGCGAGGATGAAGAGGAAGAGGAGGATGATAATCAAGGGGACCGAAATGAACCGCACAACCCTGATTCACTGGAAACGCTGGTACTGAATCGCAATGACGTCCTCAATATATCATCAACTGAGATGGCCAACTACAGGGATCCTGGTCAATCGTCAATGCCGCCGCTGAATCGACAACTCGAGGTTCTTGTGGTGTCCAATCCCAACAAGGAGTACTACTCTTTCCTTAAAGCCTACGCCGCGCAGCCGATGCAGTACACTCATCCGGATGTAGTGCTTGCAGAAGCCACTGGCGATGTGGCGGCAATAGCAGTTGCAAAAGAGGCTACCAAAAACGAGAAAAAACCTAGTTACAGCGAGTTGTGCAAGCACGAGTTGCGCCATACAGATCGGCGCGCAGTACGAGCAGACCACCTCTTCTTCAAACTACTCAAACTGCAGTTAAAGACGCTCAACACTATGGTCAACATTTGCCTGCGCCAGGTGCCGGGCAATCAGCAGCTTACAAAGAGTGAAGCTCTCGACAAACAGAAACTAGGTCAAATAATTCGTGACAATGAAGGTAATAAGGGGAAAGGGTGTAGAAATAGAGTCAAACACTAAAGAAGTAGAAATTCTGACCAGTTTTGTGCTAATCACTGCTTGTTGTTCTTTCCAAAAAACCTTGTTTAGGCTTTTTCCTGCTGAATCACTGCCGAAACAGTCCGGCCTACTGGAAAGAACGCAAACGGGATGTGATGGCCATGATCCGTCAGCTTGGATCGCCCACTTTCTTCCTCACACTGTCACAGGCACAGACGCAGTGGCCGGAGCTACTGGTGCAGCTGAAAAAAGCCCTTGACAAGGAGAATATTACCGAGGAGCAGGCAGAAAGACTGTCGTACAAAGAAAAAGCTGAGCTGATCCGCCGTGACCCGGTCACCTGTGTGCTCCACTTTGAACGCCGCATTCGCATGCTCTTTCGACTGTTGACCAGCCCCACCGGAACGCCTTTTGGGCCTGAACACCAGGTAGTGGACTACTACCTTCGGGTAGAGTTTGGAAGCAGGAGCGGCGTTCCTCACGTCCACTGTCTGTTGTGGCTGAAAGAAAGCAAAGACGTGCCCGTTTACCAAAACATCAATTCAGCCAAAGAGTGTATCCGCTTTGCTGACAAACACATTTCCGTCGCTGCCCACCAAGAAGCGCCAGAGGGTGATGATGGCGACGGTGGTGCGCTAGAAGAACTGGTGCGCAGATTCCAATGGCACACCTGTAACGACTTTTGCCTGAAAGTGCACGCTGCCACAAGAGATGAAGACGGCGGAGATGGTGGCAATCAGTTTGCTGCTGAAAATGCTGCTGCTGCTGGCGGTGCTGCCGCCGTTTGTCGCTTCGGCTACCCTCGACCACCGATGCCCGAAACGGTAGTGCTGCAGCGGCTGCCCAAAATTGAACTAACAGCAGAGCTGGCAGATCGGTGGCAGGCAATTCGCACCCTACTACTGGAAGAAACCACCAGAGTGCTGACCTTTGAGCAAATGCTTGAACGTCTGCGTATCAGTAAAGAGCAGTACCTGCAAGCAGTTCGGGTTTCAATTCGACGGCGGGAAGAAATGTTTCTCAAGCGCAAGCCTGCTGAGATTTGGATAAACCCCTACAACCCCCACATTCTCCAACTGCACCGCGCAAACATGGACATTCAGTTTGTGCTTGCGCCACACGCCGTCGCCACTTATATTACCAAGTGCGCCAACAAGGCCTTCAGCACTGGCCTGTCGCAGTTTCTCTCTCGGCTAGTGAAGGAAACGCGCCGCGGAAATTACTCGGCCCGAAATCTTTTGAATGCCATTCTCAATCGATTCTACGCTTCCACCGAGTACTCCATGTACGAAGCCGTCTACCATGTGATGAGCATCCCCGTCTCCAAGTCCAGTCGAACGGTGATTTTTATCAACACTAAACCTCCAGATAAACGGGGACGCCAACTAAAGTCTAGAGCCGAACTTCAAAAGCTGGATGAAGGAAGCACCAACGTCTACATGCCCAACCTGCATGAGTACTACACCGGTCGCACCGGCGAGTTGGGAGGCGCTTGTTTGGCTAAGGTGGCCGCCTGGGAAGAAGTAAAGACCGTCGCCGCCGCCGCCGCCGCCGCCGCCGCTCCCAATGCTCCAGCAGCAGCAGGCGAAGCTTCCACTGACGACGACAGCAACGACGACGACGACACACCGACGACGACGACAACGACGACGACGACAACAACGACGACGACGACGACGACGACGACAGCAACGACGACGACGACGACGACAACAGCAACGGTGAAAACGATGAAGGTGAAGAAGGTGAGGCGGCGCCGGCTAGAAACAGAGGTGGTGCTGCCGGCGGTCGAAGCCGACAGCTGCCCATCGACGGTTTTCCCAACAAGGTGCACCAAAAGCGAATCAAACACCCAAAGGTCATTTGCTTTGCCAATTACCATGAGAATGAAGATCCGCTCAACTACTACCGCCAGCAACTAGTGCTCTACGTTCCCTGGCGAAGGGAAGCTGAACTAACACCGGTCAATGCTACATTGGAAGACCTAAAAGCCAGGTACACACGTAACCTGGAAGGCATTACAATAAATCGCAACGAGTTTACTCGCAGAGCGCCAAGTCTGGAAGACGATGAAGACGAGGCAGAGGAGGACGTGACAGAGAATGAAGAGGAGGAAGCGGAGGAGGGGGAAGAAGAAGAGGCGGAGGAAGGGGAGGAGGCGGAAGAAGAGGCTCCAGTGCAATTTCAGCAGCAGCCAGCCTCAAACAGCGATCGCCACATCATCAACAATTACCCTCGAGGTCGGCCCGATGGTGGTGTCCAAGGAGGCCAGGTAGCAGCCGCGACAACGTTCACAAGAATCGACATTGCCAGGCAAATGGCCAGCTTGAACTTTAAACAGCGGCAGATAGTACTGGAGGTGCTTCGCCTGCTCACTCTCGGCGCTCAGTTTCACCTTTTTGTTTCGGGCGGAGCTGGAACTGGAAAATCTTACCTGATTAAAACACTGGTAATGGTAATCAACTACCACGTTTTAAACCGGCAGCAAGCAGGCGGCGGCAGAGGCAACGCTGTCATTCTCTGTGCACCCACCGGAAGAGCGGCATTCAATGTTGGCGGTGCGACAGTCCACTCTACCTTTGGGCTGCAGGTCAACACTACCAGCGGCAACGTTCACTGCAAGCACAAACTCACTCGCCTGGACGAGGGGCGGATGAACGCAATGCGCAACGTTCTAGACAACAGCCAAGTGTTGATCCTCGACGAGGCCAGCATGATTGGCAATGACATGGGCAATCAGATCAACGTTCGCTGCAACCAGCTAGCCAATCAACCCGACAACACCGTTCTTTTTGGCGGAAAGCTGAGCGTCATCATGGTTGGCGACCTTTACCAGCTTCCACCGGTCCGCGACTCGTAAGTGTTTGCTGCTGATGCTGCTTGTCTGTTACAGTGAGCCTTTTTTAACTAGCTTGTTTTACCGTTTTTCACCCTTAGGTGGATTTTTGCGCTGTTGGACCATGAAGACGACCCCTCAACGCTGGCAGACGCCTGGCTGTGGAGTCACTTTAAATACTTTGAGTTAGATCGAGTGGAGCGCCAGCTGGGTGATCAGACGTTTGTGGAGGCACTCAACCAGCTGCGCATTGGCAAACTGAACGTTCCAACGCGGGAGCTTTTTACCGATCGAGTATATGACGAGAACTACACATTCCCCGAAGATGCTCTGCACCTGTTTCGGGACAATGACAGCGTCGACCGCTACAACGAGGTCAAATTGCAAAAGAAAAGGGAAACTGCTACCCAGTGGACTGAAAACTTTGCTGTGGATCTCATTGCAGGCAACCTTGACCACTACTACAAGCCTGATGATATCCAGGTTGCCGAGCGCAAGGAGATGATACTGACAGTGGTAAGCAACGACCACCACTCAAAGACTGGCTGGCTGCAGTACAGGCTGAACCTGGTAGTTGGAGCGCGGTACATGGTGACTGTCAATGTGGCCACAGCGGATGGCATCGTCAATGGCGCCATTGGCCGCCTCAAACACTTTGACTATGGCACTGACCGCTCAGGGGCTGAACGCGTCACACTGCTGTGGATGGACTTTGAAGAAGAGCGTGTTGGCCGCCAGCAACGGCAGGTGTTTGCGGATCGCATTGCCGAGCTGCGCGAACAGAGAGTACTGAAAGATGGAGATATCTGGACGCCCATTAAGCTGAAGACTGAGCCAATCTACAAATTTAACATTGGCAGAGTTCGATGTAAGGTGATTCGACAGCAGTTTCCGGTAGTCCCTGCAGAGGCGGTCACCATCCACAAAGCGCAAGGTGGCACATTCAGCAACGTGGTCTTGCACCTGCCAAACTCATCACAAACGCCCTGTCGTTCGGGGGAGCTATATGTTGGTTGCAGTCGAGTGCGCCAATTCTCTAATCTTTATATTGTCGGCGCCTTTCCTCGAGAGCCGCCCGTTGACGATAAAGTTGAGAAAGAGTACACCCGCCTGAATCTGGAAAGTAATCGTTTTCATATACAGTTGCCCATGTGTCAAGAACAACCGCTTGCAAACCACTTTCAAATTGTCGCCCACAATGTTGAGGGCCTCACGCAGCAGAGCTGGAATTCAATGATGGCGGATGAAGTTTTTTCCCGAGCGCAGATTCTTTTGTTGACCGGCATTCAAGAGGCCGCTGCCGAAGTGCATGTATCCAACCTCTATAACTGGGATGAAAAGAACTTTACTGTCATTCACGAGATACCGGCAAACGCAAACAGCAGAATGGGCGGCAGTTGTGTTGCAATCAAGCGGGACCTGCAGGAACAATGGCAAGTCGTCGACTCTGACTATCAAAATTTTGGCGATCACAGCAGAGGTAGCGGCGAAAGAATGGAGATTACCATCCTGCAGCATGTCGGCCAAGCTCCAGCGTACATCGTGTCGGTGTTCAAGTCGCCGAACTACCCGGTGGACAGTTTGCTGACTTTTCTGCAGCGTAAGATTACTTCGGAGATGCGCAAAGCTAAACTGCTTGTCGTCGGCGACATGGGCACCGATCTAATGGTGCTTGAGGAAGGCGGTGGCAGAGGCACTGGAGCAGAAATGCTATATGATTTTCTAAAGAATGATCTAAATCTTGAAAATTTACTTGACCTACAACTTTTCGAAAACGAGACACCAGAAGACGAATCTCTGCCATTCTTCCCGCTGACAAACACGTTAACCGGAGAGCACGTCGACCTGGCCTTTGCAAAAGAAGAAGACAGTCAGGTGGATCAAGCGGAAAGATCAACTCAAAGCTCCGAGACCACTTTACTGGACGCCGACACCTACATGAGCGCCACCTCAAATCATACGCCAATCTTTGTCTACATGTAGGGCACCTTGTACATTTTAATTGCATAAACTAATTTTTCCTTCCTTTTTTTCCTTACAAACAAACTAACAGACTAAATTTATACAACAATAAAAAACTTATCAAAAAAAATTAATTTTTTGTCAATTTTAAAAGATTAGATGCTCTTAATAGTGATGCGGTGCTGCTGTTAAACAACAAAACTGATGCAGTGATTTCTAAAAAGAACCTGCTAATCACTAACAAATCATTTTGCTCTCGCCGCTGCGTCTACTGGCCAAGTTTGAGGCCATTCGGAGCAGGGGCAGTGGCCGAACCGATGATCACTGACGCTCATCAATGCCGCCGATATAGTATGTCAGCCGGCGGTCAAGCGGGGAGACCTTGCTGACAAACCACCACCACCACCACCACCGCCGCCGCCGTCTTCAGTGGCCTAGCCTGCAGTGGCCTACTGGGCACCATTTGATGAGCCAGCAGCAGCAGCAGAGGGGGGAATAATTGCTCGCTCCCGCCCGCCACGCCTGACGGCGGCGTTCGGTCGCTCGCAGACGCCTTCGGCGTTGGCCTGATCTCAGCTGAATTGTTGACTGACTGGCTGACCACTGCTGCTGCTGCTGGCCTGCTGCTGCTGTTGACCTTGGACCATTGCTGCTGGCGCTTCAGCCTTTGGCTTCAGGCCTGCTTCTGAGCAGAAGCAGCAGCCTTTGGCTGGTCAGCTAGTCAGCAGCCGCCGCCGCCGCCACCACCACCATCGCGAGCACTGTCCACTGTCCGGCTTCGATGTAGTGCTCTTATGTAGGCTAGTTGAGTGTAGGGCGGGGGGCGGCGGGTAGGTTAAACTTCCACCACCACTATCCTCTTCCTCCTTCTCCTTTTTCCCGCCGCTGCTGCTCTGCTGCAGCTGTTAATTGAATTTATTTTTTATTTTTTTATTTTATTTAATTTTTATTTTTATTTGATTTTTATTTGATTTTTATTTGATTTTTATTTGTATTTTTTTGTTTTGATTTGCTTTTGCTAGCCACTCCTCCTACCTCACCTTTCATTTGCCCTACGGCACTTTACCTTTTATTTGCATTTATTTATTTTATTTTTAATTAAATTAGATAAAAACGCCCCTAGACACGCCCCCAAGGTACTTGCGGCTTTGCTGACCATTTTGCGGCATTTTGCTCTCGCCGCTGCGTCTACTGGCCAAGTTTGAGGCCATTCGGAGCAGGGGCAGTGGCCGAACCGATGATCACTGACGCTCATCAATGCCGCCGATATAGTATGTCAGCCGGCGGTCAAGCGGGGAGACCTTGCTGACAAACCACCACCACCACCACCACCGCCGCCGCCGTCTTCAGTGGCCTAGCCTGCAGTGGCCTACTGGGCACCATTTGATGAGCCAGCAGCAGCAGCAGAGGGGGGAATAATTGCTCGCTCCCGCCCGCCACGCCTGACGGCGGCGTTCGGTCGCTCGCAGACGCCTTCGGCGTTGGCCTGATCTCAGCTGAATTGTTGACTGACTGGCTGACCACTGCTGCTGCTGCTGGCCTGCTGCTGTTGACCTTGGACCATTGCTGCTGGCGCTTCAGCCTTTGGCTTCAGGCCTGCTTCTGAGCAGAAGCAGCAGCCTTTGGCTGGTCAGCTAGTCAGCAGCCGCCGCCGCCGCCACCACCACCATCGCGAGCACTGTCCACTGTCCGGCTTCGATGTAGTGCTCTTATGTAGGCTAGTTGAGTGTAGGGCGGGGGGCGGCGGGTAGGTTAAACTTCCACCACCACTATCCTCTTCCTCCTTCTCCTTTTTCCCGCCGCTGCTGCTCTGCTGCAGCTGTTAATTGAATTTATTTTTTATTTTTTTATTTTATTTAATTTTTATTTTTATTTGATTTTTATTTGATTTTTATTTGATTTTTATTTGTATTTTTTTGTTTTGATTTGCTTTTGCTAGCCACTTCTCCTACCTCTCACCTTTCATTTGCCCTACGGCACTTTACCTTTTATTTGCATTTATTTATTTTATTTTTAATTAAATTAGATAAAAACGCCCCTAGACACGCCCCCAAGGTACTTGCGGCTTTGCTGACCATTTTGCGGCATTTTGCTCTCGCCGCTGCGTCTACTGGCCAAGTTTGAGGCCATTCGGAGCAGGGGCAGTGGCCGAACCGATGATCACTGACGCTCATCAATGCCGCCGATATAGTATGTCAGCCGGCGGTCAAGCGGGGAGACCTTGCTGACAAACCACCACCACCACCACCACCGCCGCCGCCGTCTTCAGTGGCCTAGCCTGCAGTGGCCTACTGGGCACCATTTGATGAGCCAGCAGCAGCAGCAGAGGGGGGAATAATTGCTCGCTCCCGCCCGCCACGCCTGACGGCGGCGTTCGGTCGCTCGCAGACGCCTTCGGCGTTGGCCTGATCTCAGCTGAATTGTTGACTGACTGGCTGACCACTGCTGCTGCTGCTGGCCTGCTGCTGTTGACCTTGGACCATTGCTGCTGGCGCTTCAGCCTTTGGCTTCAGGCCTGCTTCTGAGCAGAAGCAGCAGCCTTTGGCTGGTCAGCTAGTCAGCAGCCGCCGCCGCCGCCACCACCACCATCGCGAGCACTGTCCACTGTCCGGCTTCGATGTAGTGCTCTTATGTAGGCTAGTTGAGTGTAGGGCGGGGGGCGGCGGGTAGGTTAAACTTCCACCACCACTATCCTCTTCCTCCTTCTCCTTTTCCCGCCGCTGCTGCTCTGCTGCAGCTGTTAATTGAATTTATTTTTTATTTTTTTATTTTATTTAATTTTTATTTTTATTTGATTTTTATTTGATTTTTATTTGATTTTTATTTGTATTTTTTTGTTTTGATTTGCTTTTGCTAGCCACTTCTCCTACCTCTCACCTTTCATTTGCCCTACGGCACTTTACCTTTTATTTGCATTTATTTATTTTATTTTTAATTAAATTAGATAAAAACGCCCCTAGACACGCCCCCAAGGTACTTGCGGCTTTGCTGACCATTTTGCGGCATTTTGCTCTCGCCGCTGCGTCTACTGGCCAAGTTTGAGGCCATTCGGAGCAGGGGCAGTGGCCGAACCGATGATCACTGACGCTCATCAATGCCGCCGATATAGTATGTCAGCCGGCGGTCAAGCGGGGAGACCTTGCTGACAAACCACCACCCCCCCCCCCGCCGCCGCCGTCTTCAGTGGCCTAGCCTGCAGTGGCCTACTGGGCACCATTTGATGAGCCAGCAGCAGCAGCAGCAGAGGGGGGAATAATTGCTCGCTCCCGCCCGCCACGCCTGACGGCGGCGTTCGGTCGCTCGCAGACGCCTTCGGCGTTGGCCTGATCTCAGCTGAACTGTTGACTGACTGGCTGACCACTGCTGCTGCTGCTGCTGCTGCTGCTGCTGCTGTTGACCTTGGACCATTGCTGCTGGCGCTTCAGCCTTTGGCTTCAGGCCTGCTTCTGAGCAGAAGCAGCAGCCTTTGGCTGGTCAGCTAGTCAGCAGCCGCCGCCGCCGCCACCACCACCATCGCGAGCACTGTCCACTGTCCGGCTTCGATGTAGTGCTCTTATGTAGGCTAGTTGAGTGTAGGGCGGGGGCGGCGGGTAGGTTAAACTTCCACCACCACTATCCTCTTCCTCCTTCTCCTTTTTCCCGCCGCTGCTGCTCTGCTGCAGCTGTTAATTGAATTTATTTTTTTTATTTTTTTATTTTATTTAATTTTTATTTTTATTTGATTTTTATTTGATTTTTATTTGATTTTTATTTGTATTTTTTTGTTTTGATTTGCTTTTGCTAGCCACTCCTCCTACCTCACCTTTCATTTGCCCTACGGCACTTTACCTTTTATTTGCATTTATTTATTTTATTTTTAATTAAATTAGATAAAACGCCCCTAGACACGCCCCCAAGGTACTTGCGGCTTTGCTGACCATTTTGCGGCATTTTGCTCTCGCCGCTGCGTCTACTGGCCAAGTTTGAGGCCATTCGGAGCAGGGGCAGTGGCCGAACCGATGATCACTGACGCTCATCAATGCCGCCGATATAGTATGTCAGCCGGCGGTCAAGCGGGGAGACCTTGCTGACAAACCACCACCACCACCACCGCCGCCGCCGTCTTCAGTGGCCTAGCCTGCAGTGGCCTACTGGGCACCATTTGATGAGCCAGCAGCAGCAGCAGAGGGGGGAATAATTGCTCGCTCCCGCCCGCCACGCCTGACGGCGGCGTTCGGTCGCTCGCAGACGCCTTCGGCGTTGGCCTGATCTCAGCTGAACTGTTGACTGACTGGCTGACCACTGCTGCTGCTGCTGCTGGCCTGCTGCTGTTGACCTTGGACCATTGCTGCTGGCGCTTCAGCCTTTGGCTTCAGGCCTGCTTCTGAGCAGAAGCAGCAGCCTTTGGCTGGTCAGCTAGTCAGCAGCCGCCGCCGCCGCCACCACCACCATCGCGAGCACTGTCCACTGTCCGGCTTCGATGTAGTGCTCTTATGTAGGCTAGTTGATGTAGGGCGGGGGCGGCGGGTAGGTTAAACTTCCACCACCACTATCCTCTTCCTCCTTCTCCTTTTTCCCGCCGCTGCTGCTCTGCTGCAGCTGTTAATTGAATTTATTTTTTATTTTTTTATTTTATTTAATTTTTATTTTTATTTGATTTTTATTTGATTTTTATTTGATTTTTATTTGTATTTTTTTGTTTTGATTTGCTTTTGCTAGCCACTTCTCCTACCTCTCACCTTTCATTTGCCCTACGGCACTTTACCTTTTATTTGCATTTATTTATTTTATTTTTAATTAAATTAGATAAAAACGCCCCTAGACACGCCCCCAAGGTACTTGCGGCTTTGCTGACCATTTTGCGGCATTTTGCTCTCGCCGCTGCGTCTACTGGCCAAGTTTGAGGCCATTCGGAGCAGGGGCAGTGGCCGAACCGATGATCACTGACGCTCATCAATGCCGCCGATATAGTATGTCAGCCGGCGGTCAAGCGGGGAGACCTTGCTGACAAACCACCACCACCACCACCACCGCCGCCGCCGTCTTCAGTGGCCTAGCCTGCAGTGGCCTACTGGGCACCATTTGATGAGCCAGCAGCAGCAGCAGAGGGGGGAATAATTGCTCGCTCCCGCCCGCCACGCCTGACGGCGGCGTTCGGTCGCTCGCAGACGCCTTCGGCGTTGGCCTGATCTCAGCTGAATTGTTGACTGACTGGCTGACCACTGCTGCTGCTGCTGGCCTGCTGCTGTTGACCTTGGACCATTGCTGCTGGCGCTTCAGCCTTTGGCTTCAGGCCTGCTTCTGAGCAGAAGCAGCAGCCTTTGGCTGGTCAGCTAGTCAGCAGCCGCCGCCGCCGCCACCACCACCATCGCGAGCACTGTCCACTGTCCGGCTTCGATGTAGTGCTCTTATGTAGGCTAGTTGAGTGTAGGGCGGGGGGCGGCGGGTAGGTTAAACTTCCACCACCACTATCCTCTTCCTCCTTCTCCTTTTTCCCGCCGCTGCTGCTCTGCTGCAGCTGTTAATTGAATTTATTTTTTATTTTTTTATTTTATTTAATTTTTATTTTTATTTGATTTTTATTTGATTTTTATTTGATTTTTATTTGTATTTTTTTGTTTTGATTTGCTTTTGCTAGCCACTCTCCTACCTCCACCTTTCATTTGCCCTACTACTACTGTACCTTTTATTTGCATTTATTTATTTTATTTTTAATTAAATTAGATAAAAACGCCCCTAGACACGCCCCCAAGGTACTTGCGGCTTTGCTGACCATTTTGCGGCATTTTGCTCTCGCCGCTGCGTCTACTGGCCAAGTTTGAGGCCATTCGGAGCAGGGGCAGTGGCCGAACCGATGATCACTGACGCTCATCAATGCCGCCGATATAGTATGTCAGCCGGCGGTCAAGCGGGGAGACCTTGCTGACAAACCACCACCACCACCGCCGCCGCCGTCTTCAGTGGCCTAGCCTGCAGTGGCCTACTGGGCACCATTTGATGAGCCAGCAGCAGCAGCAGAGGGGGAATAATTGCTCGCTCCCGCCCGCCACGCCTGACGGCGGCGTTCGGTCGCTCGCAGACGCCTTCGGCGTTGGCCTGATCTCAGCTGAATTGTTGACTGACTGGCTGACCACTGCTGCTGCTGCTGCTGCTGCTGCTGTTGACCTTGGACCATTGCTGCTGGCGCTTCAGCCTTTGGCTTCAGGCCTGCTTCTGAGCAGAAGCAGCAGCCTTTGGCTGGTCAGCTAGTCAGCAGCCGCCGCCGCCGCCACCACCACCATCGCGAGCACTGTCCACTGTCCGGCTTCGATGTAGTCTCTTATGTAGGCTAGTTGAGTGTAGGGCGGGGGGCGGCGGGTAGGTTAAACTTCCACCACCACTATCCTCTTCCTCCTTCTCCTTTTTCCCGCCGCTGCTGCTCTGCTGCAGCTGTTAATTGAATTTATTTTTTATTTTTTTATTTTATTTAATTTTTATTTTTATTTGATTTTTATTTGATTTTTATTTGATTTTTATTTGTATTTTTTTGTTTTGATTTGCTTTTGCTAGCCACTTCTCCTACCTCTCACCTTTCATTTGCCCTACGGCACTTTACCTTTTATTTGCATTTATTTATTTTATTTTTAATTAAATTAGATAAAAACGCCCCTAGACACGCCCCCAAGGTACTTGCGGCTTTGCTGACCATTTTGCGGCATTTTGCTCTCGCCGCTGCGTCTACTGGCCAAGTTTGAGGCCATTCGGAGCAGGGGCAGTGGCCGAACCGATGATCACTGACGCTCATCAATGCCGCCGATATAGTATGTCAGCCGGCGGTCAAGCGGGGAGACCTTGCTGACAAACCACCGCCGCCGCCGCCGCCGCCGCCGCCGTCTTCAGTGGCCTAGCCTGCAGTGGCCTACTGGGCACCATTTGATGAGCCAGCAGCAGCAGCAGAGGGGGGAATAATTGCTCGCTCCCGCCCGCCACGCCTGACGGCGGCGTTCGGTCGCTCGCAGACGCCTTCGGCGTTGGCCTGATCTCAGCTGAACTGTTGACTGACTGGCTGACCACTGCTGCTGCTGCTGCTGCTGCTGCTGCTGTTGACCTTGGACCATTGCTGCTGGCGCTTCAGCCTTTGGCTTCAGGCCTGCTTCTGAGCAGAAGCAGCAGCCTTTGGCTGGTCAGCTAGTCAGCAGCCGCCGCCGCCGCCACCACCACCATCGCGAGCACTGTCCACTGTCCGGCTTCGATGTAGTGCTCTTATGTAGGCTAGTTGAGTGTAGGGCGGGGGGCGGCGGGTAGGTTAAACTTCCACCACCACTATCCTCTTCCTCCTTCTCCTTTTTCCCGCCGCTGCTGCTCTGCTGCAGCTGTTAATTGAATTTATTTTTTATTTTTTTATTTTATTTAATTTTTATTTTTATTTGATTTTTATTTGATTTTTATTTGATTTTTATTTGTATTTTTTTGTTTTGATTTGCTTTTGCTAGCCACTTCTCCTACCTCTCACCTTTCATTTGCCCAACGGCACTTTACCTTTTATTTGCATTTATTTATTTTATTTTTAATTAAATTAGATAAAAACGCCCCTAGACACGCCCCCAAGGTACTTGCGGCTTTGCTGACCATTTTGCGGCATTTTGCTCTCGCCGCTGCGTCTACTGGCCAAGTTTGAGGCCATTCGGAGCAGGGGCAGTGGCCGAACCGATGATCACTGACGCTCATCAATGCCGCCGATATAGTATGTCAGCCGGCGGTCAAGCGGGGAGACCTTGCTGACAAACCACCGCCGCCGCCGCCGCCGCCGCCGCCGTCTTCAGTGGCCTAGCCTGCAGTGGCCTACTGGGCACCATTTGATGAGCCAGCAGCAGCAGCAGAGGGGGGAATAATTGCTCGCTCCCGCCCGCCACGCCTGACGGCGGCGTTCGGTCGCTCGCAGACGCCTTCGGCGTTGGCCTGATCTCAGCTGAATTGTTGACTGACTGGCTGACCACTGCTGCTGCTGCTGCTGGCCTGCTGCTGTTGACCTTGGACCATTGCTGCTGGCGCTTCAGCCTTTGGCTTCAGGCCTGCTTCTGAGCAGAAGCAGCAGCCTTTGGCTGGTCAGCTAGTCAGCAGCCGCCGCCGCCGCCACCACCACCATCGCGAGCACTGTCCACTGTCCGGCTTCGATGTAGTGCTCTTATGTAGGCTAGTTGAGTGTAGGGCGGGGGGCGGCGGGTAGGTTAAACTTCCACCACCACTATCCTCTTCCTCCTTCTCCTTTTTCCCGCCGCTGCTGCTCTGCTGCAGCTGTTAATTGAATTTATTTTTTATTTTTTTATTTTATTTAATTTTTATTTTTATTTGATTTTTATTTGATTTTTATTTGATTTTTATTTGTATTTTTTTGTTTTGATTTGCTTTTGCTAGCCACTTCTCCTACCTCTCACCTTTCATTTGCCCTACGGCACTTTACCTTTTATTTGCATTTATTTATTTTATTTTTAATTAAATTAGATAAAAACGCCCCTAGACACGCCCCCAAGGTACTTGCGGCTTTGCTGACCATTTTGCGGCATTTTGCTCTCGCCGCTGCGTCTACTGGCCAAGTTTGAGGCCATTCGGAGCAGGGGCAGTGGCCGAACCGATGATCACTGACGCTCATCAATGCCGCCGATATAGTATGTCAGCCGGCGGTCAAGCGGGGAGACCTTGCTGACAAACCACCACCACCACCACCGCCGCCGCCGTCTTCAGTGGCCTAGCCTGCAGTGGCCTACTGGGCACCATTTGATGAGCCAGCAGCAGCAGCAGAGGGGGGAATAATTGCTCGCTCCCGCCCGCCACGCCTGACGGCGGCGTTCGGTCGCTCGCAGACGCCTTCGGCGTTGGCCTGATCTCAGCTGCTGCTGCTGCTGACTGACTGGCTGACCACTGCTGCTTGCTGCTGTTGACCTTGGACCATTGCTGCTGGCGCTTCAGCCTTTGGCTTCAGGCCTGCTTCTGAGCAGAAGCAGCAGCCTTTGGCTGGTCAGCTAGTCAGCAGCCGCCGCCGCCGCCACCACCACCATCGCGAGCACTGTCCACTGTCCGGCTTCGATGTAGTGCTCTTATGTAGGCTAGTTGAGTGTAGGGCGGGGGGCGGCGGGTAGGTTAAACTTCCACCACCACTATCCTCTTCCTCCTTCTCCTTTTTCCCGCCGCTGCTGCTCTGCTGCAGCTGTTAATTGAATTTATTTTTTATTTTTTTATTTTATTTAATTTTTATTTTTATTTGATTTTTATTTGATTTTTATTTGATTTTTATTTGTATTTTTTTGTTTTGATTTGCTTTTGCTAGCCACTCCTCCTACCTCACCTTTCATTTGCCCTACGGCACTTTACCTTATATTTGCATTTATTTATTTTATTTTTAATTAAATTAGATAAAAACGCCCCTAGACACGCCCCCAAGGTACTTGCGGCTTTGCTGACCATTTTGCGGCATTTTGCTCTCGCCGCTGCGTCTACTGGCCAAGTTTGAGGCCATTCGGAGCAGGGGCAGTGGCCGAACCGATGATCACTGACGCTCATCAATGCCGCCGATATAGTATGTCAGCCGGCGGTCAAGCGGGGAGACCTTGCTGACAAACCACCACCACCACCACCGCCGCCGCCGTCTTCAGTGGCCTAGCCTGCAGTGGCCTACTGGGCACCATTTGATGAGCCAGCAGCAGCAGCAGAGGGGGGAATAATTGCTCGCTCCCGCCCGCCACGCCTGACGGCGGCGTTCGGTCGCTCGCAGACGCCTTCGGCGTTGGCCTGATCTCAGCTGAACTGTTGACTGACTGGCTGACCACTGCTGCTGCTGCTGCTGCTGCTGCTGTTGACCTTGGACCATTGCTGCTGGCGCTTCAGCCTTTGGCTTCAGGCCTGCTTCTGAGCAGAAGCAGCAGCCTTTGGCTGGTCAGCTAGTCAGCAGCCGCCGCCGCCGCCACCACCACCATCGCGAGCACTGTCCACTGTCCGGCTTCGATGTAGTGCTCTTATGTAGGCTAGTTGAGTGTAGGGCGGGGGGCGGCGGGTAGGTTAAACTTCCACCACCACTATCCTCTTCCTCCTTCTCCTTTTTCCCGCCGCTGCTGCTCTGCTGCAGCTGTTAATTGAATTTATTTTTTATTTTTTTATTTTATTTAATTTTTATTTTTATTTGATTTTTATTTGATTTTTATTTGATTTTTATTTGTATTTTTTTGTTTTGATTTGCTTTTGCTAGCCACTTCTCCTACCTCACCTTTCATTTGCCCTACGGCACTTTACCTTTTATTTGCATTTATTTATTTTATTTTTAATTAAATTAGATAAAAACGCCCCTAGACACGCCCCCAAGGTACTTGCGGCTTTGCTGACCATTTTGCGGCATTTTGCTCTCGCCGCTGCGTCTACTGGCCAAGTTTGAGGCCATTCGGAGCAGGGGCAGTGGCCGAACCGATGATCACTGACGCTCATCAATGCCGCCGATATAGTATGTCAGCCGGCGGTCAAGCGGGGAGACCTTGCTGACAAACCACCACCACCACCACCGCCGCCGCCGTCTTCAGTGGCCTAGCCTGCAGTGGCCTACTGGGCACCATTTGATGAGCCAGCAGCAGCAGCAGAGGGGGGAATAATTGCTCGCTCCCGCCCGCCACGCCTGACGGCGGCGTTCGGTCGCTCGCAGACGCCTTCGGCGTTGGCCTGATCTCAGCTGAATTGTTGACTGACTGGCTGACCACTGCTGCTGCTGCTGCTGCTGCTGCTGTTGACCTTGGACCATTGCTGCTGGCGCTTCAGCCTTTGGCTTCAGGCCTGCTTCTGAGCAGAAGCAGCAGCCTTTGGCTGGTCAGCTAGTCAGCAGCCGCCGCCGCCGCCACCACCACCATCGCGAGCACTGTCCACTGTCCGGCTTCGATGTAGTGCTCTTATGTAGGCTAGTTGAGTGTAGGGCGGGGGGCGGCGGGTAGGTTAAACTTCCACCACCACTATCCTCTTCCTCCTTCTCCTTTTTCCCGCCGCTGCTGCTCTGCTGCAGCTGTTAATTGAATTTATTTTTTTTATTTTTTTATTTTATTTAATTTTTATTTTTATTTGATTTTTATTTGATTTTTATTTGATTTTTATTTGTATTTTTTTGTTTTGATTTGCTTTTGCTAGCCACTTCTCCTACCTCTCACCTTTCATTTGCCCTACGGCACTTTACCTTTTATTTGCATTTATTTATTTTATTTTTAATTAAATTAGATAAAAACGCCCCTAGACACGCCCCCAAGGTACTTGCGGCTTTGCTGACCATTTTGCGGCATTTTGCTCTCGCCGCTGCGTCTACTGGCCAAGTTTGAGGCCATTCGGAGCAGGGGCAGTGGCCGAACCGATGATCACTGACGCTCATCAATGCCGCCGATATAGTATGTCAGCCGGCGGTCAAGCGGGGAGACCTTGCTGACAAACCACCACCACCACCACCGCCGCCGCCGTCTTCAGTGGCCTAGCCTGCAGTGGCCTACTGGGCACCATTTGATGAGCCAGCAGCAGCAGCAGAGGGGGGAATAATTGCTCGCTCCCGCCCGCCACGCCTGACGGCGGCGTTCGGTCGCTCGCAGACGCCTTCGGCGTTGGCCTGATCTCAGCTGAACTGTTGACTGACTGGCTGACCACTGCTGCTGCTGCTGCTGCTGCTGCTGCTGCTGTTGACCTTGGACCATTGCTGCTGGCGCTTCAGCCTTTGGCTTCAGGCCTGCTTCTGAGCAGAAGCAGCAGCCTTTGGCTGGTCAGCTAGTCAGCAGCCGCCGCCGCCGCCACCACCACCATCGCGAGCACTGTCCACTGTCCGGCTTCGATGTAGTGCTCTTATGTAGGCTAGTTGAGTGTAGGGCGGGGGGCGGCGGGTAGGTTAAACTTCCACCACCACTATCCTCTTCCTCCTTCTCCTTTTTCCCGCCGCTGCTGCTCTGCTGCAGCTGTTAATTGAATTTATTTTTTATTTTTTTATTTTATTTAATTTTTATTTTTATTTGATTTTTATTTGATTTTTATTTGATTTTTATTTGTATTTTTTTGTTTTGATTTGCTTTTGCTAGCCACTCCTCCTACCTCACCTTTCATTTGCCCTACGGCACTTTACCTTATATTTGCATTTATTTATTTTATTTTTAATTAAATTAGATAAAAACGCCCCTAGACACGCCCCCAAGGTACTTGCGGCTTTGCTGACCATTTTGCGGCATTTTGCTCTCGCCGCTGCGTCTACTGGCCAAGTTTGAGGCCATTCGGAGCAGGGGCAGTGGCCGAACCGATGATCACTGACGCTCATCAATGCCGCCGATATAGTATGTCAGCCGGCGGTCAAGCGGGGAGACCTTGCTGACAAACCACCGCCGCCGCCGCCGCCGCCGCCGTCTTCAGTGGCCTAGCCTGCAGTGGCCTACTGGGCACCATTTGATGAGCCAGCAGCAGCAGCAGAGGGGGGAATAATTGCTCGCTCCCGCCCGCCACGCCTGACGGCGGCGTTCGGTCGCTCGCAGACGCCTTCGGCGTTGGCCTGATCTCAGCTGAATTGTTGACTGACTGGCTGACCACTGCTGCTGCTGCTGCTGGCCTGCTGCTGTTGACCTTGGACCATTGCTGCTGGCGCTTCAGCCTTTGGCTTCAGGCCTGCTTCTGAGCAGAAGCAGCAGCCTTTGGCTGGTCAGCTAGTCAGCAGCCGCCGCCGCCGCCACCACCACCATCGCGAGCACTGTCCACTGTCCGGCTTCGATGTAGTGCTCTTATGTAGGCTAGTTGAGTGTAGGGCGGGGGGCGGCGGGTAGGTTAAACTTCCACCACCACTATCCTCTTCCTCCTTCTCCTTTTTCCCGCCGCTGCTGCTCTGCTGCAGCTGTTAATTGAATTTATTTTTTATTTTTTTATTTTATTTAATTTTTATTTTTATTTGATTTTTATTTGATTTTTATTTGATTTTTATTTGTATTTTTTTGTTTTGATTTGCTTTTGCTAGCCACTTCTCCTACCTCTCACCTTTCATTTGCCCTACGGCACTTTACCTTTTATTTGCATTTATTTATTTTATTTTTAATTAAATTAGATAAAAACGCCCCTAGACACGCCCCCAAGGTACTTGCGGCTTTGCTGACCATTTTGCGGCATTTTGCTCTCGCCGCTGCGTCTACTGGCCAAGTTTGAGGCCATTCGGAGCAGGGGCAGTGGCCGAACCGATGATCACTGACGCTCATCAATGCCGCCGATATAGTATGTCAGCCGGCGGTCAAGCGGGGAGACCTTGCTGACAAACCACCGCCGCCCCGCCGCCGCCGTCTTCAGTGGCCTAGCCTGCAGTGGCCTACTGGGCACCATTTGATGAGCCAGCAGCAGCAGCAGAGGGGGGAATAATTGCTCGCTCCCGCCCGCCACGCCTGACGGCGGCGTTCGGTCGCTCGCAGACGCCTTCGGCGTTGGCCTGATCTCAGCTGCTGCTGCTGCTGACTGACTGGCTGACCACTGCTGCTGCTGCTGCTGGCCTGCTGCTGTTGACCTTGGACCATTGCTGCTGGCGCTTCAGCCTTTGGCTTCAGGCCTGCTTCTGAGCAGAAGCAGCAGCCTTTGGCTGGTCAGCTAGTCAGCAGCCGCCGCCGCCGCCACCACCACCATCGCGAGCACTGTCCACTGTCCGGCTTCGATGTAGTGCTCTTATGTAGGCTAGTTGAGTGTAGGGCGGGGGGCGGCGGGTAGGTTAAACTTCCACCACCACTATCCTCTTCCTCCTTCTCCTTTTTCCCGCCGCTGCTGCTCTGCTGCAGCTGTTAATTGAATTTATTTTTTATTTTTTTATTTTATTTAATTTTTATTTTTATTTGATTTTTATTTGATTTTTATTTGATTTTTATTTGTATTTTTTTGTTTTGATTTGCTTTTGCTAGCCACTTCTCCTACCTCTCACCTTTCATTTGCCCTACGGCACTTTACCTTTTATTTGCATTTATTTATTTTATTTTTAATTAAATTAGATAAAACGCCCCTAGACACGCCCCCAAGGTACTTGCGGCTTTGCTGACCATTTTGCGGCATTTTGCTCTCGCCGCTGCGTCTACTGGCCAAGTTTGAGGCCATTCGGAGCAGGGGCAGTGGCCGAACCGATGATCACTGACGCTCATCAATGCCGCCGATATAGTATGTCAGCCGGCGGTCAAGCGGGGAGACCTTGCTGACAAACCACCACCACCACCACCACCGCCGCCGCCGTCTTCAGTGGCCTAGCCTGCAGTGGCCTACTGGGCACCATTTGATGAGCCAGCAGCAGCAGCAGAGGGGGGAATAATTGCTCGCTCCCGCCCGCCACGCCTGACGGCGGCGTTCGGTCGCTCGCAGACGCCTTCGGCGTTGGCCTGATCTCAGCTGAACTGTTGACTGACTGGCTGACCACTGCTGCTGCTGCTGCTGGCCTGCTGCTGTTGACCTTGGACCATTGCTGCTGGCGCTTCAGCCTTTGGCTTCAGGCCTGCTTCTGAGCAGAAGCAGCAGCCTTTGGCTGGTCAGCTAGTCAGCAGCCGCCGCCGCCGCCACCACCACCATCGCGAGCACTGTCCACTGTCCGGCTTCGATGTAGTGCTCTTATGTAGGCTAGTTGAGTGTAGGGCGGGGGGCGGCGGGTAGGTTAAACTTCCACCACCACTATCCTCTTCCTCCTTCTCCTTTTTCCCGCCGCTGCTGCTCTGCTGCAGCTGTTAATTGAATTTATTTTTTTTATTTTTTTATTTTATTTAATTTTTATTTTTATTTGATTTTTATTTGATTTTTATTTGATTTTTATTTGTATTTTTTTGTTTTGATTTGCTTTTGCTAGCCACTCCTCCTACCTCACCTTTCATTTGCCCTACGGCACTTTACCTTTTATTTGCATTTATTTATTTTATTTTTAATTAAATTAGATAAAAACGCCCCTAGACACGCCCCCAAGGTACTTGCGGCTTTGCTGACCATTTTGCGGCATTTTGCTCTCGCCGCTGCGTCTACTGGCCAAGTTTGAGGCCATTCGGAGCAGGGGCAGTGGCCGAACCGATGATCACTGACGCTCATCAATGCCGCCGATATAGTATGTCAGCCGGCGGTCAAGCGGGGAGACCTTGCTGACAAACCACCGCCGCCGCCCTTCAGTGGCCTAGCCTGCAGTGGCCTACTGGGCACCATTTGATGAGCCAGCAGCAGCAGCAGAGGGGGGAATAATTGCTCGCTCCCGCCCGCCACGCCTGACGGCGGCGTTCGGTCGCTCGCAGACGCCTTCGGCGTTGGCCTGATCTCAGCTGAATTGTTGACTGACTGGCTGACCACTGCTGCTGCTGCTGCTGGCCTGCTGCTGTTGACCTTGGACCATTGCTGCTGGCGCTTCAGCCTTTGGCTTCAGGCCTGCTTCTGAGCAGAAGCAGCAGCCTTTGGCTGGTCAGCTAGTCAGCAGCCGCCGCCGCCGCCACCACCACCATCGCGAGCACTGTCCACTGTCCGGCTTCGATGTAGTGCTCTTATGTAGGCTAGTTGAGTGTAGGGCGGGGGGCGGCGGGTAGGTTAAACTTCCACCACCACTATCCTCTTCCTCCTTCTCCTTTTTCCCGCCGCTGCTGCTCTGCTGCAGCTGTTAATTGAATTTATTTTTTTTATTTTTTTATTTTATTTAATTTTTATTTTTATTTGATTTTTATTTGATTTTTATTTGATTTTCATTTGTATTTTTTTGTTTTGATTTGCTTTTGCTAGCCACTCCTCCTACCTCTCACCTTTCATTTGCCCTACGGCACTTTACCTTTTATTTGCATTTATTTATTTTATTTTTAATTAAATTAGATAAAAACGCCCCTAGACACGCCCCCAAGGTACTTGCGGCTTTGCTGACCATTTTGCGGCATTTTGCTCTCGCCGCTGCGTCTACTGGCCAAGTTTGAGGCCATTCGGAGCAGGGGCAGTGGCCGAACCGATGATCACTGACGCTCATCAATGCCGCCGATATAGTATGTCAGCCGGCGGTCAAGCGGGGAGACCTTGCTGACAAACCACCGCCGCCGCCGTCTTCAGTGGCCTAGCCTGCAGTGGCCTACTGGGCACCATTTGATGAGCCAGCAGCAGCAGCAGAGGGGGGAATAATTGCTCGCTCCCGCCCGCCACGCCTGACGGCGGCGTTCGGTCGCTCGCAGACGCCTTCGGCGTTGGCCTGATCTCAGCTGAATTGTTGACTGACTGGCTGACCACTGCTGCTGCTGCTGCTGCTGCTGCTGTTGACCTTGGACCATTGCTGCTGGCGCTTCAGCCTTTGGCTTCAGGCCTGCTTCTGAGCAGAAGCAGCAGCCTTTGGCTGGTCAGCTAGTCAGCAGCCGCCGCCGCCGCCACCACCACCATCGCGAGCACTGTCCACTGTCCGGCTTCGATGTAGTGCTCTTATGTAGGCTAGTTGAGTGTAGGGCGGGGGGCGGCGGGTAGGTTAAACTTCCACCACCACTATCCTCCCTTTCCTTTTCCGCGCGCTGCCTTGGCTGTTAATTGATTTTTTTTACTTTTTATTCTATTTACTTTATTTTATTGTTATTTATTTCTGATTTGATTGTATTTGTTTTTTGTTTGATTTGCTTTTGCTAGCCCGCCTAGTTAACCTTCATTTCCACTACTCTTCCTTTCCTTTTTTCTTCTTTATTTTTTTTAATTAAATGTATAAACGCTAGACACCCCCAGGTACTTGCGGCTTTGCTGACCATTTTTGCGCATTTTTATTCTGGTTGTTCTATTGATTTTTGAGCATTTTTGTAGCAGTGGCCTGACCAGCTGATCACTGACCTCACTCAATTGCCATAGTATTACCTATTTGGCGTTAGGAGTTTATTGTATACAACAACGCCGCCGCGTTTCAGTGCCACGTACTTGGGCCTATGGGCACCATTTTGAGGCATGCACGCGCAGAGGGGATATTCTCGCCAGTCGCGCACTTCGACGCGGCGTCGGTCGCTCGCAGAACCTTCGGCGTCCTGACTCATCAATGCGCTGATATAGTGTGACCATCGGTCTGCTGGGCTGCTCCTGCTGACTAACCTTGCCATTGCGCTGCTTCAGCCTTGCCTGCAGGCCTGCTTCTGAGCAGAGCAGCAGCCTTTGGCTGGTCAGCTAGTCATCAGCCGCCGCCGCCGCCACCCCAAACCATCGCGAGCAC
The DNA here is from genome assembly GCA_024499935.1 of Tyrophagus putrescentiae. Classification (NCBI taxonomy): domain Eukaryota; kingdom Metazoa; phylum Arthropoda; class Arachnida; order Sarcoptiformes; family Acaridae; genus Tyrophagus; species Tyrophagus putrescentiae. The sequence goes on from JAMZRA010000054.1 coordinate 46,012, forward strand.
TGTCCACTGTCCGGCTTCGATGTAGTGCTCTTATGTAGGCTAGTTGAGTGTAGGCGGGGGCGTCGGGTAGGTTAAACTTCCACCACACTATCCTCTTCCTCCTTCGCCTTGTTCCCGCCGCTGCTGGCTCTGCTGCAGCTGTTTATTGATTTATTTTTTAGTGTTATTTATTTAATTTTATTTTATTGATTTTTATTTGATTTTTTTATTTGATTTTTATTTGTATTTTTTTGTTTTGATTTGCTTTTGCTAGCCACTCCTCCTACCTCACCTTTCATTTGCCCTACGGCACTTTACCTTTTATTTGCATTTATTTATTTTATTTTTAATTAATTAGATTACTAACGCCAACTCGCCACCTCATTGCATTGTTGTTTTTTTTTTATTATAAACTTGCGGCTTTGCTGACCATTTTGCGGCATTTTGCTCTCGCCGCTGCGTCTACTGGCCAAGTTTGAGGCCATTCGGAGCAGGGGCAGTGGCCGAACCGATGATCACTGACGCTCATCAATGCCGCCGATATAGTATGTCAGCCGGCGGTCAAGCGGGGAGACCTTGCTGACAAACCACCACCACCACCACCACCGCCGCCGCCGTCTTCAGTGGCCTAGCCTGCAGTGGCCTACTGGGCACCATTTGATGAGCCAGCAGCAGCAGCAGAGGGGGGAATAATTGCTCGCTCCCGCCCGCCACGCCTGACGGCGGCGTTCGGTCGCTCGCAGACGCCTTCGGCGTTGGCCTGATCTCAGCTGAATTGTTGACTGACTGGCTGACCACTGCTGCTGCTGCTGCTGGCCTGCTGCTGTTGACCTTGGACCATTGCTGCTGGCGCTTCAGCCTTTGGCTTCAGGCCTGCTTCTGAGCAGAAGCAGCAGCCTTTGGCTGGTCAGCTAGTCAGCAGCCGCCGCCGCCGCCACCACCACCATCGCGAGCACTGTCCACTGTCCGGCTTCGATGTAGTGCTCTTATGTAGGCTAGTTGAGTGTAGGGCGGGGGGCGGCGGGTAGGTTAAACTTCCACCACCACTATCCTCTTCCTCCTTCTCCTTTTTCCCGCCGCTGCTGCTCTGCTGCAGCTGTTAATTGAATTTATTTTTTATTTTTTTATTTTATTTAATTTTTATTTTTATTTGATTTTTATTGATTTTATTGTGATTTTTATTTGTTTTTTTTGTTTTGATTGCTTTGCTGCCACTCTCCTACTCTTCACCTTTCATTTGCCCTACGGCACTTTACCTTTTATTTGCATTTATTTATTTTATTTTTAATTAAATTAGATAAAAACGCCCCTAGACACGCCCCCAAGGTACTTGCGGCTTTGCTGACCATTTTGCGGCATTTTGCTCTCGCCGCTGCGTCTACTGGCCAAGTTTGAGGCCATTCGGAGCAGGGGCAGTGGCCGAACCGATGATCACTGACGCTCATCATGCCGCCGATATAGTATGTCAGCGGCGGTCAAGCGGGAGACCTTGCTGACAACCACCCCCCCCGCGCGCTCTTCAGTGGCCTAGCCTGCAGTGGCCTACTGGCACCATTTGATGAGCCAGCAGCAGCAGCAAGGGGGAATAATTGCTCGCTCCCGCCCGCCACGCCTGACGGCGGCGTTCGGTCGCTCGCAGACGCCTTCGGCGTTGGCCTGATCTCAGCTGAATTGTTGACTGACTGGCTGACCACTGCTGCTGCTGCTGCTGCCTGCTGCTGTTGACCTTGGACCATTGCTGCTGGCGCTTCAGCCTTTGGCTTCAGGCCTGCTTCTGAGCAGAAGCAGCAGCCTTTGGCTGGTCAGCTAGTCAGCAGCCGCCGCCGCCGCCACACACCACCATCGCGAGCACTGTCCACTGTCCGGCTTCGATGTAGTGCTCTTATGTAGGCTAGTTGAGTGTAGGGCGGGGGCGGCGGGTAGTTAAACTTCCACCACCACTATCCTCTTCCTCCTTCTCCTTTTTCCCGCCGCTGCTGCTCTGCTGCAGCTGTTAATTGAATTTATTTTTTTTATTTTTTTATTTTATTTAATTTTTATTTTTATTTGATTTTTATTTGATTTTTATTTGATTTTTATTTGTATTTTTTTGTTTTGATTTGCTTTTGCTAGCCACTCCTCCTACCTCACCTTTCATTTGCCCTACGGCACTTTACCTTATATTTGCATTTATTTATTTTATTTTTAATTAAATTAGATAAAAACGCCCCTAGACACGCCCCCAAGGTACTTGCGGCTTTGCTGACCATTTTGCGGCATTTTGCTCTCGCCGCTGCGTCTACTGGCCAAGTTTGAGGCCATTCGGAGCAGGGGCAGTGGCCGAACCGATGATCACTGACGCTCATCAATGCCGCCGATATAGTATGTCAGCCGGCGGTCAAGCGGGGAGACCTTGCTGACAAACCACCACCACCACCACCGCCGCCGCCGTCTTCAGTGGCCTAGCCTGCAGTGGCCTACTGGGCACCATTTGATGAGCCAGCAGCAGCAGCAGCAGAGGGGGGAATAATTGCTCGCTCCCGCCCGCCACGCCTGACGGCGGCGTTCGGTCGCTCGCAGACGCCTTCGGCGTTGGCCTGATCTCAGCTGAATTGTTGACTGACTGGCTGACCACTGCTGCTGCTGCTGCTGCTGCTGTTGACCTTGGACCATTGCTGCTGGCGCTTCAGCCTTTGGCTTCAGGCCTGCTTCTGAGCAGAAGCAGCAGCCTTTGGCTGGTCAGCTAGTCAGCAGCCGCCGCCGCCGCCACCACCACCATCGCGAGCACTGTCCACTGTCCGGCTTCGATGTAGTGCTCTTATGTAGCTAGTTGAGTGTAGGGCGGGGGGCGGCGGGTAGGTTAAACTTCCACCACCACTATCCTCTTCCCTTCTCCTTTTTCCCGCCGCTGCTGCTCTGCTGCAGCTGTTAATTGAATTTATTTTTTATTTTTTTATTTTATTTAATTTTTATTTTTATTTGATTTTTATTTGATTTTTATTTGATTTTTATTTGTATTTTTTTGTTTTGATTTGCTTTTGCTAGCCACTTCTCCTACCTCTCACCTTTCATTTGCCCTACGGCACTTTACCTTTTATTTGCATTTATTTATTTTATTTTTAATTAAATTAGATAAAAACGCCCCTAGACACGCCCCCAAGGTACTTGCGGCTTTGCTGACCATTTTGCGGCATTTTGCTCTCGCCGCTGCGTCTACTGGCCAAGTTTGAGGCCATTCGGAGCAGGGGCAGTGGCCGAACCGATGATCACTGACGCTCATCAATGCCGCCGATATAGTATGTCAGCCGGCGGTCAAGCGGGGAGACCTTGCTGACAAACCACCACCACCACCACCACCGCCGCCGCCGTCTTCAGTGGCCTAGCCTGCAGTGGCCTACTGGGCACCATTTGATGAGCCAGCAGCAGCAGCAGAGGGGGGAATAATTGCTCGCTCCCGCCCGCCACGCCTGACGGCGGCGTTCGGTCGCTCGCAGACGCCTTCGGCGTTGGCCTGATCTCAGCTGAATTGTTGACTGACTGGCTGACCACTGCTGCTGCTGCTGGCTGCTGCCCTGCTGCTGTTGACCTTGGACCATTGCTGCTGGCGCTTCAGCCTTTGGCTTCAGGCCTGCTTCTGAGCAGAAGCAGCAGCCTTTGGCTGGTCAGCTAGTCAGCAGCCGCCGCCGCCGCCACCACCACCATCGCGAGCACTGTCCACTGTCCGGCTTCGATGTAGTGCTCTTATGTAGGCTAGTTGAGTGTAGGGCGGGGGGCGGCGGGGAGGTTAAACTTCCACCACCACTATCCTCTTCCTCCTTCTCCTTTTTCCCGCCGCTGCTGCTCTGCTGCAGCTGTTAATTGAATTTATTTTTTATTTTTTTATTTTATTTAATTTTATTTTTATTTGATTTTTATTTGATTTTTATTTGATTTTTATTTGTATTTTTTTGTTTTGATTTGCTTTTGCTAGCCACTTCTCCTACCTCTCACCTTTCATTTGCCCTACGGCACTTACCTTTTATTTGCATTATTATTTTATTTTAATTAAATTAGATAAAAACGCCCTAG
>JAMZRA010000056.1:0-10086 GCA_024499935.1 Tyrophagus putrescentiae
AAAGCAAAACAGCACATTTTAGCTCTTGAAAGTGGTGCAGTTAAGGAAACCAGAAGCAGTGCAAAGGAAACGCGTAACATAAAGGTTTAGTGTCACAAGTAGGCCGTCACAGAATAGAGAGTCATTTTGACAGTGTCAGCCGATTGATCCGGCAGGACTAGAGTTTTGAGCTAGTTTACAAACTAAAAATAAACTGCCGGGATTTTGCTGGGCTGCAATTGCCATACATTTAGTGACACTGTGGACACCAAAAACGGCCAGTAATGTTGCCCGCTGCTGCTCATTTTTGACAAAACACAACTAAAACAATAGTCATCTTTGTGAATTGATTAATCCACATCAAACTTTTTTGAAATTTTGACAGAGCAATTGGCAATCAAAATAGCTCAAAATTGGCCACTCGCCTCTTATTGGTCCACTTTCTCTACACTGTAAAAAGTTCAGTCGCATTGAGAAGAAAGACACAAGAATCAAGCAGGCACTTTTGCCCAAAGACCACCACCACCACCCCGACAGTGATGGCTCAATTGCAGGGCCTTGCTAACTCATTGTTCTGTTCAAGTAGGGGAAAGTGGTGAAAGTTATAAAGTCAGGTAGCGGCAGGGTGGCGGCTTGTGTAAGTGTGTCAGGCACTTACCAGTGTCTCTTTTCCGTCCATTCGCCTTCCAATCGCTTCACTGACCACTGTTTTGCTCATTAGTCGGCGGCAGAAGGTGCTCGGAGGCAAACACTACACCAAATAGGAATCGCTCAATGACACACACACACAACACACACAGACAGGAGACAGCGTAATCTTGTTGTCCCCCCCGTGCTTGCACCATGTGTGCCCACCTAGGTGGTAATAAGACACTGACAAAAGTGGGGTCGACAGTGACGATTGGAGCAGCTGTTGTCTCGTGGCATGCCACTAATTGCCCAAAGTAATCAGCTAATTGATCCCTGTGTGGTGTGATCACTGGTGCCGCTGTCTTTATGCCTTTCTTTTCTTCTTCTTCTCTTTCTCTCCCTTTTTACTTAGGCAGACACTGCACTTTTGCAGCCTGGCGCCAGGAGACGACGACAATGACTCAAAGACGAGGGGCTCTTTGATGGCTGGCTAACGAGACAAAGCTCCATTCTCCGCCAAAAGACACAACATCCATGGACCAGCTCAGTCGGCAGTGTCACACATTTAGCCTTCCGACGGGGGTTCACTTCGAAGCTCACGCATTCCAAATATGGTTAACATGCTGCCTAACAGTTTCAGACTAGTCAGTGGCTGGCTGGTTAGCGAGCACATTCGTCGGCGACAAAGGTGCCGACAAGTGGCAGGAGACTAAGGGACAGGAGAAAGTGATGTGAGTGAGACGACTGCTAACATCGGCAGTTGGTTTTGGTCGGAGTCGCCCTTCTGCCAAGCCATCAACTGCATCAGACTTTCTCTTTTTCACTCTCTTTTTAGTGTTTGTCTAGATTTTTGTAAACTGCTGCTGTTCCGGCACTAAAAGTACTTGTTTTTTGCTTTGAAGGTACTAACTAGAGTTTTCATTAGCAAGTGCTGTGTTATATGCAATTGCAAACAGTGGTTTGCAGTTTCATATGCAAAAAGTTTCATCCGTCTGTGCGCTGTGTTCATCATCTCTGTTGTGATGTGAACTTTTGATTTTTTGCAGTCAAACTAAATGGAATGTCTGCACTGGCCAACTGCGTGCTCTTAACTTTGCGTAGCAGACTCAAAAACTCTGTTGTGTGGTGATGGTTAAATAGCACTCAAAACTAGTAGCACACACAAGTGAAATGAATTTGATTTTGTATTATTATAATCCTTAAAGAAAATATAGAAAACCAAAAATACAGGGCAAATCCTTTAGCCTCGATGTTTCTAATCGTTGTCGCTAATGTAGAAGTTGATGTGATGCGTTAGTTTTTTTGTACAATATATAACAGGAGAATAGGGAACTTTTCTAATTAGTAATAATATGTGATGTATGTTTCAGTGAGCAATAGAGATAGGTTCTTTCACTGGAACCACCGTGAAGCGAGAAATAATCTGTTGTTCCGAAATGATCGGCTTCATCTGCATGTTGTTCCCTGAGTGAGAGTTGCCGCCATCTCCATTGACGCCTTCTTCGGACTGCAGATCAGAGGAAGAAGTGGCATTGATCACAGCCGCAGCACCATTGCCTTCCGGCTCACCACTGTAACGACTGGGCACGTAGAAGTAAGCCATCACGGCAAAAATGGCCGTGACGATGGCCATTGCCGAGGCGTAGAAAATACACTCCTGACTAAAAGAAAAAAGAGAAGATCGTCATTAGAGTGAAAAACGGGAAAAAAGTTTTGACTGCACACGACTGCTTACGATTGAGGGTGAAAAATGTTAAAGTTGGCAGTGACAGCGATGATCAAATTTCCAGTGGCGACGTTGAGTAGCCAGGCGGCCTGCAGCACCGGCCTTATCGACGCCGGCGTCTGAGCGTAGGCGAACTCGAGGCCGACTGAGGAGAGCATGACCTCGGCGAAAGCCATTGCCAGGTACTGCGGTACCTGCCAGAAGACCGACAGCTGATTCGCCTCTACAATCTTCGTCAGTACCTTTGTGAAGTTGACTTCCTAAAAAAGGGGGAGGGAGAAACAAAAGTGTAAAAGTTTTTTCTTTTTAGTTACAGCAGCAGTTACTTACCTTTTTCAAATTACCGTATATCAGCTGAACATAGGTAGCGCCCTGTTCGAGGCCTTTTAGGACGCCCCTGTGCTTTTCTCCAATGCCCATCACAATTTGGTTGTCGTTTTCCTTGCTCCCCACCTCTATCTCAAACGGATCCAAGTAGCCGACGGTTTCCCAAATCCTAAACGTGTCTGGGAAATTATTCCTCCAGTAGGTAGAAGAATAGTTCGACATTTTGTGCACATTTAGTTCACTAGAATGACCTGAAAAAGTGAAAATTTTTCGTTCTTCCGAAAAAGGGAAATACTCGAAGAGGCTGAAAAGCGTATACAGACGAGCCTTGCCGCCTTCCAGCGGCTTTCTTATTATGTTTTCAGGGTAAAGGACGACCAGGTTGCTGTTCACCGACAAATTCTCCCAAACCTGATCCAGACTATCGTAGTCAATTTTGAAGAGAAGGGTGGTGTCCTCGTGCAGGCGGGGAAAAGTTGCATTGTAGTCGAAACGCATGAGTCCATACATACACGTGTCGTTAAAAGTGACTGGAAAGTTGGCCAGCTGGTCGGCGGGAACGTCTTTCAAGAGGAGCGTCTGCTGGTTGATGCTGCCATGTACAGTGGTGATGTGATTCTAACACCGCAGCTAATATTAGGGCAACACACGCCGTTCAGGAGGACAACGTGGTGATGACCGGGCAGCATGGCCGCCGGCTGCTCCTACAGTGGGGTGAAATGAGTGAGCTACAGTGTGTACAGTCGAACCACAACCACAACAAACGAATCTCAGTCGTACCAGTTCAAGGTGCTGCTGCACAAGGCGCAAAGGAGGAAGGAAGACGCCGCGAGAGGCTTCCAAAGGTCATCTGCTGCAGGGGACGGAGACAAAGCCTCATCTTGGTCATCAGCGGGAAGATGGCGTACTTAAAGAGAGGAACCATCAGAGTGACCAGCAGAGCGTTGATCACCCCAATCTGGTCCGCCTTGATGGTGAAGGCAAACAGGCCAAGATTTCGATTTGGGTGTTCATGTGCGTCGCCTGAGAGCGTCCACCGACTGGCCATTTGCCCGAACAGTGCCCAGAAGAGCGGCATTGGCAGAAGGGGAAGAGAGCAGACATAAGGGCACGAACGTCGTTGATGGTTTGGCGCTGAAATAAGAAAAAGGGGTTAGTTTTAGAAAGAAAAAAGGTTCTTTGTTTTAAAAGGCAGAAACGTACATCAAACTTGCCGTCAGCATATTCCAACCAGTGGTTTTTCTTTCGACTGAACTACCACTGAACAACTTCTTCCAGAGGGCGTACTGAAAACGAAAAGTTTTAAAAAAGAACTTTTAATAAATTCAGTAACTCACGCAGACCAGTGGAGCGTTGTGAAGAGGATGTTGTTCGTTTTGGGCAGGCTGTTGACGTGGTAGTTGCCGCGAACTGAAAGTACTTTAAGGCACTGGCAATGAGAAAGAATAGTACAGCGAGGAACAATGGGACGACTGGCAGGGCAAAAAAAAGCGGGAAACAGTCGTCGCGACCAAAGCAGTGGACGTCCTGGCGCAGTATGGGTGTGAGGAAAATGGAAAGCAGAATACCGCCAACGTTGATGACCAGGTAAAAGAGAGAGAAAAACTGCGCCAGCTTTTTCCTCTTTGAAGTGGATTGAAATTGATCGCTAGTAAGATGTTGATAAAAATTAGGTTCATTAATTCAATCATTAAAACTTGTGCATTGCTTTTCTTCTTCACACTTACCCGTCAAAAGCCGCCGACACGCAGGGCTTGACGCCGCCGCCGCCGGTACTCGTAGGGAACTAGAATTTTCCCTTTTGAAAGTGACTTTGTTCTATTTTAGTAATCCCGCTATTGCCACCCTACGTGAGCAATCGAATCTGCAGAAAACCGCTTTTAGATCATAGAGCTAAATTCCGAGCCTGATAGGGAGCGGTAAAGAAGCTGATTCTGTGCCAAAAGATTAGGCACTTAGCCAAAATACTAGGCACCCAGCCAAAAAGACTAGAGCCTTGCCCAGAACACCAAAATGCAACCATAGAAGGTGTGCAAAAGGAAAGGGGTGGTCGCATACCATCACTTCCGAGACGTAACTATCACTAGGAATCCCAAGAACCCCGATGCAACACCAATGAAATCCCCAGCCGAGCGAGTATAAAAGGACGACAACAGCACACCGTCAGAACAGTGAACAATGATCAGTGAGAGTGATCAATGAACAGTGCGCAACTAGCAACCGACAAAGAAGAAACTGAGTGACAAGAGAACCTCAGACTAGCCGAAGCTAGAACCTGCCGAAAGTTGACGCCGACACTCCGTTAAACTGCTAACGTAAAAGAGCAGCACCTGAAGACCGACCTTTGACCTTTTGTCTACTTCTTTTAATTGTTGTACTTCTGAAACATCCTAATAATTCTCTTTGATTGTGCTCACCAATAATTAAATAAAACTCAACTAATCAACAAAATACCCCCTTTACACTGTGTCTACCCTGATCAAGTACCCCAGTGAGAAAGAGAGTGAGAGACTAGTGAAATAACCAAAGAGAGTAAGAAGAACCTGGAAACCTGAACCCAGGGCTAATGCAAGTGAGACAAAGAGCCCCCGGTTTCTCCCCCCTACAACTGGCATGATTGCTGTGAAGCCTACAACTTAGTAAGACTGAACTAGGACCAGAAACGCGGAAAGAACCGAAGCCCACAACTCAGTAAGACTGAACTAGGACCTGAAACGCGGAAAAAACCGAAGCCCACAACTGAAACTGAATTAGGACCTGAGACGCTGACAGAACGCAAGCCCACAACTGAAACTGACCTAGGACTGAACTAGGACCGCAAAAAAGTACTAAAAGAAAAGAAATCTGAAGCTCGCTTAAAGAAAAGCTGGAGCAACGAAAATCGCGAGAACCGCGAAGCTGAAAAATCAACTGATTCAACCAAACCAACCCAAACATCGAAAGTGCACTTTAATCTAAACAACCCTGAGCATCTGCTGTTAAAGTCGACATTAGCAACAGAACATACACCTCAAGGTCAACGAACTACAAAACCATGGTACTCGAAATTGAATCAAACTGCATGCTGAATTGCGAACCGAATCGCACACCCATCTACGAGCCGAATCGTGAGATGACCTTTGACCTCAACCTGAACAAAGTTGAACAACGCGTTGAGAATGTTAAGAAACATTCTGATGAAGAAAGGATTGGAAATCCTAACGACAAGGTGAAACGACCTTTTGGGTCAATTGAAGGGTCAACTGCTGAAATGATTGGTAATGAAATGAAGCCAATGTCACCTGTGTCAACTGCTGAAACAATTGGCCAAATTAAGGAGCCATTGTCAACTACTGGGTCAACTGCTGAAATAATTGGCAAAGTAATGGAGCCAATGTCACCAGGGTCAACTGTTGAGACGAATGGCAAAGTAATGAAGCCTACGTCACCTGAACTAATTAAAGCTGCTGAAACTAAACTACCTGACCGACTGAACAGTACTGCATCGATGATGATTGAAACTGCGACCCTACTAGCTAAAACAATTTTGCCTGAAGCAAACATTGAAGACTGCGGAAGTCTACTGAAACTGAAAAACCCGAATGAAACTGAATCAACTGACCTCAATGAAATGGAAAATGACCCTGACCCAGCCAAAACAGTTGAATCCGCGGAGGAAGAAACTGAGAAAACTAAAGCAGCAGAGGCTATGAAAGCCACCAAGGCTACGAATGCCATTGAAAATGTTAAGAAAGCAGAGGCTATGAAAGCCACCGAGGCAACGAATGCCATTGAAAATGCAAAGGAAGCAAAGGCAACGAATGCCAAGAAGACAACTAAAGCAGAATCAAAGTATGCCAACCGTTCACCCAATTCTGCAAAGTCAATGAACGCCAGCAAAGAAGCTGAAGAAGTCGCGGCAACGAATGCTGCAAAAGAAACAGGTGAAACAAACACCGTTACCAAAATAACTCAATCTGCAGAGGCAGTGGATGCCACCAAATCGGCAAATGCTGAAAAGGCAGAGGATGCCTGCGACAAGGAAATCGCCTGCAAAGCAGAGGATGCTTGCACAGCAAAGGATGCCCGCAAAACTGAAAATATCTTCAAAATAGAAGACGCCCGCCAAGCTGAGGAAGCTTGTACAGCAGAGAATGCCCGCCAAGCAGAGGAAGCTTGTACATCAGAGGATGCCTGCCAAGCAAAGGATGCTTGCAAAACAGAAAATGCCCGCCAAGCAGAGGATGCTTGCAAAACAGAAAATGCCCGCCAAGCAGAGGATGCTTGCAAAACAGAAATTGCCCGCCAAGCAGAGAATGCGCGCAAAGCAGAGAATGCTACAAATGAAAACAAACAGCCGACTTTTGAGTCCGAATCAAAACTTGAGAAGATGGTGTCGCCTGAAACATCATCACTGCAAACCCCGACAAACCTGACTGACCAGACGAAGACCAGCACGTTTGCTGACCAGAAGGCTGAACTGACTGATTGTCAGCCTGAACACTTGTTCTGTCCAGAGTTACTTCAACTGCTGAATTTGATACCCTCTGAAGGAGAGGATGACAGCGAGTTTAGTGAAAGTGAGGAAACTGACCTGCTGAAACTTGAATCAGACTCTCTACTTAACTTTTCAAGTAAAGTGAAAACTGTGAAAAGCCGAAATGAAGCAGCTGGTTGCGTATCAACTGCTAAAACCGATTCAACCACCAACAATGACAACAACATGCCTGAAATGTTTGGAAATTGTTTCGTGATTTTCAATGCACAACAACTGACAGCCTACAACCGGCACACCTACAAAAATTTGCCCAACTTTTCTGGAAACCCCTTGGAGTGGACTGAATTCATCGAACAGTTCGAGAAAGCTGTTCACAACACTGACTTAGACACTGTGTTTAAGTTGGCCAATCTTCGAGAGAAACTTGATGACAAAACTCGAGAATCAATCAGAAGCTACACTTCGAAAGAGTACAACGAAGTACTGAACATGCTAGATGAACGATTTACTAGCCCTGCCTACGTCATGCAACACATTGAGGAGCATGTGAACTCATTGCCCAGAGCAACTGAAGGCCAGCCAATTGAGAAGACTCAAGAAGCTTTAGATCGCTTGCGATCTGTAGTCGCACTGATGACAATTCACCAGTTAGAGCGATCGTTTGAACTTGAAGTTTTTCGAGCATTTTCCTCGAAAATACCAAAAACGATGTCTGACAAGTACGTCAAGACGCTGAGAGGACAGTTACCCTCTTTGAAAAATTACCTGATGAAAATGGAACCGCTTGTGAAGCAACGCCGAGCTGAATCGATCTACTACCCTGACTTAGCAATGACAAGTCGACGACGAGTTCGTTTTGAAGAAGCAGATGACGAGCAATCATCTGATGATGAGCAAAATGATCGTGAGCATGAGCAGCACTATGAGCCATCACGCCGATCAACTGACCGCCGAGAAATTAGTCGCCGAACAGGAGAACGAATGTACAGCGAGAGACCGGAACACTTTGAAAGTCGCCGAGGAAAGGCTGACCACTATCCGAATGGCCGAGGAATGACTGACTACCGCCCGAGTAGCCGAAGAATGACTGACTATTGCCCGAGTGACCGAGAAAGAATCGAATATCGCCCGAGTATCCGAGAGATGCCTGATTATCGACCGAGAAACCGAGGAGCGCCCGATTACCAGCGCAATGTCCGAGCAATTGAAGCCGAAGAAGATTTTGAAGAAAATTTAAAAGGAAATTTTGAAGGAGACCGTAGTTTCTCCCAGAACGATTTTCCCTGTGCTGAGTGTGGAGCCGAGAACCATGTGCTAGTGTTCTGCCCACTGTTGACGCCATTTCAACGCCGAAATGTGGCCAACAATAACCGACTGTGCTATCTGTGCCTTGGAGAAGGACATCTGAGCTACCAGTGCAACTGCAATATCCGCTGTGACAATTGCGGAGAACGACACACAAGTTTGATTTGTTCAAACTATGAAAATGATGAAGACAAAGATGAAGACGATGAAGAGGATGACGATGAAAACTACGACAACAATCGAGATGACCGCGAGGAGTACAATGACCAGTACGATGACCGCGAGGACTATGATGACCGCGAGGACTACGATGACCGCGAGGACTACGATGACCGCAACGTGCGCAATGGACACGTTGGATTCATCAACAACTACTACAACTAAAGGAGAAATTAACAAAGAGAAAATACTACAGCAACAGTAAAGAAGAGATCAAAAGTTACCAGAAAACTGAACAAACAATTGAATTGATGACAAAGAAGTCAATCAAACAACTAGATGACCAGTAGAAAATGCTACTACAAAACACTGACATGCCTAGATAGACTAGAGCACTCCCAGCGAGGACCTGAGAAACCACCAACACCCACCAGAAGCCGATAACCCTGAAACCAACCGAGAAAGCCGAACACTACCTCCAGAACCATCCACCTGAAGAAGCTGTCGACACAACACCGACAGGACGTCGCTGTGTCTCGAGTAAAGCAAGGGGATGTAGGGAACTAGAATTTTCCCTTTTGAAAGTGACTTTGTTCTATTTTAGTAATCCCGCTATTGCCACCCGACGTGAGCAATCGAATCTGCAGAAAACCGCCTTTAGATCATAGAGCTAAATTCCGAGCCTGATAGGGAGCGGTAAAGAAGCTGATTCTGTGCCAAAAGACTAGGCACTTAGCCAAAATACTAGGCACCCAGCCAAAAAGACTAGAGCCTTGCCCAGAACACCAAAATGCAACCATAGAAGGTGTGCAAAAGGAAAGGGGTGGTCGCATACCATCACTTCCGAGACGCAATAATCACTAGGAATCCCAAGAACCCCGACGCAACACCACTGAAATCCCCAGCCGAGCGAGTATAAAGGGACGACAACAGCACACCGTCAGAACAGTGAACAATGATCAGTGAGAGTGATCAATGAAATGCGCAACTAGCAACCGACAAAGAAGAAACTGAGTGACAAGAGAACCTCAGACTAGCCGAAGCTAGAACCTGCCGAAAGTTGACGCCGACACTCCGTTAAACTGCTAACGTAAAAGAGCAGCACCTGAAGACCGACCTTTGACCTTTTGTCTACTTCTTTTAATTGTTGTACTTCTGAAACATCTTAGTAATTCTCTTTGATTGTGCTCACTAATTATTAAATAAAACTCAACTAATCAACAAAATACCCCCTTTACACTGTGTTTACCCTGATCAAGTACCCCAGTGAGAAAGAGAGTGAGAGACTAGTGAAATAACCAAAGAGAGTAAGAAGAACCTGGAAACCTGGACGTAGGGCTAATGCAAGTGAGACAAAGAGCCCCCGGTTTCTCCCCCCATTTCTGGCATGATTGCTGTTCAGCCTACAACTTAGTAGGACTGTTGGTTCTCTACCCTACACTCGTGCCCAGGGCGACCAAGGCCAGACCGAGGTAGGCATCCA
>JAMZRA010000058.1:0-23517 GCA_024499935.1 Tyrophagus putrescentiae
CTCTTGTTCAAATTGGTACCGTTAGAAGGTTTGGACATGAGGAACACTTTGTATCTCCGTTGTGGCTTAAATCTGGTGTTTCCGCTTCTGTCAAAGGTGTTCGACATTGAAATTCACAAATAATTTTAGCCGGTTTCATAAAACAAGCGTATTTGTGTTTTTTTCTTTTTCATGATTGTACTTTAATTTATGATAAACTATCTAAAAACGTACAACTAAAAAAAGAAAAAAGAAAACATAACATGAAGGCTGTTTTGAACACTGACCTTTGGGTGATGCAATTTGACCCAACAGACACCCTGCGCCCCAAGTCCCATTTTTCGACGCCTTTCCCCCCCAAAACCCCCAAAAAAAAAAAAAAAAAAAATTTTTTTTGCTTTCGCGCGAGCTTTGTGTACATGTTGGGTACTGTTCGAAGGGTTGCCCAGAAGAATAAAAAAATTATCATTTAGTTTTTTTTTCCCCCATTTAGCGGTTCCCTTTTCAATGTTCACTACAGCCTAAGTTTCTTCCTAACACGCTGCTTACGACTCCGGATCCGGAAAGCCGATAATAATATTACCGCAAGGGGAGTCTTTCTGCGCACAGGCCAACGGAAAACGGTGTTCGCTTTTTTCTCAGAGGGAGGGCACTCCCCCGCCGCTGGGGGGAGGTGTGAGGGACACCCCGTGAGGCATGGCAGAGGGACAGAGAACAGGGCGCTGCCGCACCCTCCGCCGCTCACTGTTTGGGGGCGTGTGTGTGAGCTTTGGCACGGGGAGCGTCGCTGTTGTTTTCGCGTTCTATTTCCTGCGTCCCGAGTTCTTGAAATCTCTCGTTTTTTTGGGTATTTTAACTGCTCCCCAATCCCAAATTTTAGTTTGTTTTGTTTTGTTTATACTGTTTCGTGATTCCCAAATGTCTGCTCAACATGGCAAACAAGTTCGCCAAAGTAGTCGTGTTAAAAGGACACCAGTTAGTTTACTACTGCCAGAGCCTTCCGCTTACACTGCAAAAAAGCGCAAAGCAAAAGTGGGGCTAAAAGGGTTGCCAGCAAAAAGAGCAGCGGTCCAGAGCATTTCAACTTCATCAGTGAGGACAGCCCGCGCCGAAAGCGGTCATGGGAAATGGCGGTAAGGTCATTAAGTGGAGAGGAAGACGGAGGAGAGGATGACCAGCCACAACTGTTCGGCAGTTATCAGGTGAGAAATTTGAGACAAAACTGGTCTGTTTTCCCCTATTTTCTATTGAGTTAAAGATGAAAATATGCTAACTACTTTCCTGACCTTTCCTGCTTTAGGCACAACTAGACCTTTACCTCAGCCCCACCACTCACTGAACGGCCAAAATGGTAGAAAAAACGGTGGAGGTGCTGACCCGAGGTCAAAGGGCATCATCGCCAAAAGGGTTCGGTACGAGACGCCGATGCAAAGTACTACACGACAGGAGACCGACGAAGAAGACCTCAAAGCGAACGTTCAAAACTTTCTACAGCTGAACTATTCAAAAGCATTCTATCACTAAACCACCAAACCATCACACTCACCACCACCACCACACCACCACTTCTACACAACTCCAGCTAACCCAAAAGTGCGACAGCTTAGTAGCAGCAGCGTGACCCCAAAGAACAGTCCTACATCAGCATCCCTAATCAGTCAGTAAACTACCGCAGCCAAAACCGCAACCAAAAGCAAAGCCAAAACGAAAGGCCCTGAAGTGCACCGGTGCGAGCAGTGCGGCCTGGTCTTCCAGACGGCGGCATCTCCCCCCACCAGCTGAAACCTACGACCGCCCACCACGCCTCCATCCACCAAAGCCAAAGCCCAAACCGAAAGGCCCCTGAAGTGCCACGGCCCCGAGCAGTACGGGCTGGTCTCAGACGGCGACCTCCTCGCCGCCCCTAGCTGGCACCGGGTACCGAGCCCCGGAGAGCCTCTCCAGCTCGACCCTCATCCCTCCGATCCCGCGCCCGGGGCACCTGTCCCGTCCACCGGACCGAAAGTCCCTTCACACGTCGCCCCCACCAAGTACGATGGCGGGAGGATCCTCTCCCGCTGGAGTGCCCTCCGTGTTCAGCCGCAGGACTCCGTCCCTACCGGACCTGATCCCTCACATGCCCAGCCAGCGAGGAGGAGCTCCGGGGGCGCCATGCAGCTGCCCCGCAGGCACACGCAGGTCTTCGGCAATGAAAATGGCATCTCGTGCCGCTGCCCATCATCAACAGCGTCAGCAATTCGCCGCAGGCGCCGCGCGATGGGCGTTTCTGCCGCCGTTGCCGCCGCTTCGACCGCCGGCCATTTTGCCGCCGCCCATTCTGTCGCGCGTCGATTCTACCGGCGCACAATTCTCCGCCGGCCGCCGACAATTTACCGGCGCAGCCAGTTCTTTCGCAAAAGCTCTTCCGCCACCGATTTCGCCTCCTCAACTTCTCCAGTCGCCGCCAGTTATTCCGTCTCCAGTTCTTCTGCCTCAGGAAGTTTTTCCGCCCTCAATTCAACCTTCGCTTCCGGTTCAATCGCTTCCGATTCAACCATCACCACCACCGCCAGTGGTGGTGGTGGGAGCTGTTGTTGTTCAACAACAATCATCATCATCACTGCCGCCACAACAGCCGCCGCCCTCACAACAGCCTCCTCCAGCTACCAGCAGCAGCAGCAGCAGCAGAACCTTTGAATTGAAAACCAATTTGCAGGGGCCGCCAGTTCCAATCTTTTCCACCGAAAAAGTGAACGCAGGCACTAAAGCAGGTGGCACCAGCTCTAGCTTAGCCAGCTCCGCCCACCACCACCACCACCACCACCACCACCACCAGACAGTACCGCCGCCACCGATCAGCGACATTAAGAAGGCGGTGGAAGGAGAAGGAGGATGAGACGGCGGCGGCGCCCATCAGCGATCTGCGCCAGTCGCCGCTGTGGAGCCTCCAGGCGCTCTACAACCGCCTGGACCGCGACCGGCTGATGAAGGACCGCCTCTTTCACCCCTTTTCTGTAGCTCTGATGAGGAAGAGTAGTAGTGCAAAAGTAGTCCTTTTCAAATACCTGCGAAGAGCGAGCCTAATATAATTACAAAAGTAGATTAAACTTTGAACTTCTACTTTATTGACATGTGCACTGCAAAGTTTTGAAGATCTAAAGACTTGAAGACTGAAAAAACTGGCGCTTTTAAAAAAGAAAAAAAGTTTAATCGTGTAAATAGTGTACAGATTAGAAAAGGAGTTGAGTGGTGAAGAAGGGAAGATAATATCAGACGGCCATGGTGGTGAGGAAGATAAAGTGACAGTGGTGTGGGAAAAGATTAGTGGCTCACGTCTGTTGTTGAAGGGTGGTTTGGTGGTGGGTGGATGGGATGAGCTGGAAAGGGGCGTGTCCGTGGTTGGAGATTACTTCTCAGCCTCGGCCTCACCAGCTCCTCCTCCTTCTTCGGGAGAATCTTTAAAGGAGGTGCTCCCTGATGACCAGCCAAGTTTCTGGATCAGGCGGCTCCTCACCATCCTCGATATAATCCCGATGGTGAATGGCGACAATGTGCCTGATGGCCTGTTGTCTTGTCGCACATTCCATTTCGCACAGCGGAAAGTTGCAAAAGTAGGGCTTCACGCCCGTGTGTTTTCGAAGGTGACGCTTGAGATGGTGACTAATGATGAGTTTACCGCATCCGGGCTCAGGACAAGCGACCTTCTTTTCAGCTCTCTGTTTTTGGCTGCGACTTTGGATTGTTGGCAATGTTTTCGTGATCAGTGTCCTTAGACTGCTGTTCAATGTCACTACCATCAGCACCGTCATCAAAGGTCGAGTCACCATAGTCATCCTCCTGGTCATCATCAAGTGGATCATCGATCTGCAGTTCCACAGTGATCGCTTTCTTCTTGTTTGGCTGAGTGCTGTTGTTGCCACCATCACCCTCGGCCATTCGCTTGTAAAGCCCCGAAAACGGTTGAGAAAGAGGAACTGAAGAAGAAGAAGAGGGACCCGGCTTGGACTTGGCTGCAAAGATCATCTTGCTTTTTGGTGGCTGAAAAGATGGCACTGGTTGAGTGTTCATTGGTGACTTGGTGGTCGGCGGTTTCGCTGGAGTTGGAGTGCAAACGTCATAGACTTTCACCTGATCATTGTCAGCACTTTTCGGAGGCAGCAGCATCTCCTTGACCTGTTCCACCATCTCTTCAAACAGCCCATCGACGATGGGCTCCATTGCCTGACGCAGTCGGTCCTTCACCAGCGTCTTTTGACTAATGAAAAAGGAGTCCACAAACGAATGCAGCATCAAAGGGTCGGTTTGGGCAATGTGACTGTTAAGTGAAAACATTGTGGTGGTGAGAGATGAATGCAGATTTCAATTGAAGACACACACTTTTCACATGGAACAAATTAAATGAGAAAACACTTAGTTAAATAATCAGTTTTAATTTCAAATTTCTAAATGTTGACTATCTTTTAGAACTTTTGGCTAAGTTGATTTAAACGTCACTACTTTCCCTTTTCAATTCATCTTTTGGTTTTTAGTGTTACTTGTGTATTAGCTTTTTTGTGATTAACAAACTACTACTCATCTCTCACCACAATGCTCTCCATCGGCAGTCAACTTGCCCTGCGCAACCCCTCAATGTTGCATTCGTTTGTGGACTCCTTTTTTCTAAGCAAGAAAACGATGGTGAAGGACCGACTGCGTCAGTCAATGGAGACCATCGTCGACGGGCTTGTTTGATGAGATGGTCGAGCAGATCAAGGTGTCGCTGCTGCCGCCCAAAACTGGCAATGACCAGGTGAAATGTCTGCGTTTGCACTCCAACTCCAGCAAAACCATCGGCCAGCAAGTCGCCAATGGACACTTCAGCGGTGCCACCTTCTCAGCCGCCGATCAGCAAGATGGTCTTTGCGACCAAGTCCAAGCCTGGTCCTTCCTCTTCAGCTGCTTCTCAACCGTTTTCTGGTCTTTACAAACGAATGGCCGAAGAGGATGGCAACAACAGCCAGCCAAACAAGAAGAAAGCGATCACTGTGGAACTGCAGATTGATGGTCCACTTGATGACGACGAGGAGGATGACTATGGTGACGTGGCCCTTGATGAAAGTGCTGGAGTGACGGTGTTGGTAGTGGTGCTGCTGGTGGCGGTAGTGGTGACATTGAACAGCTGATGAACAGCAGCAGTGCCAACGCCATCAACAGTCTTCCAAGTACCTCCAAAGAGTTGAATCAGCCAGCTCCATCAGGAAAGTATCCCTGTACTGAACCGGGTTGTGGCAAGCACTTCAACCGGAGCAGGAATCTCACACGACATCTGCTAACGCACACCAAGGCAAAACCATTCGGCTGCAGCTACGACGGTTGCTCGGTGGAGTTTTCGCGGCGTGATGACGCCATTCGCCACATTCGAAAGCAGCACCTGGCCAAGGTCAAGCCTGCTGATGGCGATGAAGGCGCCCACCAGCCGCCCGATCCCACCATTTTTCTGGTCACCAAAGACCTGTGAAGAAGAAGAAGTTCAGCTCTGCTAGTGCAAGTACATACACACACATATCCCCAAATATATATCTCTCTCTCTCTCTCTTTAATCTTTGATGGCCAGTGATGCTATCCATTAGAAAAAATTTGTTGTTATTGAATTTATACTTTTTATTTGATGAAAAATAAACACTTTAAAATCTGCTCCGCCTAACGTCCTTTCCTTTGCCGAGCTGCACTGTTTTTCTGTCACCACCACCGAGCAGCAGCAGGTTGAAGGCGAGAAAGAGGAGAAAGACGTACTGGTTGATGAGCATGGCAATCATCGGAAAGGTGATGGCTAAAAACGGTGTGAAAAATAAGAGTTAGCCTTGACAACCAAATCAAAACAAGAGAAAGAACTTACCAATGAGAAAGTTGCAAAACCAGTTGACAAAGCAGTCGATGCTCATGCCGATGGCCATCGTCGACTGGTCAAAGAGCTCGATGGTGGACTTGATGGTGGGCGAGTAGATGGACTGCTGTGAGCTGACTGTCGAGCTTCGGTTTGCTTTCAGTGTACTGAGAAAACCAAACTGAGAAGGAATCCTGCTTTGCCTGCTTTCTCACCACTGAAGACCGTCTGAGTAATGAGATCTGCAATGGCAGCAGCAGCAGCCGAGGTAGTTGTAGTAGTGGAGGCCAAACTGGTGAACTTCCATCGTGTGCTGTGTGTGTGTTTGTTTATACTAGTACCGAGGCACTGTACTGAAAGAAGCGGAAAAAGTGTTGGAGGCAAACAAATACAGCACACCAAAAGTAGCAGCAACCATCTCTCGCCGTTGACGTGTCACTTTGAAACTTTGCAAAAAGAAGAAGAAGAAGAAGAAGAAGAAGTGCTTCCTTCGGTGGCGTCAGCACCGGCCGCTCAGAGGTGAACTCCTCGTCAAAGTTGGTCACATCTTCGAGGTTTTTCTGTTGTTTGAGGAAACAAAAATGCTGTTAGCAAACATAAAATGAAAGCTATAAAAACACACGTACCACAGTAGGAACAAAGGCGGCGATCTTCTTATGCTTTCTTGACGTGAAATGTCCAATGCGCGCTTTGAAAGAGATGAGTAGTGTTGTGTGAATGCAAACAAATGAAGAAGCAAAAAGCCGGAAAGCGATCTTCTCTCATCTGCTCTCGCACAAACACGTGCTTTGCCGACACTATGCCGGAACGCTTACAAAATTTCCGAAATTTTCTCTATCATCTGTTTAATGGTTTGATTGCGGAGGAGTCCTTTGCGAGGGGAGAAGAAATGTGCAAAGTTGAGATCCTTGTTTTACTTGTTTACCAATTTCGAAATCAACTGCGAGCTCGTTTTGAAACCTGAGCAGCAGCTTTGCCGGATGGTACATGTCGTCTTGAAAGCCTACATCAAAGTTCTAGGTGATGGACTGACAACATCAAAAAAAAGTCCAAAGCGAGTTCTACCATGTTGACCAAAATCGGAATAGCCAGGCGCCATTGATTCAAGAGAGCTAAAAGCGGCTGTGGTGGGCCTCAAGACTCTTATATCCTCGTGCGCTCCGTTGCTCAGGAGAACAGAAGAAGGACTGCTGTGACTCACAGGCGAGATGGGATGAAGAAACGGCGGCAGAGCGGATGAACTGAGGCCACGTCAACTTCCATGCGGTGCCTTGTATCGACCAGCGCAGCCTCTGGCAAACGAAAAAGGGACCGCACTGATGACTCCGATGAGGAGTCCAAGCGACATCTCGGCTCTCTTCAGCAGCACCTCAACGACATTGTGCCCATGGAGAACATCATCGAGCGGGGCGGCGACGACTCGGCGGAAAGTAGAAGTCGAAGAGGGGATGGTGGTGGTGAAGAAGGTGATGACGGCAAGGATGATGATCAGGACAGTACGAACTCTCCTGATGATAACTGTAAGTGTTTCGTTTGGTGCTGTTTTGCTTCTTTTTGTAAGCTTTTGTTCACAATCCTTTCTCCCTCTCGCTCCAGATGACTACAACAACAAGAACGCAGAGGCGGTCGACTACTCGGACCTGAATGAGTTCATCGACGAGGAGGCGGAAAAGTCGGTGCTCGAGGATTTCGCGCCGGACGACGCTGAGGACGAGGACATGGCGGTGAAGATGGAGGACGAGGTGAAGGCCGCCCCGTGGAACACCAGCCGCGCCTTCATCTCCGCCATGAAGGGCAAGTGCCTGCTGCAGCTGACCGGCGTCGCCGACCACACCGGCTGCGGCGAGGCGATGAGCAGGTTTGCCCGCGGCAACCGCTTCAGCATTGCCGAGCACCAGGAGCGCTACAAGGAGGAGTGCCAGCGCATCTTTGACCTGCAGAATCGGGTGCTGGCCAGCACGGAGGACCTGAGCACGGACGAGGACGAGTCGGAGGAGGAGGAGGACTCGGAGATTGAGGAGCTAGGGAAGAACATCGAGTCGATGCTGGCCAATCAGATCAGTGCCGACCGGGAGGAGGAGGAGCGGCGGGAGCTGAAGAAGATGATGCTCTGCGAGGACTCCAATGACGGGCCGTCTAGTCGAGGAGGAGGCGGAAACCGAGGAGGCAAAAGCCACGCCAAGGAAATTTCCGCCCCGGGTGTTTCCAGTGAAATCGGCGACTCGGGAATGGACGGCGACGGACTGGGACTGAACGCCACCGGCGGCCGCATCCTCAAGATCCACCGGACGTACACCAATGCGGAGACGGGCAAGGAGTACGTCCGAATTGAGACGGTCCGCAAGTCGGCGGTGATTGACACGTACGTGTGCATACGGAACACCAAGGATGACGCCTTCATTAAGCAGTTCGCCTCGGCGATGGACGAGGCGCAGAAGGAGGAGAAGCGCAAGGAGAAGCGCCGTATTCAGGAGCAGATGAGGCGGATGAAGCGCAACAAAGAGAAGGAGAAGCTGGCCAACTCGCTGAGGACGCAGTCGCGGACAGCTGAAGTGCGGCGGTGTCGGCCACATGCACACCAATCGCAACACAGGTCCAAGTCGATGGACTGTACGATTTTGTTCTGACTGGAGTCGAGAACATGTTGACAAGTATGCCTGAGATGAACTACAGTCAAGTTGAAGAAGCTGCTCAGAACATGTTAGCCGAAGGAATCCAGACGCTCAGTGGTGATATCCAGCAACAGAGACCAGCTTCAAAGCACTTTTTGGCGGAAAATAGTCTGTCATTCGGTTCATCAAGTTATTTGTCAACTGGTGATGACGTCTACAGTAATCCAATACAGCCAGGGTCGTCTAAGAAAAGACGTTTCATCATAGGCAAGACTCAAAATGCCCTTTTGTCAAGTGGTGTGAACAGAGAACTCTACTCGCCTACCAGTAACTACAAGACAAACTCAGGTGTCTCAGTTGGTCGAAATGACAGTAGCCGTAAGCGCTATCAAGTAGCAAAAAAAGATGTGGATACTTCCAACTTTTTTTCTGACGACTCCGAAGAGGAACAGGAGTTTCTTAGTAAACCGATCGAAAATTATATCACTGAAAGCCTCAGTTGTATGCAATGCGACGAGGAGTTTGGCGATCAAGGTTCATTGAATGTGCACAATTTGAAAAAAACATCAAACCCAAATCTATTCGTGCCCACTGCAAATGTGCAACAAAAGTTTTAAATTTTTAAACGAGTTATCTGGTCACGCTAAACAACATAGCAATGTAGCTTCGTGGGACTGCTACGTCTGTTCATTTAATGGCCTAGACATGGATGGGCTCTCAAAACACCTCTCACCACGACAGTGGTAACAATTGGACTTGGCCTACTTGTGGCCATGTCGAAGAAAGTTTGCAGCAGTTCATTGTGCATCAGCATCAACTTCATGTCGAAGGTGTTTACATTTGTTCGATATGTTACGCATCGTCTAACTGTGGTCAAGAGGCTGAGGAACACTACGACATTGAGCATGATGCTTAGGTGGTCAAGGAGTGGTCAGTATGGACGCTGGGTGCCATGTTTTCCCTTTCTTAGCACCTGGTCAAGTTGGCAGTTGGCAGCATTGTTTACCCTTGGTTTGTACACTCTACGGCACCTTCTACATCTTCCGCTCCTTTCGACTGATCAGTGGACGGCGGATTAACGTCGCCCAGTCCTCTACAGAGCTGCTGATGCACGTCCTTGCTCAGGTAAGAGATAAAAGTTTTGGTTTTGTTAACTTTGATTTACTTTGAACTTTTTGTTGACAGTTTTTACTTCGCAATCCACTTTCTCTGGTCTTCGTGGTCACCGCCTGCACCGTCACCAATCCGCTGGAGGTGATCAAGGTGCGCATTCAGCTGCAGGGCGAGCTGCTGGCCTGCGGCGAGTACACCGTCCACTACCGCAATGTCCTGCAGGCCTTCTACGCGGTGGCCAGCACCGAGTCGATGCGCTCCCTGCAGAAGGGCCTCGTGCCCGCCCTCTGCTACCAGTTCCTGATGAACGGCTGCCGCTTCGGCGCCTACCAGGCCTTCGACAATGCGGGCTTCTTTCGCAGCGGCTCCAGTGGTGGTGGTGGTGATGTGATCCTCTGAGTTGCCCAAGTAGAACCCAAACACCGCTGTCCGAACTGTCAGTTCTGGTCTGTTTCTCCTCGCGAGCGGTCACCAAACATTTCTGCCTCCTGCAGAGGATTCTAAATCTCTTATCAAGAAGTTCTGCTGAAGAGATGGAGAGTGAACAGAAGGAAAATGACTTTGCCGTCGAGGATTACATCATCGCAGCCGCTGCCGGCTCGCAGTCGTTCAACTTTGAAGGCTCAGCTGATCGTCCGCTGATGGAGCTGCAGAATGTGCTCATTTTGAACACCCCTCTACAGTCGTCGTCGGCGTCGTCGGCGTCATCATCGTCCACTTCGACTTTTACCAGCATCATCAGCTTGTCACCGTTCACCAATCTAAAGGCGTACATCTTCAAGTTCTCTAATCCAGCTGTAACATTGCTGCCGGCAAACCAGAGCAACGTTGGCCCCTTCAGTCTGCTGCCTGATGAGCTGATGACCAAGAAGCTCGCCGAGTCCTTTGACCACGCCGTCGAGTACCTGGGCTACCTGGTGGTGGTGACGTGCAAGCGCCAGGAGGGAGGCATCGGCAGAGGAGACGGAGACTTCGGGGAACTTGAAGGCGGTCGTCGCGGTGCTGGAGGAGCTCGCCGACCACTACGGCCGCCCTCTCATCGAGGCCTTTGTGGAGTTCTTCAGCACACTGGAGCACCAGCTGGAGCACCTTGAGGAGGAGGACGAGGAGGAGGCGGAGAACACGGTCACCCTATCCGACGTGAAGGTCACCGTGCTGCAGCTGATGCGAATGCAGATGCTGCGCGTACACAGCGTCAAGAAGTACCAGTGAAGGGGCAATGATGCCCCTGTTTCTTTCAATTACTTCTTTCGTTACATCACACACTGCTGTATGTGTTATCATCTCCATTTTCTCTCAAGATTCTGTTCAAGTTTCTGTTTTCACCCTGTGCTGATGTATGATTGTACTAATAAAAGAGGTAGTGCTGAGAATTACAAAGCCGAACAATAAAAAGGCAACTGTGTGCAAAATGAATGAAGAAAACAAAATCTAAAAATTGAAAATGAAAAATGTTTGCTTGAAAAACATGCGTTATGAAAAAAGGATGAGCACTTCTCCTCTTCAGTAGAGCACCTCCTTGACGGTCCACTTGAGGTCCTCCTCCTGAAGCGGCTCTCCGGTGACCGGATCTCGGAGGAGGAGGTTCTCGCAGCGGTAGAGGTACTGCAGTCGACTGACGGTATCACTGTCCATCTCCACACTTAGATTTGTGACGCGGAAGAAGTCATCAATTTGGAGTGTGATGCTGGCCAACTTTGGCCAGGCGGCCACCACTCGGCGGACCAGGGCCGCCTTGCAGACGGGGGCGGTGCTGCTGGGCAGCAGCTGAACGTCGCCGGCCTCCACGTCGAGGAGGCCGTAAAACTGCTGTCTCTGCTTGGCCTTTGGGTTGCGCCGCAGATAGTCGTCCCAGACCTGCTGGACGCACTGCTCGCAGTGAGGCTGGTTCCTGAAGTTGTAGCGCTTGAGGGTGGCCAGCTCGACCGCCCGGTAGTTCTCGTCCAGTCGCAGGTGGGCGAGGTTGGGAAAGAGGGCGGAGAGGGCGGACATCTCATCGGCACTGGCACTGGTGGTGGGGAAAGGAAAGTGATGTCAGTTGACTATTGCTCACACTGAAACTAATAACCAGTTTCAGCAAATGGAAACGATCATCCTTACCAGTGGAGGAGAGTGCTCTTCACCAGGTGCAGAGTGGTGAGCGCCGGAAAGCGGACAACAGGGGAGGAGGAGAAGGTAGGGGCGGGGAACATGTAGGCCTGATCGTACCAGGCGACGCGAAGCTCCTCCAGGCGGACATTGCTGATGGTGGTGGTGGTGGTGGTGGAGTCGGTGTTGTCGGTGGTGGTGGTCAGCGGGACGACCAGCTGCTGGACCACCTCAGTGAGCAGTGACGAGCAGTTGAGCAGCGACAGGCGGCAAAGATTGACCGCTGCGTGAGTGGGCATTGCCTGGACAAAGTCGCGCAGAATGCCGCCCAGACTCACCGTCAGCTCGGTCAGACGGCGGAGGAGAAGGTGGTGGTTGTGGAGGGGGTGGCCAGCGCCGACCCACTCGTCCCCCCTGCCCGAAAGCTTGAACTCGCGAAGACCGGCAAAGTGGTGGTCGCCGCCGCTTCGCCGCTGTCCCAGCGTTTCTTCGGCAGGTCAATGACGTCAAAGTCAGGGCGTTGATGGCCGTCACCTGCGACAGGTCGATCATGGCCAGCAGCGGGCCGCGGTAGTCGTTGTGGTTGCCGTGGTGGTGGTGTTCCACCCGCCAGTTGCCCGGTACGATGGTCAGTCGGCGAAGGGCGGGCGCCTTGTCCGGAGTGAGCGCCTCGTGCGAGCAGGTACGCCAGGCAGCAGCTGCTGTTGCCGTGGCTGTGGAAGAGAAGGGAAGTTTAGTTAAGAAAGATGTTAGATTTGCTGGCTGGTTTGCTGGGAATGATTGGCTTGTTTACTTTAGGTCCGTTCCCTTGAGGTTGTAGAGCTCCTTGCTAAAGAAGATCTTCAGCTCGGCCAGCTGATTAGTAGCATTGTCACCACTGCCTGTGCCATTTTTCTCCTTACCACCGCCTCCCCAGGCATTGATCATGGCGGTGATCGGTTTGTAGTGACGTTCCATTGCGAGCTGGTACAGCTCCAGACTGGTGACGGACTGGAATTTGATGCCAATGGCAGCGTAGGCGGATTCCTGTAATAAAATAAATTGTTAGAATTGTTAAGAAGTTAAAAATCTGTTTAGTGTTGGTACCTCCAGGCCGGCAACCAGTTTCAAGTGACTGGTGGAGGGATTAATGGTCGCAAGGGAAGAGATGCTGCTGGTCTCTCGAGCGTACTCAAAGAGCATCTGCTTGCGAACCACCTCTTTCTGCGGCACAACCGGTCCATTATAGTGCTCCTTGAGCATGTAGTGCCGTGGTCTCGAGGCTTCAAAGAGCATGGCCGACCACGTGCTTGCGGCACATCGGTCATTAAGGCTCGCTGAGACTGTTGCGCAAAGAAGTGAGGCTTCGAAGGGCTTAGACAGCTGAGGGGCTCGGAAGGTTCGAGAGGGTGGTGGCAGCGCCAGTGAGCGCTTAAGACAGCAGGACTCGGAGTTTGATGGAGAGAGGAGTGAGGCGACACGAGTGATGACGAGCGTTTAGATGTGTGAGAGAAAGAGAAAGTCGAGTCCCCAGTGATGCGGGTTTAGGATGTGACGTGCAAAATGCCTGTCACTACCGGCGTTAGCAAACCGCCGCCAGGTTGACATAATGCTGCTTTTGTTTTGCCGCTGCCGACGTCCAGAACCAGTTCGAGCCGGCGAAGCCATGCGAGAAAATTTGCATCTCATGTGCCCATGCAAGGATCAACCGATTTTGCATTTTTCACCCTCACACCCCTCTTCAGCGTGCTTTACGCCTCATCAACCTGCATTTAGGTGGCGATTCAACCTGAAGACGGCTGATGTGGCGCGATCGCCGACGCGGTGGCGACATCGTGCTGAGCGATAATACAAGAGCTAAGACCCTTTCGAAGGGCGGTGAACCATCGAAGATAGACGAGAATATCAACAGGCAGATGCAGAGAGGAAGCAGCCAGATGACCGAGTTGGACTGCTCCAGCTGACTATAAGACCAGAGGCCGATGCTGAAGAGCTTCGTGACGAGGTAGATGACGGGAAGAAGAAGTTGCCCACAAGACTCGTCAGGTCCAAGGTCGAGGCGATTCGATGATGACGCGGTGATTAGCTGGATCGGCGCGATTCAGGGCCTAAGAGAGATGGATTTGCGCTTTCAAAGGCTATCAGGAGAGTGGTTTGAGTTTTACCTTATCTTCGCTCTGATCTAGGACCGGCGGAAGACGTACCTGAACATCATTTGGGTGCGGTAACAGCGATAAAAAAATGTAGAAGAACGTGGAACAGGCGAAAAGCAATATAAAAAGGACAAAGTAGTAAAAAAAGGTAAAATGTAGGTGCAAATTAGTTAAAAGACTAAAGAAAGATAAAAGACTCGTTCATCAGTACAGTGGGAGGCTGTTATGGCACAATGACCTAACAATACAGAACTGGCTACGGCGTCAGTCGGGTGGTGGCCGAAAGCCCCTCCCAAACGTGCGGCCATTCAGCGGATCGCGGTGACTGAAGCAGTGACTGATGGAAAGCATGCATGTTTTGTTCACATTATTGCACTATGCACTATTAGAAACTGCACAATTTGGTCATCAAGGAGCTGGTTCGAGCACACTGACTGATGCCTGACCAAGCGTCCCTAACGGGGCGGATAGCGGGTGGGTGGCCGAGAAAGCCGCCTCCCAAACGGATGGCCCATTCAGCGAGGCTCCTGTGACTGAAGTCAGTGACTGATGAAAAGCGATGCATTTTTGACTTTTGAACTATCATTTACACAGCACTTTGCTCATTCAAGAGTGGGTTCGAGCACAGTGACCTAGCTCCATGACAGTTCGGTCCTACGGGGCGGATCGGGCCGGGTGGGTGGCCGAAAGCCGCCTCCCAAACGGATGGCCCATTCAGCGAGGCTCCTGTGACTGAAGTTCAGTGACTGATGAAAAGCGATGCATTTTGACTTATTTAAAACACAGTTTAAACACAGGCACTTTGTGCTCATTCAAGAGTGGGTTCGAGCACAGTGACCTAGCTCCATGACAGTTCGGTCCTACGGGGCGGATCGGGCCGGGTGGGTGGCCGAAAGCCGCCTCCCAAACGGATGGCCCATTCAGCGAGGCTCCTGTGACTGAAGTTCAGTGACTGATGAAAAGCGATGCATTTTTGACTTATTTAAAACACAGTTTAAACACAGGCACTTTGTGCTCATTCAAGAGTGGGTTCGAGCACAGTGACCTAGCTCCATGACAGTTCGGTCCTACGGGGCGGATCGGGCCGGGTGGGTGGCCGAAAGCCGCCTCCCAAACGGATGGCCCATTCAGCGAGGCTCCTGTGACTGAAGTCAGTGACTGATGAAAAGCGATGCATTTTGACTTATTTCAAACACAGTTTAAACACAGCACTTTGTGCTCATTCAAGAGTGGGTTCGAGCACAGTGACCTAGCTCCATGACAGTTCGGTCCTACGGGGCGGATCGGGCCGGGTGGGTGGCCGAAAGCCGCCTCCCAAACGGATGGCCCATTCAGCGAGGCTCCTGTGACTGAAGTTCAGTGACTGATGAAAAGCGATGCATTTTTGACTTTTGCACTATTGCACTATTGCACAGAAACTTTGTGCTCATTCAAGAGTGGGTTCGAGCACAGTGACCTAGCTCCATGACAGTTCGGTCCTACGGGGCGGATCGGGCCGGGTGGGTGGCCGAAAGCCGCCTCCCAAACGGATGGCCCATTCAGTGGCACTTCAGTGCCGGCTCGCAGTCGTTCAGCTTTGAAGGCCCAGCTGATCGTCCGCTGATGGAGCTGCAGAATGTGCTCATTTCGAACACCTCTTTAATCCTCGTCGTCAGCGTCATCATCGTCCACTTCGATTTTTACCAACATCATCAACTTTTCACCGTTCACCAATCTAAAAGCGTACATCTTCAAGTTCTCTAATCCAACTGTAACATTGCTGGTATTGCTTGTTCCAGCTGCCGGCAAACCAGAGCAACGTTGGCCCCTTCAGTCTGCTGCCTGATGAGCTGCTGCTCAAGGTTCTAAAGATATTGGAAGTGAAGGACCTGGGCTCCGTCAGCCTGACCAACAGCAATCTCAACAAGTTTATCGTTGGCAACTTTCTGCTCAGCAAATCGGGCGTCAACTTTCTGATCCGCGCCAGCCAGTTTGACCCGTCGGCCAATCGAGATCGGCTTTTTGAGCTGTTCTCGTCAATCGGTGGGTAGACCACTGCTACTGCTGTAAACAAACGACAGTCTAACCGTTTCTATTTGGCAGGAAATTTTATCAAGCGGGCTACATTTCTCTATCAAACCACTGAACGTATCACCATTCTGCTCACGGTGATGGAGCACTCCTATGGAATGGTCAATCTCGCCACCTTTGATGTCTACAGCGTCTCAAACGTGAAGCTCATCTTCAAGTTTTACGGCCACATGATGAACCAACTGATCCTGGGCTCGAAGCAGAAGCACGAGCTGCTGATTCGCTTCTTCTACCGAATGATCTGCAACAGCGCCGGCAGCGAGTGCTTCATGGAGAAGCTGCGCTGGATCAGCGACCAGCACCAGGCGCTCACTCTGGAGAAGGTGGCCCGCCTCTTCATCGTCATCTTTGGGCCGATCATCTCGGCGAGTGATGTTGACTTCTTGCAGCTGCATTCACAGACGTCGCCTCCGCCGCTGCCCTTCATTCCCTGGTTGGAACCTGACCGACTCGCACTTTGTCAAGTTTGGCTTTGAAGACCTCGGCCTGGTGCTGCAGGTGTACTACAGATCTGGCTTCCATCTGCAATTCGCACTTCTTCAAAATGGACCCAAAGCTGCACCACTACGGCGTCAACCTGGTGGACGAAGGAATGGACAGCTTCAAGAGCAAGATCAACATTAAAGTCCAGCACGCCTCAGAGCAGGTCATCGCTGCTGTTGAGCGACACGGCGGCAGCATCACCACGGCTTACTTTGACATGAAGAGCGTCATGGCCCTGCACAATCCAGCCAAGTTCTTCGAGAGCGGTAAAGGATTGGCTTTTATGGCCTTTTTAATCAACCTGATTAACTTTAATCATTTTTCCCTTCAGGACAACCCATTCCGAAAAGAGAACTTCCAACCGAAGATGCATTCGAGTACTACAGCAATCCGAAGAGCCGAGGGTACATTGCCGACCCTGCCGAAGTCGAGGTGGAGCGGAAGCTACTGGCGCAAAAGTACGGCTACGAGTTGCCCCAAGTGAAGGAGCCAGGAGCTGAGCGTGCAATTCATCGAGGACATCGACACGGCGGAGCTGGAGCGGCTGATCAAGTCGGTGAGATTCTTTCGCTGAAAGGCGCTCTACCTCAAGTCGCAGCTTGAAGTACTCATTCTAAGGCATCATCAAGTTGTGCCAATTTGATTACGATTCTCAGTTTATTTACAAACAGTGTGTGTGTGTGTAAATATGTACAGCAGAGTACAACTCATCTCATATTAAAAAGGGGTTAAAACTCTTAAAAGATATAAGAAGTAGAAAAGGGAGAAACAACGAGGTAAGTGGAAGCAGTGTGTGCTGTGTTGTGGGCGGTCAAAAAGAAAAAAAGATGGGGACCACCAGAGAAGAAGAAAAATTGCAGTAGGCAGAAGATGGTGGCCTACAGATGAGAAGCAAAACGTTGAGCGCGTTTCTCACGCTTAGCATTTTCCTCTTCTACTTCCATTTCCTCGCTCCAGCTATTGGCTGGTTTTTGGAGGACTTTAGTAGGAGCAGGTTGAGCTGGCAAAACGCTGACCACTGCTTTGGGCTTGGTACTCAAAGCCTCTTTGGCTTCCTTGAGAGCCTGCTCTGTAGCTGAAATTCGGAGTCGAAGTTCATTGAGTTCATTTGATCCACCAGATCCGTTCGACTTGACGACGTTGCTTTTTTTTGCAGCGTTTTTTTTTAATTTTTTGAGCGCTTTACGACGGACGTTCCGCTTGTTGTGACGTCCTTTGGTGGTGCTTTGGCTGGTGGTGGTGGTGGTGGTGGATGAAGGTGCACCAAGGTACACATTACCATTGATAATGAGTTTAGCTGCATTCATTTTAGTCAAAAATTGTGAAACGTAGTATTAAAAACAGTGCTTTTTATTTATTTAAAAAATTAGAACTTTACAAGGGTGTGAGTGTCGCTTCGCGACACATACTTTAGTTTTTCTAAATTTTTAAGCATTGACTCGCAAGCTCGTTGTGCCCCAAGCCGTCGGTGCCGATCAACTAAATGACACCAGCTTTCAACATTTGGGGTTTACTTGACTGATTAGTTTGTGAAATATTTTTAAAAAGTTTTGTTCAGTGTCATTTGGAAAATCCATCGGTAAAAATATTTTTAGTAGTCCAGTCAACTCAAACTTAACACCAATAGATAAATGCTAGTTAGCGTTGCATTCAAATAAAACTGCTGTTTAATATAATGAAAAATGTAATTTATAGAATCATAAATGTAAACGCAAAAAATCATATAAAACTTAAATAGGGATTTGCACAAAAATTTTAAAAGGCTCTAATAATTACTTTTGTTGGTCAAATCACCCCAAGTTTGGTACCATTTGAAAGATGCCATTTAACTTGTTTATTGTGTGAAAACCGTTTCTCGATATCTTGAACGATGTAATTTATAGAAGCAAAAAAGTCAGTGCGGAGGGAGAAACATCATTTTTTTAGGGAAGTTAGACAAGCAGGTTTGTAATTACTTTCTCTTTTTTTTCTTTGTTTGCCCTATTATTCAGTCATCAGCAGAGAACGCACACTCTTTTTCTATTAGTATTTTACCATAAAACACGGCTGTTATTCTTAAGTGTGTTGCTCAAAATAGTGAAACTTCCTCAAGGTACAAACGGTTAGTGTGCCAATTATTTTTGCCAAAAGTTTGCCCTACCAGAGGCAACAATGTGGTTTCAAGTGTATTGATTAGTTTAGGCTATTCTGAAATGAGAGTGAAAAAAAGAAACACTGTTGTCAAACTTGCCCCATTTCAGGCAGCGAACTCATTGCTAACTGATTCAATAACAACTTGCTTGTAAATGATCATCTCAATGTAAATAAAACTAAAAGTTTGCAAAGATGACAACAAAAATGAATTTTTCGAAAAGCGTTGGACAGTTGCCTTCTTTTTCTCTGTTCAACTGTCTACCTAGTTAAGCTTACACTTTCAAGCAGTGAGTCGGTCTGTCTTTGCAAGTAATTCTACTCACAATGTGTCGTTCATATGCAGACAAACGAAACGGCTGTGGCGGGTAATTCGGGGGCAAATCACAGCAACAACAAAAGCATCAGCATTAGCAGCAATATCAGCAGCCGTCACATCAGCAGCAGCTGACAGTTCCGCTGAGTCGGCGGCAAATAAGCGCAGGTATTCAGTTGCGAAGAACACCTCGCGTTGATAATCGTGCTCTGGTGCGTGTTTGAGCTTAGAACACACAAACTTACTTACTCATTAGCATTTGAGTGAAAAAAGTGCCACTGCTCAGCTGGTATGGTCAAATAAATGTTGCCTTTATCTTCCGTTTGTCCAGACCATTCGCCTCCTCGTTGTCATTCTCATGTACGTTCTTTGCTGAACGCCAATAAAGGTCTATCAAATTCTGAGCTATTACGAACTGCTTCCAATGTGCAGTGAGAAACAGCTTTTAGAATTAAAAATCCAGCAAATTTTTTAAATTAACGAGAAATGTCGCCGTCAGTCGCTGCTCACCGAGGTGGGCCCGTAGACCCGTAGATCACTTTCCTTTCCCCAACCCACCGAAACAGTAGTGATATTAAATGTTGAGTTGGTGGATTAAAACTGCTAGCGCAGTAGAACTGCTGCTGCTGCTGCTGAATTGATTATAAGTGAGTGAGTGTGCTAGTGAATGAATGTTTGCATGAATTCGGTGGTGGTGAACAGAAAAAGAAGAAGATTGCCTGCCAGTTTAGGTTGGCAGAATTGAGTAAAAAAGAAAGAGAAAGATACGGCTTTGACACGGCGCCGCCCACCATTGCGCTCGGTAGTGATGGTTCAAAAATGTACTTCACGTCGTCGCTTAAACTGCTCCCTTTGGCCACGTTGGTAGTGATTGGTTTTTTTGAAAAGATGATGAGGATGATAAAGGTTAAAATCAAATGGATGCAAACACAGAAAAGGAAACAGTGATAAGTTCACTACTGACAAAAGTTGAAACTGTTTTTTAGTGATGAATGTGCTTGTAAAAGTTCACTAAAAAGTTAAAATGTAAAGTGGTAAACATTTTATTTGTTTAAAACGGCCATGAAGGCACTCGGAAAGGAAAGGCGGTGAGGAAAGAAACCTGATCAAATAGATTTGGTAGTAGATTCGTTTCGCTAGAAGGAGGAGCAGTGTTTTTTCGACTAGCAATACTTGTCATTCTGTCGCATCATTTTTGAGTCAGGCTTCACTGGTCAATAGATTTAGTCTCGGGACTCGTCACTCTTGTGCGATCAGGAGCGAATCGCTTGAGTAGATTTGCACACCTCTCTGCATCATTTTGACCAGTTTTCCTCTGCGACAATTAAAGCCATCCACTCGGGCAGTGTCCTCAGCAGTTAAAAGGAAACAATAAAGAAGCAGTTAGTAAGGGTGAACCGCCTATTTTTCCACACTTACCAGACCACTTTCATGATCTTTTGTTGCGCGTGTGCGGCTTCTTGCCGAAAAGGCCCAGTTTTTTTAAGAGTGCCTCGTGGCGCT
This sequence comes from Tyrophagus putrescentiae, assembly GCA_024499935.1. Classification (NCBI taxonomy): domain Eukaryota; kingdom Metazoa; phylum Arthropoda; class Arachnida; order Sarcoptiformes; family Acaridae; genus Tyrophagus; species Tyrophagus putrescentiae. The sequence continues at coordinate 20,269 of JAMZRA010000058.1, forward strand.
CTTTCTGCTCGGTGGCAGCGCGGTCCCCCTCCTCCGGGTCAGCAAGTGCCTTCTGCTGCCGGGCGCACTCTGTTGGCCAGGTGTCAAGCAGGTGGAGGTCCACCACCATCGCCTGTCCCTTGATTTTTCCAACAGGATGACTCAAGACGTGCTTATTAGCGTCTGATCTGGAGGGCTCGAGATGGCCGCACCATTCGTCACGGCTTGCCAGCTTCTGCCCGGGATAGCTGCAGATTAAGGGCCGGACTCCTCCTGCATGGACTCGCCACCAGTGGACCCGCTGGCTATCACTGTCCCGGAAACGGACCCCGCATACGGGGCAGACGCCGTATTGTTCCGGGCGGGGTGGAACCAACCCGGGCGCCGCCGCCGGCAGATCCTCGACGACGGTCGGCTCGTCTCCGCCACCAACCGCCGCAGCGGGTTCATCGTCGACGATGGGCTCCGCCATGTCGACGCCGCCATCCGCCGCCGGGGGCTCATCGTCGAAGAAGGGCTCCGCCATGACGACGCTGTCCACCACCGGCTCCTCCATCAAGCGAGGGACTTTTGCCGGCGGCTCCAACGACGATGGCGAAGGGGACCGACGCCGGTCCTGGTGCTCCTCCTCCTCCTCCTGGTCCTGGTCCTGCTGCTGCTCCTGGTCCTGGTCCTGGTCCTGGTCCTGGTCCTGGTCCTGGTCCTGGTCCTGGTCCTGCTCCTGCTCCTGCTCCTGCTCCTGCTCCTGCTCCTGCTCCTGCTCCTGCTCCTGCTCCTGCTCCTGCTCCTGCTCCTGCTCCTGCTCCTGCTCCTGCTCCTGCTCCTGGTGCTGCTCCTGGTGCTGCTCCTGGTGCTGCTCCTGGTGCTGCTCCTGGTGCTGCTCCTGGTGCTGCTGCTGGTCTGGATTGTCCAGCATGTAGAGGAGGTGGTCCAGCTGAGCAAGCCACTCCTCCCGAGCACCTGCTTCGTCGGTGGATTGCTGCTCGATGAACTGCTTTCGCCCGTTGAACCACAGCACGAAGAGCTCCTCAGCAGACTTCGGCTGATGGACGATGCCTGTCAGACCGATGACCGTCCACACGGCGTGGAATCTGCTGGATTGGCCAAAGATCGTACTGGCGCCTTCACCATTGGCTATGAAGTACGATCGCGACACCCGTTTTATGGTCCCGGTGAAGCGCCGGTACCACGGTTGCATCGGTTGTGTCGGGGGCTGGCCACGCAGCATCCGCTTGGTGTTCTCCACCAGCTCTCGGGGATTGTACATCGGGATATGAGTGGAGTACCCCGTGCACGTCCCGAATGACCCATTGACAAGCTGGAGAGGTATGATGGGAGCGAGGTGGTCCGGCTCAATGCCCTGACCATGGTGCGTCAGCAGGCTGGCGGGAAAGAGCGCATCGACCAGAGGGGACAATGTCACGCGGCCGTAGCGCGCCTCGACAGAGTCATGGCTGCGGGAGACCAGCAGGGGCAGGTTGCTGCACCCCAGCCCGTCCTTGGCCATGGAGGCGATGGCTTCTTCCAAGCCCTTCAAGCTGTGGCGGTAGTTGCACCGCTCCGCCACGGTTCCTGCCAGTGCTGCCACTCTCTGCTCCTTCCTCTCGCTGCCCAGCAGCGTAAACACCACCTTTCGTTGCACAGACGTCAGGCCGTCGTGGAGGTGAGGAAGATGGCGGCCGATGTCGGCAAAGAAGAAGTGCACCAGTTCTCCCTCGACAAAGTCGGAGACGGTGACCTGTGCGGAGCCAGCCGCCAAACGAGGAACAGGCAAAGCGAGGCCTTGCGAATGGCGGTCCAGGCTCTCTTTAATCCACTGCTTCCGCTCCTGTGCCTTCACCGAACTGAACGCCTTGTCCAGAGAGCGGTCGGTGAGCGGTGCCTGGCCGGACGGCGATCCGGTGGAGGCCGCTGTCTCGCATTTCTGCGAAGATAAGGCGGGCGTCAGCTGGGTCAATTGAGCCTAAGCCTGGTAAACATAGAACATTTTAGTACACGTTTGAAATGTGAGCACCTAGTTTTCAAACTTACTGCACTTTTGAGGCGAGAGGAACAGGTCGAGGAAGCCCCATTCGAGCAGCCTCGGCCAGAACCGCTGGAAGTAGCTGATTAGCTGGCCGGTCTGGTAGATGCCATGATCATCGCCGTCCATGGCGAGAAGGACCTTGCCGTAGCGGAGGCTGGCACGCTCGGCCTCCGCTTCGTACTGGGCGCCATAGGTGAGGCCAATGGCGGTAACGACAGACTGGAGGACCTGGTCCTCCTTCGCCTTCTTGGCGCCGTCCTTCACGTGGCGGACGTTGGCGATGAGGCCGCACAGGGCCAACCCGCCATAAAACTGGCTGCCGAGTTCAGCAATGCCGGTTTGGCAGAACTTGAAGGCAGACTCGCCCTCCACCAGAACCAATACGCAGTTTTCGCGGTCACTTGAGGTCGCGTGAACGTAGGTCATTTTGTCAAAGTTGAGTTGAAATGCTCTGCGAAATGAAATGAACTGTGAATAAACTTAAAACTGCTTTTATACTCAGTTTATTGCATTGTAATTAGAAGATTTCAACAAAGCTTTGTTAATTACTTTGAACTTTATTTGTGCAACAAAGGAAAAATACACAAAAAGAAGGCAAAAACAGAAGGCATCACCTCATCGTGGCCATCTACAGCCAGCTGAAACAGCCCTTTTGCCGACAACTCAATGGTGGGAGTGGGTGTGATCATCGGAGGAGGCAGCACTCGAGCACTTTGATGAACTTTTTATTTGTTCAAATCCACTTGGACGTGTGTTCACTTGTTGGCGTCACTTGGTGTGATAGAAGCTCAAAGTAAACTTGTGTTATCATCACTCAAAATGGCGGATCACCTCCCAAAAGGATGACTGTTGATGATGATGATGTTAAAATGTGCTCGAATGTGCTTAGAATGATGACTATTTGGTTCGAATTTATTTTTTCATTTTATTTTATTTTCTGTTTTGTTCTGTGAAAAAAATATCTATTACTCTTTATATGATTTACATTCTTTATTTCATTTCTGAGTTCACTTATTCCTTGTGTACAAACAAAATGACTGCTACAAACACAAACTGATGATGTACAAACACAGAAAAGAAGGAATATTCTTATTCTTGTTTTTATTATTCTAATCTGAAAAATAATTCGGCGGCGGTGGCGGTGGTACTGTGGTCTGGCGGTGGTGGTGCGAGCGGGCAGGCTGGCCTACCCCTGCACCATGTGCCCTCTGGTCCTTCAGGCGCCCAGCAAGCTGAAGCAGCAC
>JAMZRA010000059.1:0-23670 GCA_024499935.1 Tyrophagus putrescentiae
AAAAAAGATTTAAATTTTTTAAAAAATTTTTTATTAAAAAAATTAAGTGGGCATTTTTCATGTTTCCCCTAGGGAATTTTGTTTCCGCCATATCTCGGGTGCCGTTTGAGCTATGATTATAAGCTTTGGAGCGTTTTTGTAGGCTGCTAATTGGGATTTTTCAAGACTAAAACTGAGGGCCTAGCTTGACCCATGCCTGAGAAAACGGCAAAAAACCGTTTTTAAACTTTGAAAAATTATAGCAAAAATTCTGTTTGGTTTATTAATCTGAAACTTGGTATTATAATTTCTTTTAGCCTGTTGTTTAATGGGCAATAAAATTATTTAGCTCACCACTTTAAAACTATTTAAAAAAATTTTAAATTTTTAAAATAAAAAGTTACACATGCGCCACCTATCGGAGCAACTTTATTCCAAAGCAGGAACATGCCCCTTGTCTTGAAGATAATTTAGAAAAAAAGAATTAAAGAATTCCGTTTACCCAGCGCCGAGAAAACCCATTTTTCGTTTCTCGTGAACTACTGCATCAATTTAACTGAAACTTGACACAAGTACTTTACGTTGCCTAATAATTAATTTCCCGTTGCGTTTTTTGCAAAAAAATAAATTTTCTTAATGAAAAAATTGATTTTTTAATTACAACAGCGCCCCCTGCCGGTGCAAACTTGCCATGTTACTGAAAAGATGCCCCTTCACTTGTAGATGCTTTTGAGCGAAAGAATTTTTCAATTCTGAGCTCGTAGAGCCCAGAAAACGCATTTTAAAGTTTTGGACATTTGCCCGAAATGGACAGTTCACCGAAACCGGGAGGAGGGGACTAAACCGGAAGTACTTGAAAAACCCCTCAAAATGGGCGTATTTTAACCGTCAAAGGGTGTGATCGGTAATTTTAGAGGACGGAGAACACGATTATGCAAAGAAAACCCAGGGTCGATAATCGGAAAATGGCCCAAGGGCCATTTCCCGCAAAGTTACTTCATTGACCCCAAGTTTTCTTTGCGTAAACTTGTTCTCCGCCTTTCAAAACCACAGATCACACCCCTTAACGGTTCAAATACGCCCACTTTAAGGAGTATTTGGCTTACTTCCGGTTTAAACCGGAAGTAAAATAAAAACCTCATTTTCCAAGCTCTAAGAGGTCCAAATTGAACCGTTTTTTCACTTTTATTTATCTACGCAAACCGGAGCACCTTTTTATAGCCTATTTGGGCTGTTCCAGTAGCAGGGTCATGTGCAAAACTGAAGAAGAGTTGAAGATGGGCCTTTTCCGGCAAAGGTACTTTATTGACCCCTAGTTTTCTTTGCGTAATCGTGTTCTCCGTCCTGTGAAACACCAGAGTACACGTTTCAACTGTTAAAATACGCCCACTTTAAGGGGTTTTTCAAAGGTTTCGGAGACATGTCCGTTTGCCGGACCGTTCGGGCAGATGTCCGAAATTAAAATGGCGATTTCTCAGCCGTGGGACGTCAGAATTGGAAAATTCTTTCGCTTTTATTCATCTACGCCTGCTGGGGCGTCTTTCTAGAGCACAATCATTGGCTCCGACAGAGGGCGCATCTGTACTTGTTTATTGTGCCGTGTGCGAATTAAAAGTTACACATGCGCCACCTGTCGGAGCAACTTTATTCTTGCTTAGGAATGTGCCCCTTGTCCTGTAGATAATTAAGAAAAAAGAATTTTGCAATTCCGCCTACCCTGCGCCGAGAAAACCCAAAACTCCTGGGAAATTACAGTTTCCACACCTGGGCCGATAGATGGCGTTATGAGCTCTTAAACACTAAAATGAGCGACGCCGCTGTCGCCATCTGTCGGCACTAGTGTGAAAGTAAAAATAAAAGTAAAAAAAGTTTCTCCGCCAGTGCCAATAGATGGCGACAGCGGCGTCGCTCATTTTAGTGTTTAATAACACAGAGCGCCATCTATCGGCAAAAGTAAAAATTATAAATTTAAAATGAGCCAAAACTCCTTAAAATGGGCGTATTTGAGTAGTTGAAACGTGTACTAGGGCATTTCAGAGGACGCTGGACCTGATTATGCAGAGAAAACCCAGGGTCGATAAGCCGGAAATGGCCCAAGGGCCATTTTTGGCCATTTGTGGCCAAACTGTATTATTGACCCCAAGTTTTCTTTGCTTAATCGTGTTCTCCGTCCTGTGAAACACCAGAGTACACGTTTCAACTGTTAAAATACGCCCACTTTAAGGGGTTTTTCAAAGGTTTCGGAGACATGTCCGTTTGCCGGACCGTTCGGGCAGATGTCCGAAATTAAAATGGCGATTTCTCAGCCGTGGGACGTCAGAATTGAAAAATTCTTTCACTTTTATGCATCTACGAGTGCTGCCGCGTCTTTCTAGAGCACATTCAGTTGGCTCCGACAGAGGGCGCATCTGTACTTGGTTATTGTGCCGTGTGCGACGGCCACGGCACGTCAGTCCCACCTTAGGTCACGTCAAGAGTTGTGTGTGTGTGAGTGGAGGAAGACGGCCAAGTTTTGGCATGATTACCAGCACTATTACCGCTGCTGCTGCTGCTGCTTACACTGCCAACTGCTGTCAGCAGCTCACTAGTCTCAGTGATCTGGTCCCTGATCTAAGGCATTGCACTTTCTCGGCTTCATGTAGTACTCTTATGTAGGCTCGTTGAGGGTAGGGCAGGGGGGGGGGGTCGTGCCGGCCGCTGGGCGGCCGGCGTAGGTCGTGCCGGCCGCTTGGCGGCCGGCGTAGGGACTTGGATAATTTCGGTCAAAAAAGGAGGGTAGGTTAAACTCACACGGCCGCTACTCATTCCGCTTGCTGCTAACCGCTCTTTAATTTGCTGCATTAAGCTTTAAACTGCATTTTTTTTGAATTTTTAGTGAATTTAAAGCTGCATTTACTTTAAAATTTAAAATGAATTGTTCCTGATTTTTATTGGATTTAATTCAATTATTTTTAGTGAATAAAAAACTGCTTTTTTATTTTATTTATTTTTAAAAATTAAATTGAGATTATAATAATTTTTTACTGCAATTAAACTGCATTTTTATTGAGTTTTTTTTTTAAATTTAATTTAATTTTTTGTTTAAAATTATTTTTTATTTTTAAATAAATTTTTTATTGAGTTTTTAAATTGTAATTTTTATTTAATTTTTTTGAATTTTTATTTAATTTATTTTGAATTTTTAGTGAATTTAAAACAGCATTTTTATTAAATTAAAAGCTGCATTTTTATATAAATTATTTTTTAATTTATAAATGAATTAATTTTTAAAAATTAAATTGCATTTTTTATTTATTTTTTAGTGAATTTATTTATTTATTAAAAATAAATATTTATTGAATTTAAGCTGAATTGTTTATATTTTTTAAAATAATTTTTAATTTAAATTGGAATTTTTAAATAATTTTTAAAATGCATTTTTTTTAATTTAAAACAGCATTTTTATTGAATTTATTTTTTAAATTAAATTGAATTTTTATTTAATTTTTAGTGAAATTATTTATTAAATTAAATTGAATTTTTATTAATTTGTTTTAAATGCATGTATTCTCTGTAAAGGCTCTACTCATAAAAGATTTAATTTTTTAAAAAATTTTTTTATTAAAAATTAATTTGTGAATTTTTCATGTTCCCTAAATTGTTTTGCATATCTGGGGCCGTTTGAGCTATATTAAATTGGAACTGTTTTTATTAATTGAATTTTTAAATAATAGTTCTGCTTGTATAGCCAATGCAAATAAAACGCAAAAATTACTTTTTTAAAATTTGAAATTATAAAAAAATTCGTTGGTTTTATTTTCCAACTTGGATTTTTTCCCTTTGCTGTGCTTTGAATGGATAATAATTTAGTTTTGCTAACTTTAACTAATTAAAATTGAATTTTTAAATAAAAACATGCGCCACCTATCGGAACTTCCTGAAAGCAAAAATGCCTTGTCTTGAAGATAATTTAGAAAAAAAATTTAGTTGGTTTACCACGTCGAAACCTTTTTTATAACTACTGCATCATTTACCTGAAAGGGCAATAACTTATTGCTAATATTAAACCGTGGTTTTGAAAAAAAAATTTTTTTAATAAAAATGATTAATACACAGCGCCCCTTCGGGCAAACTTATTACGAGGAAATGCCCCTTGCTTGTAGATATTTGAAACAAAGAATTTACAATTCCTTGACTCGCTAAACGCCGAGAAAACGCCATTTTAGTTGCTTCCGATGACAGTACGCACAAATAAACGGAAGTACTTGACAAAACCCTTAAAGGCGTATTTTAACTGTCCGGTTGCGTATTTTAGAAACAAATCAAAAATCCCGGGTCGTAATGAAAAATGAGGCCATTTCCGAAGTTACACAGCCCCTTTTCTGCGTCTGTGTTCACCAAACTTCCCTTAACTAAAAATGCCCCACTTTAGATGGCTTTTCGGTAAACGAATTGTAATTATTAAAACCCAAAATTCCAAGCTCTAAGAGGTCTAATTGGACCATTTTGTCACTTTTATTATCTACGCAAACCGGGAGGGGACCTTTTATAGCCTATTTGGGAATCCACTAGCAAGGGTCATTTGCAAACTGTCAAAGAGGTTGAGATGGTCTTTTGCGAGAACACGATTATGCAAAGAAAACCCAGGGTCGATAATCGGAAAATGGCCCAAGGGCCATTTCCCGCAAAGTTACTTCATTGACCCCAAGTTTTCTTTGCGTAAACTTGTTCTCCGCCTTTCAAAACCACAGATCACACCCCTTAACGGTTCAAATACGCCCACTTTAAGGAGTATTTGGCTTACTTCCGGTTTAAACCGGAAGTAAAATAAAAACCTCATTTTCCAAGCTCTAAGAGGTCCAAATTGAACCGTTTTTTCACTTTTATTTATCTACGCAAACCGGAGCACCTTTTTATAGCCTATTTGGGCTGTTCCAGTAGCAGGGTCATGTGCAAAACTGAAGAAGAGTTGAAGATGGGCCTTTTCCGGCAAAGGTACTTTATTGACCCCTAGTTTTCTTTGCGTAATCGTGTTCTCCGTCCTGTGAAACACCAGAGTACACGTTTCAACTGTTAAAATACGCCCACTTTAAGGGGTTTTTCAAAGGTTTCGGAGACATGTCCGTTTGCCGGACCGTTCGGGCAGATGTCCGAAATTAAAATGGCGATTTCTCAGCCGTGGGACGTCAGAATTGGAAAATTCTTTCGCTTTTATTCATCTACGCCTGCTGGGGCGTCTTTCTAGAGCACAATCAATTGGCTCCGACAGAGGGCGCATCTGTACTTGTTTATTGTGCCGTGTGCGAATTAAAAGTTACACATGCGCCACCTGTCGGAGCAACTTTATTCTTGCTTAGGAATGTGCCCCTTGTCCTGTAGATAATTAAGAAAAAAAGAATTTTGCAATTCCGCCTACCCTGCGCCGAGAAAACCCAAAACTCCTGGGAAATTACAGTTTCCACACCTGGGCCGATAGATGGCGTTATGAGCTCTTAAACACTAAAATGAGCGACGCCGCTGTCGCCATCTGTCGGCACTAGTGTGAAAGTAAAAATAAAAGTAAAAAAAGTTTCTCCGCCAGTGCCAATAGATGGCGACAGCGGCGTCGCTCATTTTAGTGTTTAATAACACAGAGCGCCATCTATCGGCAAAAGTAAAAATTATAAATTTAAAATGAGCCAAAACTCCTTAAAATGGGCGTATTTGAGTAGTTGAAACGTGTACTAGGGCATTTCAGAGGACGCTGGACCTGATTATGCAGAGAAAACCCAGGGTCGATAAGCCGGAAATGGCCCAAGGGCCATTTTTGGCCATTTGTGGCCAAACTGTATTATTGACCCCAAGTTTTCTTTGCTTAATCGTGTTCTCCGTCCTGTGAAACACCAGAGTACACGTTTCAACTGTTAAAATACGCCCACTTTAAGGGGTTTTTCAAAGGTTTCGGAGACATGTCCGTTTGCCGGACCGTTCGGGCAGATGTCCGAAATTAAAATGGCGATTTCTCAGCCGTGGGACGTCAGAATTGAAAAATTCTTTCACTTTTATGCATCTACGAGTGCTGCCGCGTCTTTCTAGAGCACATTCAGTTGGCTCCGACAGAGGGCGCATCTGTACTTGGTTATTGTGCCGTGTGCGACGGCCACGGCACGTCAGTCCCACCTTAGGTCACGTCAAGAGTTGTGTGTGTGTGAGTGGAGGAAGACGGCCAAGTTTTGGCATGATTACCAGCACTATTACCGCTGCTGCTGCTGCTGCTTACACTGCCAACTGCTGTCAGCAGCTCACTAGTCTCAGTGATCTGGTCCCTGATCTAAGGCATTGCACTTTCTCGGCTTCATGTAGTACTCTTATGTAGGCTCGTTGAGGGTAGGGCAGGGGGGGGGGGGGGGTCGTGCCGGCCGCTGGGCGGCCGGCGTAGGTCGTGCCGGCCGCTTGGCGGCCGGCGTAGGGACTTGGATAATTTCGGTCAAAAAAGGAGGGTAGGTTAAACTCACACGGCCGCTACTCATTCCGCTTGCTGCTAACCGCTCTTTAATTTGCTGCATTAAGCTTTAAACTGCATTTTTTTTGAATTTTTAGTGAATTTAAAGCTGCATTTACTTTAAAATTTAAAATGAATTGTTCCTGATTTTTATTGGATTTAATTCAATTATTTTTAGTGAATAAAAAACTGCTTTTTTATTTTATTTATTTTTAAAAATTAAATTGAGATTATAATAATTTTTTACTGCAATTAAACTGCATTTTTATTGAGTTTTTTTTAAATTTAATTTAATTTTTTGTTTAAAATTATTTTTTATTTTTAAATAAATTTTTTATTGAGTTTTTAAATTGTAATTTTTATTTAATTTTTTTTGAATTTTTATTTAATTTATTTTGAATTTTTAGTGAATTTAAAACAGCATTTTTATTAAATTAAAAGCTGCATTTTTATATAAATTATTTTTTAATTTATAAATGAATTAATTTTTAAAAATTAAATTGCATTTTTTATTTATTTTTTAGTGAATTTATTTATTTATTAAAAATAAATATTTATTGAATTTAAGCTGAATTGTTTATATTTTTTAAAATAATTTTTAATTTAAATTGGAATTTTTAAATAATTTTTAAAATGCATTTTTTATTTAATTTAAAACAGCATTTTTATTGAATTTATTTTTTAAATTAAATTGAATTTTTATTTAATTTTTAGTGAAATTATTTATTAAATTAAATTGAATTTTTATTGAATTTGTTTTTTAATTTTAAATGAGTTTCTATTGAATTTATTTTTCTAAATATAATTTCCTTTTTTATTGAATTTAATTTTGAATTTTAAATGAACTTAAAATTGCATTTTTATTGACATTTTTATTGAAATAATTATTTAAAATTAAACTGAATTTTTATTTATATTTAATTATTTTAAATTGCATTGTTTTCTGCTGTATTAGCTCTAAAAAATCAATAAAAAAAAGATTTAAATTTTTTAAAAAATTTTTTATTAAAAAAAATTAAGTGGGCATTTTTCATGTTTCCCCTAGGGAATTTTGTTTCCGCCATATCTCGGGTGCCGTTTGAGCTATGATTATAAGCTTTGGAGCGTTTTTGTAGGCTGCTAATTGGGATTTTTCAAGACTAAAACTGAGGGCCTAGCTTGACCCATGCCTGAGAAAACGGCAAAAAACCGTTTTTAAACTTTGAAAAATTATAGCAAAAATTCTGTTTGGTTTATTAATCTGAAACTTGGTATTATAATTTCTTTTAGCCTGTTGTTTAATGGGGCAATAAAATTATTTAGCTCACCACTTTAAAACTATTTAAAAAAAATTTTAAATTTTTAAAATAAAAAGTTACACATGCGCCACCTATCGGAGCAACTTTATTCCAAAGCAGGAACATGCCCCTTGTCTTGAAGATAATTTAGAAAAAAAGAATTAAAGAATTCCGTTTACCCAGCGCCGAGAAAACCCATTTTTCGTTTCTCGTGAACTACTGCATCAATTTAACTGAAACTTGACACAAGTACTTTACGTTGCCTAATAATTAATTTCCCGTTGCGTTTTTTGCAAAAAAATAAATTTTCTTAATGAAAAAATTGATTTTTTAATTACAACAGCGCCCCCTGCCGGTGCAAACTTGCCATGTTACTGAAAAGATGCCCCTTCACTTGTAGATGCTTTTGAGCGAAAGAATTTTTCAATTCTGAGCTCGTAGAGCCCAGAAAACGCATTTTAAAGTTTTGGACATTTGCCCGAAATGGACAGTTCACCGAAACCGGGGAGGAGGGGACTAAACCGGAAGTACTTGAAAAACCCCTCAAAATGGGCGTATTTTAACCGTCAAAGGGTGTGATCGGTAATTTTAGAGGACGGAGAACACGATTATGCAAAGAAAACCCAGGGTCGATAATCGGAAAATGGCCCAAGGGCCATTTCCCGCAAAGTTACTTCATTGACCCCAAGTTTTCTTTGCGTAAACTTGTTCTCCGCCTTTCAAAACCACAGATCACACCCCTTAACGGTTCAAATACGCCCACTTTAAGGAGTATTTGGCTTACTTCCGGTTTAAACCGGAAGTAAAATAAAAACCTCATTTTCCAAGCTCTAAGAGGTCCAAATTGAACCGTTTTTTCACTTTTATTTATCTACGCAAACCGGAGCACCTTTTTATAGCCTATTTGGGCTGTTCCAGTAGCAGGGTCATGTGCAAAACTGAAGAAGAGTTGAAGATGGGCCTTTTCCGGCAAAGGTACTTTATTGACCCCTAGTTTTCTTTGCGTAATCGTGTTCTCCGTCCTGTGAAACACCAGAGTACACGTTTCAACTGTTAAAATACGCCCACTTTAAGGGGTTTTTCAAAGGTTTCGGAGACATGTCCGTTTGCCGGACCGTTCGGGCAGATGTCCGAAATTAAAATGGCGATTTCTCAGCCGTGGGACGTCAGAATTGGAAAATTCTTTCGCTTTTATTCATCTACGCCTGCTGGGGCGTCTTTCTAGAGCACAATCAATTGGCTCCGACAGAGGGCGCATCTGTACTTGTTTATTGTGCCGTGTGCGAATTAAAAGTTACACATGCGCCACCTGTCGGAGCAACTTTATTCTTGCTTAGGAATGTGCCCCTTGTCCTGTAGATAATTAAGAAAAAAGAATTTTGCAATTCCGCCTACCCTGCGCCGAGAAAACCCAAAACTCCTGGGAAATTACAGTTTCCACACCTGGGCCGATAGATGGCGTTATGAGCTCTTAAACACTAAAATGAGCGACGCCGCTGTCGCCATCTGTCGGCACTAGTGTGAAAGTAAAAATAAAAGTAAAAAAGTTTCTCCGCCAGTGCCAATAGATGGCGACAGCGGCGTCGCTCATTTTAGTGTTTAATAACACAGAGCGCCATCTATCGGCAAAAGTAAAAATTATAAATTTAAAATGAGCCAAAACTCCTTAAAATGGGCGTATTTGAGTAGTTGAAACGTGTACTAGGGCATTTCAGAGGACGCTGGACCTGATTATGCAGAGAAAACCCAGGGTCGATAAGCCGGAAATGGCCCAAGGGCCATTTTTGGCCATTTGTGGCCAAACTGTATTATTGACCCCAAGTTTTCTTTGCTTAATCGTGTTCTCCGTCCTGTGAAACACCAGAGTACACGTTTCAACTGTTAAAATACGCCCACTTTAAGGGGTTTTTCAAAGGTTTCGGAGACATGTCCGTTTGCCGGACCGTTCGGGCAGATGTCCGAAATTAAAATGGCGATTTCTCAGCCGTGGGACGTCAGAATTGAAAATTCTTTCACTTTTATGCATCTACGAGTGCTGCCGCGTCTTTCTAGAGCACATTCAGTTGGCTCCGACAGAGGGCGCATCTGTACTTGGTTATTGTGCCGTGTGCGACGGCCACGGCACGTCAGTCCCACCTTAGGTCACGTCAAGAGTTGTGTGTGTGTGAGTGGAGGAAGACGGCCAAGTTTTGGCATGATTACCAGCACTATTACCGCTGCTGCTGCTGCTGCTTACACTGCCAACTGCTGTCAGCAGCTCACTAGTCTCAGTGATCTGGTCCCTGATCTAAGGCATTGCACTTTCTCGGCTTCATGTAGTACTCTTATGTAGGCTCGTTGAGGGTAGGGCAGGGGGGGGGGGGTCGTGCCGGCCGCTGGGCGGCCGGCGTAGGTCGTGCCGGCCGCTTGGCGGCCGGCGTAGGGACTTGGATAATTTCGGTCAAAAAAGGAGGGTAGGTTAAACTCACACGGCCGCTACTCATTCCGCTTGCTGCTAACCGCTCTTTAATTTGCTGCATTAAGCTTTAAACTGCATTTTTTTGAATTTTTAGTGAATTTAAAGCTGCATTTACTTTAAAATTTAAAATGAATTGTTCCTGATTTTTATTGGATTTAATTCAATTATTTTTAGTGAATAAAAAACTGCTTTTTTATTTTATTTATTTTTAAAAATTAAATTGAGATTATAATAATTTTTTACTGCAATTAAACTGCATTTTTATTGAGTTTTTTTTTAAATTTAATTTAATTTTTTGTTTAAAATTATTTTTTATTTTTAAATAAATTTTTTATTGAGTTTTTAAATTGTAATTTTTATTTAATTTTTTTTGAATTTTTATTTAATTTATTTTGAATTTTTAGTGAATTTAAAACAGCATTTTTATTAAATTAAAAGCTGCATTTTTATATAAATTATTTTTTAATTTATAAATGAATTAATTTTTAAAAATTAAATTGCATTTTTTATTTATTTTTTAGTGAATTTATTTATTTATTAAAAATAAATATTTATTGAATTTAAGCTGAATTGTTTATATTTTTTAAAATAATTTTTAATTTAAATTGGAATTTTTAAATAATTTTTAAAATGCATTTTTTATTTAATTTAAAACAGCATTTTTATTGAATTTATTTTTTAAATTAAATTGAATTTTTATTTAATTTTTAGTGAAATTATTTATTAAATTAAATTGAATTTTTATTGAATTTGTTTTTTAATTTTAAATGAGTTTCTATTGAATTTATTTTTCTAAATATAATTTCCTTTTTTATTGAATTTAATTTTGAATTTTAAATGAACTTAAAATTGCATTTTTATTGACATTTTTATTGAAATAATTATTTAAAATTAAACTGAATTTTTATTTATATTTAATTATTTTAAATTGCATTGTTTTCTGCTGTATTAGCTCTAAAAAATCAATAAAAAAAAGATTTAAATTTTTTAAAAAATTTTTTATTAAAAAAAATTAAGTGGGCATTTTTCATGTTTCCCCTAGGGAATTTTGTTTCCGCCATATCTCGGGTGCCGTTTGAGCTATGATTATAAGCTTTGGAGCGTTTTTGTAGGCTGCTAATTGGGATTTTTCAAGACTAAAACTGAGGGCCTAGCTTGACCCATGCCTGAGAAAACGGCAAAAAACCGTTTTTAAACTTTGAAAAATTATAGCAAAAATTCTGTTTGGTTTATTAATCTGAAACTTGGTATTATAATTTCTTTTAGCCTGTTGTTTAATGGGGCAATAAAATTATTTAGCTCACCACTTTAAAACTATTTAAAAAAAATTTTAAATTTTTAAAATAAAAAGTTACACATGCGCCACCTATCGGAGCAACTTTATTCCAAAGCAGGAACATGCCCCTTGTCTTGAAGATAATTTAGAAAAAAAGAATTAAAGAATTCCGTTTACCCAGCGCCGAGAAAACCCATTTTTCGTTTCTCGTGAACTACTGCATCAATTTAACTGAAACTTGACACAAGTACTTTACGTTGCCTAATAATTAATTTCCCGTTGCGTTTTTTGCAAAAAAATAAATTTTCTTAATGAAAAAATTGATTTTTTAATTACAACAGCGCCCCCTGCCGGTGCAAACTTGCCATGTTACTGAAAAGATGCCCCTTCACTTGTAGATGCTTTTGAGCGAAAGAATTTTTCAATTCTGAGCTCGTAGAGCCCAGAAAACGCATTTTAAAGTTTTGGACATTTGCCCGAAATGGACAGTTCACCGAAACCGGGGAGGAGGGGACTAAACCGGAAGTACTTGAAAAACCCCTCAAAATGGGCGTATTTTAACCGTCAAAGGGTGTGATCGGTAATTTTAGAGGACGGAGAACACGATTATGCAAAGAAAACCCAGGGTCGATAATCGGAAAATGGCCCAAGGGCCATTTCCCGCAAAGTTACTTCATTGACCCCAAGTTTTCTTTGCGTAAACTTGTTCTCCGCCTTTCAAAACCACAGATCACACCCCTTAACGGTTCAAATACGCCCACTTTAAGGAGTATTTGGCTTACTTCCGGTTTAAACCGGAAGTAAAATAAAAACCTCATTTTCCAAGCTCTAAGAGGTCCAAATTGAACCGTTTTTTCACTTTTATTTATCTACGCAAACCGGAGCACCTTTTTATAGCCTATTTGGGCTGTTCCAGTAGCAGGGTCATGTGCAAAACTGAAGAAGAGTTGAAGATGGGCCTTTTCCGGCAAAGGTACTTTATTGACCCCTAGTTTTCTTTGCGTAATCGTGTTCTCCGTCCTGTGAAACACCAGAGTACACGTTTCAACTGTTAAAATACGCCCACTTTAAGGGGTTTTTCAAAGGTTTCGGAGACATGTCCGTTTGCCGGACCGTTCGGGCAGATGTCCGAAATTAAAATGGCGATTTCTCAGCCGTGGGACGTCAGAATTGGAAAATTCTTTCGCTTTTATTCATCTACGCCTGCTGGGCGTCTTTCTAGAGCACAATCAATTGGCTCCGACAGAGGGCGCATCTGTACTTGTTTATTGTGCCGTGTGCGAATTAAAAGTTACACATGCGCCACCTGTCGGAGCAACTTTATTCTTGCTTAGGAATGTGCCCCTTGTCCTGTAGATAATTAAGAAAAAAAGAATTTTGCAATTCCGCCTACCCTGCGCCGAGAAAACCCAAAACTCCTGGGAAATTACAGTTTCCACACCTGGGCCGATAGATGGCGTTAGAGCTCTTAAACACTAAAATGAGCGACGCCGCTGTCGCCATCTGTCGGCACTAGTGTGAAAGTAAAAATAAAAGTAAAAAAAGTTTCTCCGCCAGTGCCAATAGATGGCGACAGCGGCGTCGCTCATTTTAGTGTTTAATAACACAGAGCGCCATCTATCGGCAAAAGTAAAAATTATAAATTTAAAATGAGCCAAAACTCCTTAAAATGGGCGTATTTGAGTAGTTGAAACGTGTACTAGGGCATTTCAGAGGACGCTGGACCTGATTATGCAGAGAAAACCCAGGGTCGATAAGCCGGAAATGGCCCAAGGGCCATTTTTGGCCATTTGTGGCCAAACTGTATTATTGACCCCAAGTTTTCTTTGCTTAATCGTGTTCTCCGTCCTGTGAAACACCAGAGTACACGTTTCAACTGTTAAAATACGCCCACTTTAAGGGGTTTTTCAAAGGTTTCGGAGACATGTCCGTTTGCCGGACCGTTCGGGCAGATGTCCGAAATTAAAATGGCGATTTCTCAGCCGTGGGACGTCAGAATTGAAAAATTCTTTCACTTTTATGCATCTACGAGTGCTGCCGCGTCTTTCTAGAGCACATTCAGTTGGCTCCGACAGAGGGCGCATCTGTACTTGGTTATTGTGCCGTGTGCGACGGCCACGGCACGTCAGTCCCACCTTAGGTCACGTCAAGAGTTGTGTGTGTGTGAGTGGAGGAAGACGGCCAAGTTTTGGCATGATTACCAGCACTATTACCGCTGCTGCTGCTGCTGCTTACACTGCCAACTGCTGTCAGCAGCTCACTAGTCTCAGTGATCTGGTCCCTGATCTAAGGCATTGCACTTTCTCGGCTTCATGTAGTACTCTTATGTAGGCTCGTTGAGGGTAGGGCAGGGGGGGGGGGGGGGTCGTGCCGGCCGCTGGGCGGCCGGCGTAGGTCGTGCCGGCCGCTTGGCGGCCGGCGTAGGGACTTGGATAATTTCGGTCAAAAAAGGAGGGTAGGTTAAACTCACACGGCCGCTACTCATTCCGCTTGCTGCTAACCGCTCTTTAATTTGCTGCATTAAGCTTTAAACTGCATTTTTTTTGAATTTTTAGTGAATTTAAAGCTGCATTTACTTTAAAATTTAAAATGAATTGTTCCTGATTTTTATTGGATTTAATTCAATTATTTTTAGTGAATAAAAAACTGCTTTTTTATTTTATTTATTTTTAAAAATTAAATTGAGATTATAATAATTTTTTACTGCAATTAAACTGCATTTTTATTGAGTTTTTTTTTAAATTTAATTTAATTTTTTGTTTAAAATTATTTTTTATTTTTAAATAAATTTTTTATTGAGTTTTTAAATTGTAATTTTTATTTAATTTTTTTTGAATTTTTATTTAATTTATTTTGAATTTTTAGTGAATTTAAAACAGCATTTTTATTAAATTAAAAGCTGCATTTTTATATAAATTATTTTTTAATTTATAAATGAATTAATTTTTAAAAATTAAATTGCATTTTTTATTTATTTTTTAGTGAATTTATTTATTTATTAAAAATAAATATTTATTGAATTTAAGCTGAATTGTTTATATTTTTTAAAATAATTTTTAATTTAAATTGGAATTTTTAAATAATTTTTAAAATGCATTTTTTATTTAATTTAAAACAGCATTTTTATTGAATTTATTTTTTAAATTAAATTGAATTTTTATTTAATTTTTAGTGAAATTATTTATTAAATTAAATTGAATTTTTATTGAATTTGTTTTTTAATTTTAAATGAGTTTCTATTGAATTTATTTTTCTAAATATAATTTCCTTTTTTATTGAATTTAATTTTGAATTTTAAATGAACTTAAAATTGCATTTTTATTGACATTTTTATTGAAATAATTATTTAAAATTAAACTGAATTTTTATTTATATTTAATTATTTTAAATTGCATTGTTTTCTGCTGTATTAGCTCTAAAAAATCAATAAAAAAAAGATTTAAATTTTTTAAAAAATTTTTTATTAAAAAAAATTAAGTGGGCATTTTTCATGTTTCCCCTAGGGAATTTTGTTTCCGCCATATCTCGGGTGCCGTTTGAGCTATGATTATAAGCTTTGGAGCGTTTTTGTAGGCTGCTAATTGGGATTTTTCAAGACTAAAACTGAGGGCCTAGCTTGACCCATGCCTGAGAAAACGGCAAAAAACCGTTTTTAAACTTTGAAAAATTATAGCAAAAATTCTGTTTGGTTTATTAATCTGAAACTTGGTATTATAATTTCTTTTAGCCTGTTGTTTAATGGGGCAATAAAATTATTTAGCTCACCACTTTAAAACTATTTAAAAAAATTTTAAATTTTTAAATAAAAAGTTACACATGCGCCACCTATCGGAGCAACTTTATTCCAAAGCAGGAACATGCCCCTTGTCTTGAAGATAATTTAGAAAAAAAGAATTAAAGAATTCCGTTTACCCAGCGCCGAGAAAACCCATTTTTCGTTTCTCGTGAACTACTGCATCAATTTAACTGAAACTTGACACAAGTACTTTACGTTGCCTAATAATTAATTTCCCGTTGCGTTTTTTGCAAAAAAATAAATTTTCTTAATGAAAAAATTGATTTTTTAATTACAACAGCGCCCCCTGCCGGTGCAAACTTGCCATGTTACTGAAAAGATGCCCCTTCACTTGTAGATGCTTTTGAGCGAAAGAATTTTTCAATTCTGAGCTCGTAGAGCCCAGAAAACGCATTTTAAAGTTTTGGACATTTGCCCGAAATGGACAGTTCACCGAAACCGGGGAGGAGGGGACTAAACCGGAAGTACTTGAAAAACCCCTC
Source organism: Tyrophagus putrescentiae (assembly GCA_024499935.1). Classification (NCBI taxonomy): domain Eukaryota; kingdom Metazoa; phylum Arthropoda; class Arachnida; order Sarcoptiformes; family Acaridae; genus Tyrophagus; species Tyrophagus putrescentiae. Next base: position 15,729 of record JAMZRA010000059.1, read on the forward strand.
AAAATGGGCGTATTTTAACCGTCAAAGGGTGTGATCGGTAATTTTAGAGGACGGAGAACACGATTATGCAAAGAAAACCCAGGGTCGATAATCGGAAAATGGCCCAAGGGCCATTTCCCGCAAAGTTACTTCATTGACCCCAAGTTTTCTTTGCGTAAACTTGTTCTCCGCCTTTCAAAACCACAGATCACACCCCTTAACGGTTCAAATACGCCCACTTTAAGGAGTATTTGGCTTACTTCCGGTTTAAACCGGAAGTAAAATAAAAACCTCATTTTCCAAGCTCTAAGAGGTCCAAATTGAACCGTTTTTTCACTTTTATTTATCTACGCAAACCGGAGCACCTTTTTATAGCCTATTTGGGCTGTTCCAGTAGCAGGGTCATGTGCAAAACTGAAGAAGAGTTGAAGATGGGCCTTTTCCGGCAAAGGTACTTTATTGACCCCTAGTTTTCTTTGCGTAATCGTGTTCTCCGTCCTGTGAAACACCAGAGTACACGTTTCAACTGTTAAAATACGCCCACTTTAAGGGGTTTTTCAAAGGTTTCGGAGACATGTCCGTTTGCCGGACCGTTCGGGCAGATGTCCGAAATTAAAATGGCGATTTCTCAGCCGTGGGACGTCAGAATTGGAAAATTCTTTCGCTTTTATTCATCTACGCCTGCTGGGGCGTCTTTCTAGAGCACAATCAATTGGCTCCGACAGAGGGCGCATCTGTACTTGTTTATTGTGCCGTGTGCGAATTAAAAGTTACACATGCGCCACCTGTCGGAGCAACTTTATTCTTGCTTAGGAATGTGCCCCTTGTCCTGTAGATAATTAAGAAAAAAGAATTTTGCAATTCCGCCTACCCTGCGCCGAGAAAACCCAAAACTCCTGGGAAATTACAGTTTCCACACCTGGGCCGATAGATGGCGTTATGAGCTCTTAAACACTAAAATGAGCGACGCCGCTGTCGCCATCTGTCGGCACTAGTGTGAAAGTAAAAATAAAAGTAAAAAAAGTTTCTCCGCCAGTGCCAATAGATGGCGACAGCGGCGTCGCTCATTTTAGTGTTTAATAACACAGAGCGCCATCTATCGGCAAAAGTAAAAATTATAAATTTAAAATGAGCCAAAACTCCTTAAAATGGGCGTATTTGAGTAGTTGAAACGTGTACTAGGGCATTTCAGAGGACGCTGGACCTGATTATGCAGAGAAAACCCAGGGTCGATAAGCCGGAAATGGCCCAAGGGCCATTTTTGGCCATTTGTGGCCAAACTGTATTATTGACCCCAAGTTTTCTTTGCTTAATCGTGTTCTCCGTCCTGTGAAACACCAGAGTACACGTTTCAACTGTTAAAATACGCCCACTTTAAGGGGTTTTTCAAAGGTTTCGGAGACATGTCCGTTTGCCGGACCGTTCGGGCAGATGTCCGAAATTAAAATGGCGATTTCTCAGCCGTGGGACGTCAGAATTGAAAAATTCTTTCACTTTTATGCATCTACGAGTGCTGCCGCGTCTTTCTAGAGCACATTCAGTTGGCTCCGACAGAGGGCGCATCTGTACTTGGTTATTGTGCCGTGTGCGACGGCCACGGCACGTCAGTCCCACCTTAGGTCACGTCAAGAGTTGTGTGTGTGTGAGTGGAGGAAGACGGCCAAGTTTTGGCATGATTACCAGCACTATTACCGCTGCTGCTGCTGCTGCTTACACTGCCAACTGCTGTCAGCAGCTCACTAGTCTCAGTGATCTGGTCCCTGATCTAAGGCATTGCACTTTCTCGGCTTCATGTAGTACTCTTATGTAGGCTCGTTGAGGGTAGGGCAGGGGGGGGGGGTCGTGCCGGCCGCTGGGCGGCCGGCGTAGGTCGTGCCGGCCGCTTGGCGGCCGGCGTAGGGACTTGGATAATTTCGGTCAAAAAAGGAGGGTAGGTTAAACTCACACGGCCGCTACTCATTCCGCTTGCTGCTAACCGCTCTTTAATTTGCTGCATTAAGCTTTAAACTGCATTTTTTTTGAATTTTTAGTGAATTTAAAGCTGCATTTACTTTAAAATTTAAAATGAATTGTTCCTGATTTTTATTGGATTTAATTCAATTATTTTTAGTGAATAAAAAACTGCTTTTTTATTTTATTTATTTTTAAAAATTAAATTGAGATTATAATAATTTTTACTGCAATTAAACTGCATTTTTATTGAGTTTTTTTTTAAATTTAATTTAATTTTTTGTTTAAAATTATTTTTTATTTTTAAATAAATTTTTTATTGAGTTTTTAAATTGTAATTTTATTTAATTTTTTTTGAATTTTTATTTAATTTATTTTGAATTTTTAGTGAATTTAAAACAGCATTTTTATTAAATTAAAAGCTGCATTTTTATATAAATTATTTTTTAATTTATAAATGAATTAATTTTTAAAAATTAAATTGCATTTTTTATTTATTTTTTAGTGAATTTATTTATTTATTAAAAATAAATATTTATTGAATTTAAGCTGAATTGTTTATATTTTTTAAAATAATTTTTAATTTAAATTGGATTTTTAAATAATTTTTAAAATGCATTTTTTATTTAATTTAAACAGCATTTTTATTGAATTTATTTTTTAAATTAATTGAATTTTTATTTAATTTTTAGTGAAATTATTTATTAAATTAATGATTTTTATTGAATTTGTTTTTAATTTTAAATGAGTTTCTATTGAATTTATTTTTCTAAATATAATTTCCTTTTGTTTTATTGAATTTAATTTTGAAATTTTAATGAACTTAAATTGCATTTTTATTGACATTTTATTGAAATAATTATTTAAAATTGTTGTGATGACTCAGTACACCACTGGTAATGTTGTTTATGGAGAACCCACTAGCAAGGCTGCGAGGACACGCTTGCTCTCTGTTATTAGTTAGTCAACGTCTCGCTGTGCTCCGAGCACGTTGTCCCTCTCTCTAACCCTCACCCTTATCCTCAAATAAATCTCTCTCATTTCCAATGTCCACCATGCTGCTTTGGCCCCTGGCCGTGGGCCCGCTTTGCACTGCGGTTGTACTCGCAGGTGCTGCGTTGCGCTGGTCATCATTCAGTACTCAGGAGCTTTGGGCCAGGATGTGCCAGCTCACTAAAACCTATGTTGTCGTATTATACATTTGCCTTGTTGTACTTTGGCTCGGAGCTGCCCATCTGACTCGCCAACTGATTAACGAATTCGAACACGTTATCAGCACGACGTTCTGGCCACTGAGTGCTAGTGTCGTCGAGTGGAGCTCAACCCTTGAAGAACAGCAGCGACTTGCTCTGGCCTGCATTGTCATCATTGTTTTTATGGTGTTGACGATTGTGATGGTTATGAAGCAGCAGCCTGGAGTAGTACGTGCTGGCGGATCACTAAACCTATGTATCGATCCTCTTGATGAATTGCAATTCCCTGTGTGGGAGAAAGATCTGAAGTATGTCCTCGGAAAAGAAAGACTGATGGCCGCCATCGAAAGCAAGCTGACTGATTCCGACGAACGAAATCTCACCGCTTATCGACTGATTGTCAAAACCGTGCCAAAACATCTGGCTGGAAATGTCTTGACTACCGACAATGCTTTCGAGGCGTTTAAAAACCTGAAAGACAAGTACGGGACTCCAAGCTGGGAGAAACTACAGATGCTGAAGGACAGGATCCTACGCCTGAAAGTGACAAGTTTTGAAGACGAGAGTGTTGACAAGCTGGTGAGAACCATCGTCAATTATGAGACGCAACTCCGTCTTGCTGGTCAAAAAGTGGACAGCTCAGAGATGATTTTTCTTCTGAGTAACTCGCTGCCACGAGACATTGACCGAGTGAATGCATTTGCCGACGGACTTCGAGCAAACTCTAATTTCGATCACGCTCAAATGGTATTCCGACGACAGTGCCAGCAATGGCATGAAGAAGGAGTTCTTTCGACAAATGAGAACGTGGCAATGGCTACTTCTTTCCGCTACCGAGGACAAGCTCAAAAGAAGGAAACTCGGCGATGTTTTAACTGCAACAAAGAAGGCCATCTGGCACGGAATTGTTGGGCACCCAAGAGCAAGGAGATGCAGAATGATCGAAACGAAAGCCAACCAGTGATCTCTCGCAAACCTTCTTCCTCGACTAAAGTTTATTCAAATAAAAATGAAATTTCTTCTTATTTTGTTTGTCCTTTTGGTTCAAGTGACTACATTCTTGATTCAGGGTCATCAAATCACCACATTGTGGACCCTAGAAAGTTTGACTGTTTGGATCGAAAAGAAGAGTCAGTTACGGTGGCCAATGGAGCTGAAAGTCAGGTGTTTGGGACTGGTGATGTCAAGTTATGCACACCACAAGGAATTGTCCCGTTAAAGGAAGCAAAGCTTACACCAGGCTTTGGTGTCAATCTGATTTCTGTTCGTCAGTTGACCAAACTTGGCTACACGGTGATGTTTAACGAGGACATGGCAAGAGTTCGTCTTAAGGAAAAGGTAGTGCTGATGGCTCCTGCTGTCAATGGACTCTACGTGTTTAAAGAATCACTCAACGTAGCGATGATGTGCAAATCAACTGCTGAGGAGCTGCATGCACAGTTTGGACACCCAGGCAAAACTAAGACTCAGGAACTAAAGAAAATGTTCCCTGAATTGGCTTTTGAAACTATCAAGGACTGTGACACATGCATCATGGCAAACCAACAACAGCAAACCTACAGATCGACCCACAACAATTCTTATGAACTGTTAGAAGTAATCCACATGGATTTATGCGACAGCAAAGGCAGAGGATTTGATGGATCGCACTACTATCTGCTGATGACCGACGAAAAATCGAAATACACATGGACTGTTGCATTGAAGAATAAAACCTCTGATATCGTCTTAAAAGCTTTTACAGAAATGAAAATGAAAATTGAGCGTCTGCATGATCGAAAAATAAAGAAGATTCGTACCGACAATGGTCGAGAATTTCTCGGAAGCTTTGACAATTACCTGAAACAGCAAGGAATTGTTCACCAGTTCACATCGCCCTACAACCATCAACAAAATGGGAATGCCGAAAGAGCTATTCAAACGATCTCTGCAAAAATCAGATCATTACTGATTGGCAGTTGCATGCCGGAACATTACTGGCCACTGGCAATGAGGACAGCTACATTTCTTCACAACCTCCTGCCTCATTCTGCACTGAACGGATCAACGCCGAGTAAAACGTTGTTTACCAATGGCAAAGATTACATTGAGCGTGGTGGAAAGCTGCACACCTTTGGCTGTCTGGCTTATCGATGGATTCATCAAGAACGCCGAAATATTCAGCGGTCAAGCAAGTTTGCAGCTAATTCCGAACGACTCGTGTTTGCCGGATATGACGCAGATGACAACAATCTGCTGATTCTTCTCGATCCAAGAACTGATCGTGTTTATCGAGAAAGGAATGTGAAAATTGTTGACAATGTTCTTCCTTTCTGCGACAAAACTAGCGGTGAGGCTTGCAAGTGCTCAGTGAAAGAGAGGACAGAGCCACTGCCAGACAATGATCGTGCAATCATTGTGAACACCCGAATGTCTGTTTTTGAAGAAGACAATGTTGGGATTGATGCAGAAGAACATGCCTCAGGAGAAACAGCTATCAAAACGATTTTTGCACAGCCTGAAATAGCTGCGACAGATGAAACGAAAACCTCTGTTATCGATGTTATTGCTCAGGAGCAGGTGACACCAACGAACGAAACCTCTGATTCGCAATTAGATTCAGAAACTGAAGTAAGAATTGATGAATCAGAAACTGAAAGTGTTGAAAATGACGTCGAAATTCCAGTTATTGACGAAGAAACTGTGCTAGAAGGTGACACTAGACAAGAAGGGGATTCAGCGAAAAATGATTCATCGGAAAGTGAAGAAGAACCTGATGATTCATGGGCTGCTGAGAAGCAAAAGGAAAGACTTCCACGTGACGCTTACAACTTAAGAGATCGAAGTCAACTTAAACCTCCAAGTCGCTATACATGTTTAATCAAAGGACCCTCAGGTGATGTCAAAGAACCGGAATCTCATCATGAAGCAATGACTTCTCAGTGGAGGGATTACTGGATTGAGGCTGAAAATGAAGAGTTGAAATCTTTATTATCGAATGGGACCTACGATGAAGTCGATGAGACACCAGAAATGAAAGTGATTTCTGCTAAATGGGTTTTCAAAGTGAAAAGGAACCCTAGTGGCACTGTGGATCGTTTCAAAGCTCGGTGTGTGGCTCGAGGATTCGAACAACGAGAAGGAATTGATTATACCGAAACATTTGCCGCTACAGCTGGAGCAACTACCATTCGTACGTTCCTGACTGTTAGCAAAATGCAAGGAATGAATGTTCACCAGATTGACATTAAGACGGCTTTTCTCAATGGAGAAGTAGATCAGGAAATCTATGTTCGTCCTCCACCGCCATTTTACTCGCAAGGAAAAGTCTGGAAATTAAAGAAAGCTCTTTATGGCTTGAAACAAGCACCCCGGTGTTGGGCGACAAAATTAGGTGAAATCCTAAGTTGCATTGACTTTCATCCTACCAAGTCAGAGCCGTGTGTCTTTGTACGCAATGTTGGAGGCGAGCTCTGCTATTTGCTGACGTATGTCGATGACATACTCATCTCTGCTGTTGACGAAGGAACGATCAAGAAAGTCAAAGAAGTCCTAAGCGCTCAACTTGATGTCCACGATCTCGGCAACATCAAAACATTTCTGAGCATTGATTGTACCGAGGAAAACCTATCAATTCGACTGACACAAAAACGCTATGTTGAACAGTTGATCAAGGAGTTTAACTTGGAAAGTGCTGCGCCAACTGATCGACTACCACTCATTGATACGCAGATTAAGACTGAAGGCAAAAAGAGGACTGACGTTCCTTATCGAGAACTGGTAGGTGCTCTCAACTACATTGCGAACTGGACTCGTCCAGACATTTCGGCAGTAGTGAGTTATCTGTCCAGGGCATTCCAAGAACCAACGAGTACTCATTGGGAGTATGCGAAGCAGGTACTTAAGTACCTAAACACGACCAAGGAGAAAGACCTCAAGTTGGGAAAGCTGGATGACACCAGTTTGATTGCTTTCTCAGATGCCAACTACGCACCAGCAGCTGACGATTGCCGGAAATCCCAATCTGGGGGCGTTTTGCGACTGGCCGGATCAACTGTGGGATGGTTCAGCCGCAAACAGAAAACCACTAGCAAGTCGACGACCGCATCAGAATATGTGGCACTGTCTGCAGTAGCTGATGAAGTACTATGGATTCAGCAACTGTTGAGTGAACTAAACCTCAATATCGAATTTCCAACTATCATTTATGAAGACTGCCAACCCGCCATTGCCGTCGCCAAAAACAGGAAGTGCCCAGCTGAATCTAAGCACATTGATGTAAAGTATCACTCTGTAAAGGACTACCAGGCAAAAGGATACATCAATGTGGAATACATCAACACGGCTGATCAACTGGCCGATGATTTGACAAAGGTGAAGAGAATTCCACGAGACACGGAGATCCTCTTAGGGCATCGTCAGTGGCGTCCTGAGTCAGGGGGCGTGTTGTGATGACTCAGTACACCACTGGTAATGTTGTTTATGGAGAACCCACTAGCAAGGCTGCGAGGACACGCTTGCTCTCTGTTATTAGTTAGTCAACGTCTCGCTGTGCTCCGAGCACGTTGTCCCTCTCTCTAACCCTCACCCTTATCCTCAAATAAATCTCTCTCATTTCCAATGTCCACCATGCTGCTTTGGCCCCTGGCCGTGGGCCCGCTTTGCACTGCGGTTGTACTCGCAGGTGCTGCGTTGCGCTGGTCATCATTCAGTACTCAGGAGCTTTGGGCCAGGATGTGCCAGCTCACTAAAACCTATGTTGTCGTATTATACATTTGCCTTGTTGTACTTTGGCTCGGAGCTGCCCATCTGACTCGCCAACTGATTAACGAATTCGAACA
>JAMZRA010000061.1:0-20674 GCA_024499935.1 Tyrophagus putrescentiae
CCCTCTGCAAGTTGACACCAAAGCGCCACGCTACTCGCTCGGGTACTCCCGCGGTGCCGCTTCCCATCAGGTTCGTTTTTCTTGTTTACATTTCGAACGCTCACCTTCTCTCACTCGTTCCAGGGCCCCCAGGCACTTTTAGACTTCGGAGTTGCTTCCTGAAGTACCTGGTGACGGTAAGGAACGATTTGGGGCCATTCCCCGCCCGTACTTCGCAAAATTGGCCTCGGGGTGACCCATTCTCAACTTAGGGCTTTTCACCATTTTCCCCATTTCAGCCTCACCTTCAACGCCTCAGATCTTTGCTCCCCTGGCACCTACCGACTTCGCACCGCCACCTCCAGCTCAGGCTCTCTGCCCTCTACGATTACCCACCAAAAGCGCCACCCAACTCGCTCGGGTACTCCCGCGGTGCCGCTTCCCATCAGGTTCGTTTTTCTTGTTTACATTTCGAACGCTCACTTCTCTCACTCGTTCCAGGGCCCCCAGGCACTTTTAGACTTCGGAGTTGCTTCTTAAAGTACCTGGTGACGGTAAGGAACGATTTGAGACCACTCCCCGGCCGTACTTCGCAAAACTGGCCCCGGGGTGACCCATTCTCAACTTAGGGCTTTTCACCATTTTCCCCATTTCAGCCTCACCTTCAACGCCTCAGATCTTTGCTCCCCTGGCACCTACCGACTCAGGGCCGCCTCCTCCAGCTCAAGCTCAACGCCCTCTGCAAGTTACCCACCAAGAGCGCCACGCTACTCGCTCGGGTACTCCCCGGTGCCCTTCCTCAGGTCGTTTTTCTTGTTTACATTTCGAACGCTCAACTTCTCTCACTCGTTCCAGGGCCCCCAGGCACTTTTAGACTTCGGAGTTGCTTCTTAAAGTACCTGGTGACGGTAAGGAACGATTTGGGGCCATTCCCCGCCCGTACTTCGCAAAATTGGCCTCGGGGTGACCCATTCTCAACTTAGGGCTTTTCACCATTTTCCCCATTTCAGCCCCACCTTCAACGCCTCAGATCTTTGCTCCCCTGGCACCTACCGACTTCGCACCGCCACCTCCAGCTCAGGCTCTCTGCCCTCTACGATTACCCACCAAAAGCGCCACCCAACTCGCTCGGGTACTCCTGCACCATCACTTTGCCTCAGGATCGTTTTTCTTGTTTACATTTCGAACGCTCAACTTCTCTCACTCGTTCCAGGGCCCCCAGGCGCTTTTAGACTTCGGAGTTCCCTTCCCCTAAAGTACCTGGTGACGGTAAGGAACGATTTGGGGCCTTTCCCCCCCCGCCCGTACTTCGAAAAATTTGGGCCCCTCGGGGTGACCCATTCTCAACTTAGGGGTTTTTTCACCATTTTTCCCCATTTCAGCCTCACCTTCAACGCCTCAGATCTTTGCTCCCCTGGCACCTACCGACTCGGGGCCCCGGCCCACCTCCAGCTAAAGGCTAAATCGCCCTTTTACGATTTACCACCAAGAGCGCCACCCAACTCGCTCGGGTACTCCCGCGGGGGCCGCTTCCCATCGGGTTTTCTTTTTTTCCTTTGTTTACTTTTTCGAACGCCCCAACTTCTCTCATTTCTTTCCCCCAAGGGCCCCCAGGCCTTTTAGCCCTTCGGATTTTTGCTTCCAAAGCACCTGTGACGGTTTAAGGAACGATTTGGGCCCAAAATTCCCCGGCCGTACTTCGCAAAACTGGCCTCCGGCTGACCCATTCTCGACTTTAGGCATTTCACCATTTTCCCCATTTCAGCCCCACCTTCAATTGCCCGGATCTTTTCTCCCCTATTACCTACCGACTTCGCACCGCCACCTCCAGCTCAGGCTCTCTGCCCTCTACGATTACCCACCAAAAGCGCCACCCAACTCGCTCGGGTACTCCTGCACCATCACTTTGCCTCAGGTTCGTTTTTGTTGTTTATCTTTCGAACGCTCACCTTCTCTCACTCGTTCCAGGGCCCCCAAGCACGATTGACCTCGGAGTTGCTTCCCAGCCCCCTGTGACGGTAAGGAACGATTGGGGACCATTCCCCGCCCGTACTGTCCCACGCCCGACGAATTGACTTGAATTTTATGAATGTTTGTTTAATTCTTAAATAATTTTGTATAGAATTATTTTTAATTTAATTGAATTTAATTTAAATTTAAATTTTTTAATTTTGAAATGAATTAAACTGCATTTTTATATTGAATTTTTTATTTAATTTTTGTAAAATTTATTTATTAAATTTAAACTTGCATTTTTATGATTTTTTTTATTGAATTGAATTTAATTTAATTTTATTGAATTATTTTTCTAAATTTAATTTAATTTTTATTGAATTTGTTTTTTAATTTTAAATGATTTTTTATTGATTTTTTTTGAATTTATTATTCAAAATTAAATTGCATTTTAATTTAATTTTAATTGTTTTAAATTGCATTGTTTACTGATGTATTAACTCTAAAAAATCAACCAAAAAATAATTAAAAATTTTTAAATTAAAAAAAATTAAGTGGGCATTTTTCATGTTTCCCCTAGGGAATTTTGTTTCCGCCATATCTCGAGAACCGTTTGAGCTATGATTATAAACTTTGGAGCGTTTATGTAGGCTGCTAATTGGGATTTTTCAAGAGTAAAACTGAAGGCCTAGCATGACCCATGTCGGAGAAATCGGCAAAAAACCGTTTTTAAACTTTAAAAAATCATAGCAAAAATTTTGTTTGGCTTATTGAGTTTTTACTTGGCGTAATAATTTATTATTGCCTGTTGTTTAATTGAGCAATAAAATTATTTAGCTCACCACTTTTAAACTATTTAAAAAAATTTTTCAAAATTTTAAAATAAAAAGTTACACATGCGCCACCTGTCGGAGCAGCTTTATTCTTGTGTCACAGTGTGCCCCTTGTCTTGTAGATTATTTAGGAAAAAAGAATTGTGCAATTCCGTTTACCCAGCGCCGAGAAAACCCATTTTTCGTTTCTCGTGAACTACTGCATCGATTTAACTGAAACTTGACACAAGTACTCTGTTTTGCTTAATAATTTATTTCCCGTTGCAGTTGTAGCAAAAAATTAAATTTTCTTAATAAAAAAATTAATTTTTTAATTACAACAGCGCCCCCTGCCGGTGCAAACTTGCCATGTTACTGAAAAGATGCCCCTTCACTTGTAGATGCTTTTGAGCGAAAGAATTTTTCAATTCTGAGCTCGTAGAGCCCAGAAAACGCATTTTAAAGTTTTGGACATTTGCCCGAAATGGACAGTTCACCGAAACCGGGGAGGAGGGGACTAAACCGGAAGTACTTGAAAAACCCCTCAAAATGGGCGTATTTTAACCGTCAAAGGGTGTGATCGGTAATTTTAGAGGACGGAGAACACGATTATGCAGAGAAAACCCAGGGTCGATAATCGGAAAATGGCCCTTGGGCCATTCCCCGCAAAGTTACTTCATTGACCCCAAGTTTTTATTGCGTAAACTTGTTCTCCGTCCTCTAAAATTCCAAATTACACCCTTTGACGGTTCAAATACGCCCACTTTAAGGGGTATTTGGCTTACTTCCGGTTTAAACCGGAAGTAAAATAAAAACCTCATTTTCCGGGCTCTAAAAGGTCCAAATTGAGCCGTTTTTTCACTTTTATTTATCTACGCAAGCCGGAGCACCTTTTTATAGCCCATTTGGGCTGTTCCAGTAGCAGGGTCATGTGCAAAACTGAAGAAGAGTTGAAGATGGGCCTTTTCCAGCAAAGCTGCTTTTTGACCCCAAGTTTTTATTGCATAAACGTGTTCTCCGTCCTGTGAAACACCAGAGTAAACGTTTCAACTGTTAAAATACGCCCACTTTAAGGGGTTTTTCAAAGGTTTCGGAGACATGTCCGTTTGCCGGACCGTTCGGGCAGATGTCCGAAATTAAAATGGCGATTTCTCAGCCGTGGGACGTCAGAATTGGAAAATTCTTTCGCTTTTATTCATCTACGCCTGCTGGGGCGTCTTTCTAGAGCACAATCAATTGGCTCCGACAGAGGGCGCATCTGTACTTGTTTATTGTGCCGTGTGCGACGCACGCACATAGTTCACTTGTTCATCAAAGTTTGTGGGTTTGTTGAGTTGGAGACGGTCCGTTTGGCGGATTCCAGATTCCAAATATGCGATTTCTCAGCCGTGGCGTCGATTGAAATTCTGCTCGTTTCTCGCTGCGTCTTTCTGCTGCTGCTCTGCGAGGCGCATCTGTCTGTTTGTGCGTGTGCGCGGCGGCTTGTCTCCTTGTCTCGGTTGTGTGCTGTTGGGGCATTTGGCATGTTCGCTTATCGCTGCTGCTCGCTGCTTCTGCTGCTGCTTCTGCTGCTGCTGCTGCTCGCTGCTCTGCTGCTGTCGCGCTCACTGTCTCGTGTCTGGTCCTGACCTAGGCATTGCCTTTCTCGGCTTCTGTAGCTGCTCTTATGTGGCTCGTGGGGTAGCAGGGGTCCTGTCGCGCTGGCGGCCTGACCTAGGCATGCACTTTCCGCTTCGGCCCTAGGGCTCTTGGTAATTCGGCCAAACGGGGGTAGGTTCTCACGGCCGACTGTCGCGCTGCGTAGCCGACTTGTAATTTGCGCAAAAAACTGGTGTTTTAGTTTGAATTCTTACGGACGTAATTTATTCGTCTTGTTGCTATCGCGCTTTAATTTCTGTAGTATTAACTTTAATGATTTTATTTTAAAATTAAATTGAATTTATAAATTTTAAATGATTTACTGATTTTTATTGATTTTATTTTTTTTTATTTTATAATTAAATGTTTTTTGAGTTTTAATGTAATTTTTATAATTTAAATGAATTTTATTTAATTTATGTTTGAATTTTTATGAATTTAAAGCTCATTTTTATTGAAATTAATTTTTTAATTTTAAATGAATTTATTAATTTTTTAATTATATTTAAACTGCATTTTTTTATTTTATTTTTTATTTATTTTTTAGTGAATTTATTTATTAATTAAAAATAAATATTTATTGAATTTAAGCTGGATTTTTTTTATATTTTTTTAAATAATTTTTAATTTAAATTGGATTTTTTATTTAATTTTTTAATGCATTTTTATTAAATTTAAAACTGCATTTTTATTGAATTTATTTTTTAAATTGAATTGAATTTTAATTTAAATTTTTATTGAATTTATTTTTCTAAATTTAATTTAATTTTTATTGAATTTGTTTTTTAATTTTAAATGATTTTTTATTGATTTTTTTGAATTTATTATTCAAAATTAAATTGCATTTTAATTTAATTTTAATTGTTTTAAATTGCATTGTTTACTGATGTATTAACTCTAAAAAATCAACCAAAAAATAAATTAAAAATTTTTAAATTAAAAAAAATTAAGTGGGCATTTTTCATGTTTCCCCTAGGGAATTTTGTTTTCGCCATATCTCGGAAACGGTTTGAGCTAGAACCAAGTGCTTTGGAGCTTTTGTGTAGACTGCTAATTGGGATTTTTCAAGAGTAAAACCAAGGGCCTAGCATGACCCATGTCGGAGAAATCGGCAAAAAACCGTTTTTAAACTTTAAAAAATCATAGCAAAAATTCTGTTTGGCTTATTGAGTTTTTACTTGGCATAATAATTTATTATTGCCTGTTGTTTAATTGAGCAATAAAATTATTTAGCTCACCACTTTTAAACTATTTAAAAAAATTTTTCAAAATTTTAAAATAAAAAGTTACACATGCGCCACCTGTCGGAGCAGCTTTATTCTTGTGTCACAATGTGCCCCTTGTCTTGTAGATTATTTAGAAAAAAAGAATCGTGCAATTCCGTTTACCCAGCGCCGAGAAAGCTCATTTTTTGTTTCTCTGAAAGTACCGTACCGATTGGTTTCAAACTTGGTACAAGTACTCTGTTTTGCTTAATAATTAACTTCCCGTTGCGTTTTTTGCAAAAAATTAAATTTTCTTAATAAAAAAATTAATTAATTAGTTACAACAGCGCCCCCTGCCGGTGCAAACTTGCCATGTTACTGAAAAGATGCCCCTTCACTTGTAGATGCTTTTGAGCGAAAGAATTTTTCAATTCTGAGCTCGTAGAGCCCAGAAAACGCATTTTAAAGTTTTGGACATTTGCCCGAAATGGACAGTTCACCGAAACCGGGGAGGAGGGGACTAAACCGGAAGTACTTAAAAAACCCCTCAAAATGGGCGTATTTTAACCGTCAAAGGGTGTGATCGGTAATTTTAGAGGACGGAGAACACGATTATGCAGAGAAAACCCAGGGTCGATAAGCCGGAAATGGCCCAAGGGCCATTCCCCGCAAAGTTACTTCATTGACCCCAAGTTTTTATTGCGTAAACTTGTTCTCCGTCCTCTAAAATTCCAAATTACACCCTTTGACGGTTCAAATACGCCCACTTTAAGGGGTATTTGGCTTACTTCCGGTTTAAACCGGAAGTAAAATAAAAACCTCATTTTCCGGGCTCTAAAGGTCCAAATTGAGCCGTTTTTTCACTTTTATTTATCTACGCAAGCCGGAGCACCTTTTTATAGCCCATTTGGGCTGTTCCAGTAGCAGGGTCATGTGCAAAACTGAAGAAGAGTTGAAGATGGGCCTTTTCCGGCAAAGGTATTTATTGACCCCTAGTTTTTTTGCGTAAACGTGTTCTCCGTCCTGTGAAACACCAGAGTAACGTTTCAACTGTTAAAATACGCCCACTTTAAGGGGTTTTTGAAGGTTTCGGAGACATGTCCGTTTGCCGGACCGTTCGGGCAGATGTCCGAAATTAAAATGGCGATTTCTCAGCCGTGGGACGTCAGAATTGGAAAATTCTTTCGCTTTTATTCATCTACGAGTGCTGGGGCGTCTTTCTAGAGCACATTCAGCTAGCTCCGACAGAGGGCGCATCTGTACAGTTGTCTATTTCAATTTTTAATGCATTTTTTTATATTTTATTATTTTAAATTGCATTGTTTACCGATGTATTAACTCTAAAAAATCCACCAAAAAAAGATTTAAATTTTATAAAAAATTTTTAATTAAAAAAAATTAAGTAGGCATTTTTCATGTTTCCCCTAGGGAATTTTGTTTCCGCCATATCTCGGGTGCCGTTTGAGCTATGATTATAAGCTTTGGAGCGTTTTTGTAGGCTGCTAATTGGGATTTAACAAGACTAAAACTGAGGGCCTAGCTTTAACCATGCCTGAGAAAACGGCAAAAAACCGTTTTTAAATTTTAAAAAATCATAGCAAAAATTCTATTTGGTTTATTGAGTTGAAACTTGCTATAATAATTTAATTTTGCTTATTGTTTAATTGGGCAATAAAATTATTTAGCTCAACACTCTAAAAGTATTTTAAAAAAATATTGAATTTTTTAAAATAAAAGTTACACATACGCCACCTGTCGGAGCTACTTTATTCTAGTGCAGAAAAATGCCCTTTGCCATGAAGATAATATAGAAAAAAAGAATTATTTAAATCCGGCTACCCAGCGCCGAGAAAACCCATTTTTCGTTTCTCCAAAAGTATCGTACCGATTAAATTGAAACTTGACACGAGTACTCTGTTTTGCTTAATAAACAACTTCCCGTTGCAGTTTTGGCAAATAATTAAATTTTCTTAATGAAAAAATTGATTTTTTAGTTTCAACAGCGCCCCCTGCCGGTGCAAACAGACTATGGTTTCGAAAAGATGCTCCGGCACTCGTAGATGCCTTTGAGCGAAAGAATTTTTCAATTCTGAGCTCGTAGAGCCCAGAAAACGCATTTTAAAGTTTTGGACATTTGCCCGAAATGGACAGTTCACCGAAACCGGGGAGGAGGGGACTAAACCGGAAGTACTTGAAAAACCCCTAAAAATGGGCTTATTTGAGCAAGAAGAGCATGAAATAGGGGTAATTGAAGGACAGAGGACCCGATTATGCAGAGAAACCCCGGGGTCGGTGTGCCGGAAATGGCCCTTGGGCCATTTCCGGCCAAACTGCATTACTGATCCCTAGTTTTCTGGCCATAATCGTGTTCTCCTACTTCTAAAACCCCAGAGTACACCTTTTAACTGCTCAAATATGTCCATTTTAAGTGATTTTTTGCTCACTTCCGGTTAAACCGGAAGTAAAAATAATAAAACCGGAAGTAACCAAAAAATCTGATAAAATGGACCTATTTGAGTAGTTGAAACATGTACTATGGGGTTTTGAAGGGTGCTGGATCTAATTATGCTGAGAAAACTCAAAGTCAATAAGCCGGAAATGGCCCTTGGGCCATTTCCGGCCAAACTGCATTACTGATCCCTAGTTTTCTGGCCATAATCGTGTTCTACTACTTCTAAAACCCCAGAGTACACCCTTTAACTGCTCAAATATGTCCATTTTAAGTGATTCTTTGCTCACTTCCGGTTAAACCGGAAGTAAAAAAGATAAAACCGGAAGTAACCAAAAAATCTGATAAAATGGACCTATTTGAGTAGTTGAAACATGTACTAGGGGGTTTTGAAGGGTGCTGGATCTGATTATGCTGAGAAAACTCAAGGTCAATAAGCCGGAAATGGCCCAAAGGCCATTTCCCGCAAAGTTACTTCATTGACCCCAAGTTTTCTCTGCATAAACGAGTTCTCCGTCCTGTGAAACACCAGATTACACCCTTTGACGGTTCAAATACGCCCACTTTAAGGGGTTTTCAAGTACTTCCGGTTTAGTCCCCTCCTCCCCTGTTTCGGTGAACTGTCCATTTCGGGCAAATGTCCAAAACTTTAAAATGCGTTTTCTGGGCTCTACGAGGTCCAAATTGAACCGTTTTTTCACTTTTATTTATCTACGCAAACCGGAGCACCTGTTTATAGCCTATTTGGGCTGTTCCAGTAGCAGGGTCATGTGCAAAACTGAAGAAGAGTTGAAGATGGGCCATTTCCGGCAAAGGTACTTTATTGACCCCAAGTTTTCTCTGCATAAACGTGTTCTCCGTCCTGTGAAACACCAGAGTACACGCTTCAACTGTTAAAATATGCTCATTTTGGGGGGTTTTTTGAAGGTTTCGGTGACATGTCCGTTTGCCGGACCGTTCGGGCAAATGTCCGAAATTAAAACGCCCATTTCTCAGCCGTGGGACGTCAGAATTGAAAAATTCTTTCGCTTTTATTCATCTACGACTGCTGGGGCGTCTTTCTAGAGCACATTCAGCTAGCTCCGACAGAGGGCGCATCTGTACAGTTGTCTATTTCAGCGCCCCCTGCCGGTGCAAACTTACCATGTTACTTAAAAGATGCCCCGGCACGCGAAGATGCTTAAAAGTGAAAGAACTTTTCAATTCTGAGCTCGTAGAGCCCAGAAAACGCATTTTAAAGTTTTGGACAACTGCCCGAACGGTCCGTCTGGCGGACATCTCTACAAAACCATCCAAAAACCCTTTAAAATGGCACTAATTGAGCAGATGAAGCATGTACTAGGATGTTTCAGAAGACGGGGAAGACGATACTGCAGAGAAAACCTAGGGTCAATCTTGTAGTTTTTTAGAAAAACACATGTTTTACCTTTTCTTGTGATTTTAATAAAGTAAATTTTGTTAGATCTGATTGAAAGTGCTTTGAAAAGATGCCCCGGCACTCGTAGATGCTTTTGAGCGAAAGAATTTTTCAATTCTGAGCTCGTAGAGCCCAGAAAACGCATTTTAAAGTTTTGGACATTTGCCCGAAATGGACAGTTCACCGAAACCGGGGAGGAGGGGACTAAACCGGAAGTAATCGAAAAACCCCTAAAAAAGGGCGTATTTGAGCAAGAAGAGCATGAAATAGGGGTAATTGAAGGACAGAGGACCCGATTATGCAGAGAAACCCCGGGGTCGTTGTGCCGGAAATGACCCAAAGGGTCATTTCCGGCCAAACTGCATTACTGATCCCTAGTTTTCTCTGCATAAACGAGTTCTCCGTCATTCATAACCCCATACTACACCCTTTAACTGCTCAAATATGTCCATTTTAAGTGATTTTTTGCTCACTTCCGGTTTAACCGGAAGTAAAAAAGATAAAACCGGAAGTAACCAAAAAATCTGATAAAATGGACCTATTTGAGTAGTTGAAACATGTACTAGGGGGTTTTGAAGGGTGCTGGATCTGATTATGCTGAGAAAACTCAAGGTCAATAAGCCGGAAATGGCCCAAAGGCCATTTCCCGCAAAGTTACTTCATTGACCCCAAGTTTTCTCTGCATAAACGAGTTCTCCGTCCTGTGAAACACCAGATTACACCCTTTGACGGTTCAAATACGCCCACTTTAAGGGGTTTTCAAGTACTTCCGGTTTAGTCCCCTCCTCCCCTGTTTCGGTGAACTGTCCATTTCGGGCAAATGTCCAAAACTTTAAAATGCGTTTTCTGGGCTCTACGAGGTCCAAATTGAACCGTTTTTTCACTTTTATTTATCTACGCAAACCGGAGCACCTGTTTATAGCCTATTTGGGCTGTTCCAGTAGCAGGGTCATGTGCAAAACTGAAGAAGAGTTGAAGATGGGCCATTTCCGGCAAAGGTACTTTATTGACCCCAAGTTTTCTCTACATAAACGTGTTCTCCGTCCTCCAAAACCCCAGAGTACACGCTTCAACTGTTAAAATATGCTCATTTTGGGGGGTTTTTTGAAGGTTTCGGTGACATGTCCGTTTGCCGGACCGTTCGGGCAAATGTCCGAAAGTTAAATACGCCATATTTCATCAGACCTGTGTGGACGTTCAGGAGCCATTGATTCGAAAGAATTCCTTTCGCTTTATTCATCTACGCACTGCTGGGCGTCTTTCTAGAGCACATTCAGTTAGCTCCGACAGAGGGCGCATCTGTACTGTTATTGTGCCGTGTGCGACGGCACGCACATTGTCTCACTAAGTCCGTCAAGAGTTGTGTGTGTGTGTGAGTGGAGGAGACGGCCAAGTTTGATGATTACCAGCACTATTACCGCGTGGCGCACTGCTTCTCTGCTGCTGCGCGCCTCTGCTCCTTGCTCTTTGTGTGCTCGTGCTCTGGCTGCTTCGTGCTGCTCTGTGCGCGCTGTCTGCTGCTTCTGTCTGCTCTGTGCTCTGCTGCTTCTGTGCTTCTGTCTGCTGCTGCTTCGCGCTCTTCGTGTCTGTCCTGCCTAGTTGCCTTTCTCGGCTTCATGTAGTACTTTATGTAGACGAGGCGAGGCGAAGGCAAGGCGAAGGCGAAGGCGAAGGCAAGGCAGGAAGAGGAGGCGAAGGCGAAGGCGAAGGCGAGGCGAAGGGAAGGCGAAGGCGAAGGCGAAGAAGAAAAAGGCGAAGAAGAAGAAGAAAAGGCGAAGAAGAAGAGAAAGGAAGAAAAGAAGAAGAAACGTAGACGTAGACGTGACGTAGACGTTGCTGCTTCTGCTGCTGCTTCTGCTGCTGCTTCTGCTGCTGCTGCTTCTGCTGCTGCTGCTGCTTCTGCTGCTGCTGCTTCTGCTGCTGCTTCTGTTGCTGCTGCTGCTGCTGCTTCTGTTGCTGCTTCTGTTGCTTCTGTTGCTGCTGCTGCTGTCAGCAGCTCACTAGTCAGTGATCTGGTCCCTGACCTAAGGCATTGCACTTTCTCGGCTTCATGTAGTACTCTTATGTAGACGAAGGCTAAGGCGAAGGCGAAGGCGAAGGCGAAGGCGAAGGCGAAGGCGAAGGCGAAGGCGAAGGCGAAGGCCAAGAAGAAGAAGAAAAAGGCGAAGAAGAAGAAGAAGAAGACGTAGACGTAGACGTTAAAACTTTTTTTATTTATTTATTTTTAAAAATTAAATTGAATTTATAATAATTTTTTACTGCATTTAAACAGCATTTTTATTGAGTTTATTTTTTAAATTTAATTTAATTTTTTGATTAGAATTATTTTTTAATTTTAAATGAATTTTTTTATCGAGTTTTTATATTGTAATTTTTATTTAATTTATTTTGAATTTTTAGTGAATTTAAAACAGCATTTTTATTAAAATTATTTTTTAATTTATAAATGAATTAATTTTTAAAAATCAAACTGCATTTTTTATTTATTTTTCAGTGAATTTATTTATTTTTTAAAAATAAATATTTATTGAATTTAAGCTGGTTTTTTTTATATTTTTTCAAAATAATTTTTAATTTAAATTGGAATTTTTATTTAATTTTTTAATGCATTTTTATTAAATTTAAAACAGCATTTTTATTGAATTTTTTAGTGAATTTATTTTATTAATTTTAATTGCATTTTAATTATTTTTTTGTTTTATTTTTAGTGAATTTTAAACTACATTTTAAATGAATTTTTATTTAATTTTTATTAAAATTATTTTTTAATTTAATTAAATTTTTATTGAATTTGTTTTTTAATTTTAAATGATTTTCTATTGAATTTATTTTTTTAAATATAATTTCTTTTTTTATTTAATTTATTTTTGAATTTTAAATGAACTTTAAACTGCATTTTTATTGATTTTTTTGTTGAATTTATTATTCAAAATTAAACTGCATTTTTTATTTATATTTAATTAATTTAAATTGCATTGTTTTCTGATGTATTAACTCTAAAAAATCCACCAAAAAATAATACAAAATTTTTAAAAAAATTTTTAAATTAAAAAAAATTAAGTGGGCATTTTTCATGTTTCCCCTAGGGGATTTTGTTTCCGCCATATCTCGGAAACGGTTTGAGCTAGGACCAAATGCTTTGGAGCGTTTGTGTAGATGGTTGATTGGGATTTTTCAAGACTAAAACCAAGGGCCTAGCATGACCCAGGTCGGAGAAATTGACAAAAAACAGTTTTTAAATTTTAAAAAATTATAGCAAAAATTCTGTTTGGTTTATTGAGTTTTCACTTGGCATAATAATTTATTATTGCCTGTTGTTTAACTGAGCAATAAAATAATTTAGCTCACCACTTTTAAACTATTTAAAAAAATTTTTCAAAATTTTAAAATAAAAAGTTACACATGCGCCACCTGTCGGAGCAGTTTTATTCTTGTGTCACAATGTGCCCCTTGTCTTGTAGATTATTTAGAAAAAAAGAATCGTGCAATTCCGTTTACCCAGCGCCGAGAAAGCTCATTTTTTGTTTCTCTGAAAGTACCGTACCGATTGGTTTCAAACTTGGTACAAGTACTCTGTTTTGCTTAATAATTAACTTCCCGTTGCGTTTTTTGCAAAAAATTAAATTTTTTAATGAAAAAATTAATTAATTAGTTACAACAGCGCCCCCTGCCGGTGCAAACTTGCCATGTTACTGAAAAGATGCCCCGGCACTCGTAGATGCTTTTGAGCGAAAGAATTTTTCAATTCTGAGCTCGTAGAGCCCAGAAAACGCATTTTAAAGTTTTGGACATTTGCCCGAAATGGACAGTTCACCGAAACCGGGGAGGAGGGGACTAAACCGGAAGTACTTGAAAAACCCCTTAAAATGGGCGTATTTGAACCGTCAAAGGGTGTGATCGATGGTTTTAGAGGACGGAGAACACGATTATGCAGAGAAAACCCAGGGTCGATAATCGGAAAATGGTCCAAGGGCCATTTCCCGCAAAGTTACTTCATTGACCCCAAGTTTTCTTTGCGTAAACTTGTTTTCCGCCTTTCAAAACCACCGACCACACCCTTTGACGGTTCAAACACGCCCACTCTAAAGGGTATTTGGCTTACTTCCGGTTTAAACCGGAAGTAAAATAAAAACCTCATTTTCCGAGCTCTAAGAGGTCCAAATTGAACCGTTTTTTTACTATTATTTATTTACGCAAGCCGGAGCACCTTTTTATAGCCCATTTGGGCTGTTCCAGTAGCAGGGTCATGTGCAAAACTGAAGCAGAGTTGAAGATGGGCCTTTTCCGGCCAAACTGCATTTTTGACCCCAAGTTTTTATTGCATAAACTTGTTCTCCGTCCTGTGAAACACCAGAGTAAACGTTTCAACTGTTAAAATACGCCCACTTTAAGGGGTTTTTTGAAGGTTTCGGAGACATGTCCGTTTGCCGGACCGTTCGGGCAGATGTCCGAAATTAAAATGGCGATTTCTCAGCCGTGGGACGTCAGAATTGAAAAATTCTTTCACTTTTATGCATCTACGAGTGCTGCCGCGTCTTTCTAGAGCACATTCAGTTGGCTCCGACAGAGGGCGCATCTGTACTTGGTTATTGTGCCGTGTGCGACGGCCACGGCACGTTAGTCTCACCTTAAGTCACGTCAAGAGTTGTGTGTGTGTGAGTGGAGGAAGACGGCCAAGTTTTGGCATGATTACCAGCACTATTACCGCTGCTGCTGCTTCTGCTGCTGCTGCTGCTGCTGCTACTTCTGCTGCTGCTGCTGCTACTTCTGCTGCTGCTGCTGCTGCTGCTGCTGCTGCTTACACTGCCAGCTTCTGCTGCTGCTGCTGCTGCTGCTGCTTCTGTTGCTGCTGCTGCTGCTGCTGCTGCTGCTGCTGCTGCTGCTGCTGCTGCTGCTGCTGCTTCTGCTGCTGCTTCTGTTGCTGCTGCTGCTGTCAGCAGCTCACTAGTCACAGTGATCTGGTCCCTGACCTAAGGCATTGCACTTTCTCGGCTTCATGTAGTACTCTTATGTAGGCTCGTTGAGGGTAGGGCAGGGGGTCGTGCCGGCCGCTGGGCGGCCGGCGTAGGGACTTGGATAATTTCGGTCAAAAAACGGGGGTAGGTTAAACTCACACGGCCGCTACTCATTCCGCTTGCTGCTAGCCGCTCTTTAATTTGCTGCATTAAGCTTTAAACTGCATTTTTTATTTTGAATTTTTATTGAATTTTAAATTTTAAATGAATTGTTCCTGATTTTTATTGGATTTAATTTTATTATTTTTAGTGAATTAAAAACTGTTTTTTAATTTTATTTATTTTTAAAAATTAAATTGAATTTATAATATTTTTTTACTGCATTTAAACTGCATTTTTATTGAGTTTATTTTTTTATTTAATTTTAAATAAATTTTTTATTGAGTTTTTAAATTGTAATTAATTTATAATTTTAAATGAATTTTTATTTAATTTATTTTGAATTTTTAGTGAATTTAAAGCTGCATTTTTATTGAAATTATTTTTTAATTTATAAATGAATTAATTTTTAAAAATCAAACTGCATTTTTTATTTATTTTTTAGTGAATTTATTTATTAATTAAAAATAAATATTTATTGAATTTAAGCTGGATTTTTTTTATATTTTTTTAAATAATTTTTAATTTAAATTGGATTTTTTATTTAATTTTTTAATGCATTTTTATTAAATTTAAAACTGCATTTTTATTGAATTTATTTTTTTAATTGAATAATTATTTATGTTATTGAATTGATTTTAATTAAAATTTTAGTTTTTTTTAATTTTAAATGATTTTTTATTGATTTTTTTGAATTTATTATTCAAAATTAAATTGCATTTTAATTTAATTTTAATTGTTTTAAATTGCATTGTTTACTGATGTATTAACTCTAAAAAATCAACCAAAAATAATAAATTTTAAAAATTTTTAAATTAAAAAAATTAATAGTGGGCATTTTCATGTTTCCCCTAGGGAATTTTGTTTCCGCCATATCTCGGAAACGGTTTGAGCTAGGACCAAATGCTTTGGAGCGTTTGTGTAGATGGTTGATTGGGATTTTTCAAGACTAAAACCAAGGGCCTAGCATGACCCAGGTCGGAGAAATTGACAAAAAGCAGTTTTTAAATTTTAAAAAATTATAGCAAAAATTCTGTTTGGCTTATTGAGTTTTCACTTGGCATAATAATTTATTATTGCCTGTTGTTTAATTGAGCATTAAAATAATTTAGCTCACCACTTTTAAACTATTTAAAAAAATTTTTCAAAATTTTAAAATAAAAAGTTACACATGCGCCACCTGTCGGAGCAGCTTTATTCTTGTGTCACAATGTGCCCCTTGTCTTGTAGATTATTTAGAAAAAAAGAATCGTGCAATTCCGTTTACCCAGCGCCGAGAAAACCCATTTTTCGTTTCTCATGAACTACTGCATCGATTAAACTGAAACTCGAAACAAGTACTCTGTTTTGCTTAATAATTAATTTCCCGTTGCAGTTGAAGCAAAAAATTAAATTTTCTAATGAAAAAATTAATTAATTAGTTACAACAGCGCCCCCTGCCGGTGCAAACTTGCCATGTTACTGAAAAGATGCCCCTTCACTTGTAGATGCTTTTGAGCGAAAGAATTTTTCAATTCTGAGCTCGTAGAGCCCAGAAAACGCATTTTAAAGTTTTGGACATTTGCCCGAAATGGACAGTTCACCGAAACCGGGGAGGAGGGGACTAAACCGGAAGTACTTAAAAAACCCTTTAAAATGGGCGTATTTGAACCGGCAAAGGGTGTGATCGGTAATTTTAAAGGACGGAGAACGCGATTATGAAGAGAAAACCCAAGGTCGATAAGCCGGAAATGGCCCTTGGGCCATTTCCGGCTAAACTGCATTATTGACCCCAAGTTTTCTTTGCGTAAACTTGTTCTCCGCCTTTCAAAACAACCGATAACACCTTTTCACGGTTCAAATACGCCAACTTTAAGGGGTATTTGGCTTACTTCCGGTTTAAACCGGAAGTAAAATAAAAACCTCATTTTCCGGGTTCTAAGAGCTCCAAATTGAGCCGTTTTTTACTTTTATTTATCTACGCAAACCGGAGCACCTTTTTATAGCCCATTTGGGCTGTTTTAATAGCAGGGTCATGTGCAAAACTGAAGCAGAGTTGAAGATGGGCCTTTTTCGGCCAAACTGCATTTTTGACCCCAAATTTTCTTTGCATAATCAGGTTCAGCACCCTTCAAAACCTCAGAGTACGTGCTTTAACTGTTTAAATATGTCCATTTTATGGGGTTTTTTGAAGGTTTCGGAGACATGTCCATTTGCCGGACCGTTCGGGCAAATGTCCGAAATTAAAACGCTTATTTCTCAGCCGTGGGACGTCAGAATTGAAAAATTGTTTCGCTTTTATTCATCTACGACTGCTGAAGCATCTTTCTAGTGCACATTCAGTTGGCTCCGACAGAGGGCGCATCTGTACTTGTTTATTGTGCTGTGTGCGGCGGCCACGGCACATTAGTCTCACCTTAAGTCACGTCAAGAGTTGTGTGTGTGAGTGGAGGAAGATGGCAAAGTTTGGGCATGACCACCAACACTATTACTGCTGCTGCTGCTGCTTACACTGCCAACTGCTGTCAGCAGCTCACTAGTCACAGTGATCTGGTCCCTGACCTAAGGCATTGCACTTTCTCGGCTTTATGTAGTACTCTTATGTAGGCTCGTTGAGGGTAGGGGCGGGGCGGGGGTCGTGCCGGCCGCTGGGCGGCCGGCGTAGGGACTTGGATAATTTTGGCCAAAAAACGGGGGTAGGTTAAACTCACACGGCCGCTACTTATTCCGCTTGCTGCTGCCCGCTCTTTAATTTAATTTAAAAATTGCCATTGTCTATTGAATTTAAATTCCAATTTTCATTGCTTTTGAATAACATCTTTTTAGTTAATTTGAAGCTGCATTTTTTTATTTTTAGTGAATTAAAAACTGCTTTTTTATTTTATTTATTTTTAAAAATTAAATTGAATTTATAATAATTTTTTGCTGCATTTAAACTGCATTTTTATTGAGTTTATTTTTTAAATTAAATTTAATTTTTTGATTAAAATTATTTTTTAATTTTAAATGAATTTTTATTTAATTTAATTTTTTAATTTTTAGTAAATTTAAACTGGATTTTTTTATTTATTATTTAAATAATTTTTAATTTAAATTGAAATTTTTATTTAATTTTTTTATTGCATTTTTCATTGAATTTATTTTTTAATTGAATTGAATTTTAATTTAAATTATTTTTTAATTCATTTTTATTTAATTTAAAACAGCATTTTTTATTGAATTTTTTAGTGAATTTATTTTTAAATTTTAATTGCATTTTTATTATTTTTTTGTTTTATTTTTAGTGAATTTTAAACTACATTTTAAATAAATTTTTATTTAATTTTTAGTAAAATTATTTATTAAATTTAATTGAATTTTTATTGACATTTTTATTGAAATAATTATTTAAAATTAAACGGAATTTTTATTTATATTTAATTATTTTAAATTGTATTGTTTACTGATGTATTAACTCAAAAAATTAATTAAAAAAAGATTTAAAATTTTAAAAAAATTTTAAATTAAAAAAATTAAGTGGGCATTTTTCATGTTTCCTCTAGGGAATTTTGTTTTTGCCATATCTCGGGTGCCGTTTGAGCTATGATTATAAGCTTTGGAGCGTTTTTGTAGGCCGCTAATTGAGATTTTTCAAGACTAAAACTGAGGGCCTAGCTTGACCCATGCCTGAGAAAACGGCAAAAAACCGTTTTTAAACTTTGAAAAATTATAGCAAAAATTCTGTTTGCTTTATTAAGTTGAAACTTGGCATATAAATTGTTCATTAGTAGTAGTTTAATTTTGCATTAAAATTATTTAGCTCACCACTCTAAAAGTATTTTAAAAAATTATTAAAATTTTTTTTAAAAAAAGTTACACATGCGCCACCTGTCGGAGCAACTTTATTCTAAAGCAGGAACATGCCCCTTGTCCTGAAAATAATTTAGAAAAAAAGAATTAAAGAATTCCGTTTACCCAGCGCCGAGAAAGCCCATTTTTCGTTTCTCGTGAACTACTGCATCAATTTAACTGAAACTCAACACAAGTACTCTGTTTTGCTTAATAATTAATTTCCCGTTGCAGTTGTAGCAAAAAATTAAATTTTCTTAATGAAAAAATTAATTAATTAGTTACAACAGCGCCCCCTGCCGGTGCAAACTTGCCATGTTACTGAAAAGATGCCCCTTCACTTGTAGATGCTTTTGAGCGAAAGAATTTTTCAATTCTGAGCTCGTAGAGCCCAGAAAACGCATTTTAAAGTTTTGGACATTTGCCCGAAATGGACAGTTCACCGAAACCGGGGAGGAGGGGACTAAACCGGAAGTACTTGAAAAACCCCTTAAAATGGGCGTATTTGAACCGTCAAAGGGTGTGATCGGTGGTTTTAGAGGACGGAGAACACGATTATGCAGAGAAAACCCAGGGTCGATAATCGGAAAATGGCCCAAGGGCCATTTCCCGCAAAGTTACTTCATTGACCCCAAGTTTTCTTTGCGTAAACTTGTTCTCCGCCTTTCAAAACCACAGATCACACCCCTTAACGGTTCAAATACGCCCACTTTAAGAAGTATTTGGCTTACTTCCGGTTTAAACCGGAAGTAAAATAAAAACCTCATTTTCCGAGCTCTAAGAGGTCCAAATTGAACCGTTTTTTCACTTTTATTTATCTACGCAAACCGGAGCACCTTTTTATAGCCTATTTGGGCTGTTCCAGTAGCAGGGTCATGTGCAAAACTGAAGAAGAGTTGAAGATGGGCCTTTTCCGGCAAAGGTACTTTATTGACCCCAAGTTTTCTTTGCTTAACTTGTTCCCCGTCCTGTGAAACACCAGAAAACACGTTTCAACTGTTAAAATATGATCATTTTATAGAGTTTTTTTAAGGTTTCGGAGACATGTCCGTTTGCCGGACCGTTCGGGCAGATGTCCGAAATTAAAATGGCGATTTCTCAGCCGTGGGACGTCAGAATTGAAAAATTCTTTCACTTTTATGCATCTACGAGTGCTGCCGCGTCTTTCTAGAGCACATTCAGTTGGCTCCGACAGAGGGCGCATCTGTACAGTTGTATATTTCAATTTTTAATGCATTTTTTTAAATTAAATTATTTTAAATTGCATTGTTTTCTGCTGTATTAGCTCTAAAAAACCAACCAAAAAAAGATTTAAATTTTATAAAAAATTTTTAATTAAAAAAAATTAAGTGGGCATTTTTCATGTTTCCCCTAGGGAATTTTGTTTCCGCCATATCTCGGGTGCCGTTTGAGCTATGATTATAAGCTTTGGAGCGTTTTTGTAGGCTGCTAATTGGGATTTTTCAAGACTAAAACTGAGGGCCTAGCATGACCCATGCCTGAGAAAACGGCAAAAAACCGTTTTTAAACTTTGAAAAATTATAGCAAAAATTCTGTTTGCTTTATTAAGTTGAAACTTGGCATATAAATTGTTCATTAGTAGTAGCTTAATTGTGCATTAAAATTATTTAGCTCACCACTCTAAAAGTATTTTAAAAAATTATTAAAATTTTTTTAAAAAAAAGTTACACATGCGCCACCTGTCGGAGCAACTTTATTCTAAAGCAGGAACATGCCCCTTGTCCTGAAAATAATTTAGAAAAAAAGAATTAAAGAATTCCGTTTACCCAGCGCCGAGAAAGCCCATTTTTCGTTTCTCGTGAACTACTGCATCAATTTAACTGAAACTCAACACAAGTACTCTGTTTTGCTTAATAATTAATTTCCCGTTGCAGTTGTAGCAAAAAATTAAATTTTCTTAATGAAAAAATTAATTAATTAGTTACAACAGCGCCCCCTGCCGGTGCAAACTTGCAAAGTGCAGCGTGAGATGATCAACTTCAAGTTTAAAAACCAAGGAAAAATTAAATCTCATCTAGATCAGTTTGAGGACCTGTTCTGTCAGTACCGCATAGCAAGAGGTCAGTATGAAGACACACACCCCAGCTAAGTACCTGGCAGTCAAACTTCACGCATTGCATAAAACTTTTTAAAAGCAGTCAAAAAGGAATCTACAACCAATTCTGTGAACATGCTATGAGTGGCAGCCTATGTGTGGTGGTAAGTACAAATTAAAAAATACATTACCTGAGCAAGGTCCTGCTGAATGATGTGGCTTTGAAACTGCACTCTCTTGCCTT
>JAMZRA010000067.1:0-30240 GCA_024499935.1 Tyrophagus putrescentiae
TAAAATTATTTAGCTCACCACTTTTAAACTATTTAAAAAAATTTTAAAAATTTTAAAATAAAAAGTTACACATGCGCCACCTGTCGGAGCAGCTTTATTCTTGTGTCACAATGTGCCCCTTGTCTTGTAGATTATTTAGAAAAAAAGAATCGTGCAATTCCGTTTACCCAGCGCCGAGAAAACCCATTTTTCGTTTCTCGTGAACTACTGCATCGATTTAACTGAAACTCGACACAAGTACTCTGTTTTGCTTAATAATTAACTTCCCGTTGCGTTTTTTGCAAAAAATTAAATTTTCTTAATGAAAAAATTAATTTTTAATTACAACAGCGCCCCCTGCCGGTGCAAACTTGCCATGTTACTGAAAAGATGCCCCTTCACTTGTAGATGCTTTTGAGCGAAAGAATTTTTCAATTCTGAGCTCGTAGAGCCCAGAAAACGCATTTTAAAGTTTTGGACATTTGCCCGAAATGGACAGTTCACCGAAACCGGGGAGGAGGGGACTAAACCGGAAGTACTTGAAAAACCCCTCAAAATGGGCGTATTTTAACCGTCAAAGGGTGTGATCGGTAATTTTAGAGGACGGAGAACACGATTATGCAGAGAAAACCCAGGGTCGATAATCGGAAAATGGCCCTTGGGCCATTCCCCGCAAAGTTACTTCATTGACCCCAAGTTTTTATTGCGTAAACTTGTTCTCCGTCCTCTAAAATTCCAAATTACACCCTTTGACGGTTCAAATACGCCCACTTTAAGGGGTATTTGGCTTACTTCCGGTTTAAACCGGAAGTAAAATAAAAACCTCATTTTCCGGGCTCTAAAAGGTCCAAATTGAGCCGTTTTTTCACTTTTATTTATCTACGCAAGCCGGAGCACCTTTTTATAGCCCATTTGGGCTGTTCCAGTAGCAGGGTCATGTGCAAAACTGAAGAAGAGTTGAAGATGGGCCTTTTCCGGCAAAGGTACTTTATTGACCCCTAGTTTTCTTTGCGTAATCGTGTTCTCCGTCCTGTGAAACACCAGAGTAAACGTTTCAACTGTTAAAATACGCCCACTTTAAGGGGTTTTTTGAAGGTTTCGGAGACATGTCCGTTTGCCGGACCGTTCGGGCAGATGTCCGAAATTAAAATGGCGATTTCTCAGCCGTGGGACGTCAGAATTGGAAAATTCTTTCACTTTTATGCATCTACGAGTGCTGCCGCGTCTTTCTAGAGCACATTCAGCTAGCTCCGACAGAGGGCGCATCTGTACTTAAAAATTAAATGGGCATTTTTCATGTTTCCCCTAGGGAATTTTGTTTCTGCCATATCTCAAAAGCCGTTTGAGCTGTGACCAAAAGCTTTGGAGCGTTTGTGTAGATTGATTAATGGGATTTTTCAAGACTAAAACCGAAAGCTTAGCATGTTCCATGTCTGAGAAAATAATAAAAAACAATTTAATTCTTTTGAAAAATTATAACACAAATTCTGTTTGCTCCATTAAGCTGAAACTTGGTATAATAATTTCTTTTTGCCTAATGTTTAATTAAGCGTTTAAGTTATTTGGCTCACCACTTTAAAACTATTTTTTAAAAATTTTAAAAATTTTAAAAAATTATTTGACGCATGCGCCACCTGTCGGAACAATTTTATTCTAGTGCAGGAAAATGCCCCTTGCTATGAAGATAATTTAGAAAAAAAGAATCATTTTAATCCGACTACCCAGCGCCGAGAAAACCCATTTTTCGTTTCTCCAAAAGTATCGTACCGATTAAATTGAAACTTGACACGAGTACTCTGTTTTGCTTAATAAACAACTTCCCGTTGCAGTTTTAGCAAATAACTAAATTTTCTTAACAAAAAAATTAATTTTTTAGTTACAACAGCGCCCTCTGCCGGTGCAAGCAAACTATAGTTCAGAAAAGATGCCCCGGCACTCGTAGATGCCTTTGAGCAAAAGAATTTTTTAATTCTAAGCTCGTAGAGCCCAGAAAACGCATTTTAAAATTTTGGACATTTGCCCGAAATGGACAGTTCACCGAAAACGGGGAAGAGGGGACTAAACCGGAAGTAATCAAAAAACTCTTTAAAATGAGCTTATTTAAGCAATTGAAGCAAGTACTATGGCATTTCAAAGGACGCTGGACCCGATTATGCAGAGAAACCCCAGGGTCGATGTGACGAAAATGGCCCTTGGGCCATTTCTAGCCAACCTGCGTTTTTGACCCCTAGTTTTCTTTGCGTAATCTTGTTCTCCGCCTCTTAAAACCTTAGAGTACACGCTTCAACTGTTAAAATATGTTCATTTTGTGGGGTTTTTTAAAGGTTTCGGAGACATGTCCGTTTGCCGGACCGTTCGGGCAGATGTCCAAAATTAAAATGGCGATTTCTCAGCCGTGGGACGTCAGAATTGGAAAATTCTTACGCTTTTATTCATCTACGCCTTCTGGGGCGTCTTTCTAGAGCACATTCAGTTAGCTCCGACAGAGGGCGCTGCTTCTGCTGGTTTGCTGCTGCTGCTGGCTGCTGTTTTTTTTTTTTCCCCCCCCTTCCCTGCTGTTTCCCCTTCCCCTGTTTTGTTTCCCCTTCCCCACCCCTTCCCCTTCCCCTTCCCCTTCCCCTTCCCCTTGCCCCCCTTCCCCTTTTTCCCCTTCCCCTTCCCCTTCCCCTTCCCCGGGCCTTCCCCTTTCCTTCCCCTTGCTTTTTTTTTTTCTTCTTTTTCCCCCCTTCCCCCCTTCCCTTCGCCTTCGCCTTCGCCTTCGCTTCGCCTTCGCCTTCGCCCCTTCGCCTTCCCCTTTCCCCGCCTTTTTTCCCCCTTTTTCCCGCCTTCGCCTTGGGCCTTCCCGCCTTTCGCCTTCGCCTTTCCCCTTCCCCGCCTTCGCCTTCCCTTTCCCCCTTCTTCTTTTTCCCCTTTTTTCCCCTTCGCCTTCGCCTTCGCCTTCGCCTTCGCCTTCGCCTTCGCCTTCGCCTTCGCCTTCGCCTTCGCCTTCGCCTTCCCTTTTTTCTTCCCCTTTTCTCTTTTTCCCCTTCTTCTTCGCCTTCGCCTTTTCGCCTTCGCCTTCGCCTTCGCCTTGGGCCTTCCCCTTCTTCCCCTTCCCTTTCCCTTCCCCTTTTTTCCCCTTCTTTTTTCGCCTTCGCCTTCGTCTTCGCCTTCGCCTTCGCCTTCGCCTTCGCCTTCGCCTTCGCCTTCGCCTTCGCCTTCGCCTTCTTCTTCTTCCCCTTCCCCTTCTTCTTCTTCCCCTTCCCCTTCCCTTCTTCTTCCCCTTCTTCTTTTTCCCCTTCCTTCTTCGCCTCTCGCCTTCGCCTTCGCTTCCCCCTTCGCCTCGCCTTCGCCTGTTTCGCCTTCGCCTTCCTTTCTTCTTCCCCTTCTTCTTTTTCGCCTTCGCTTCGCCTTCGCCTTCGCCTTCGCCTTCGCCTTCGCCTTCGCCTTCGCCTTCGCCTTCGCCTTCGCCTTCGCCTTCGCCTTCGCCTTCCCTTCTTCTTCCCCTTCTTCTTCTTCCCCTTCCCTTCCCCTTCTTCTTCCCCTTCTTCTTCCCCTTTTTCTTCCCCTTCTTCTTGTTGTGCCGTGTGCGACGGCCACGGCACGTTAGTCCCACCTTAAGTCACGTCAAGAGTTGTGTGTGTGTGAGTGGAGGAAGACGGCCAAGTTTTGGCATGATTACCAGCACTATTACCGCTGCTGCTGCTGCTGCTGCTGCTTCTGCTGCTGCTGCTGCTGCTGCTTCTGCTGCTGCTTCTGCTGCTGCTGCTGCTGCTGCTGCTGCTGCTGCTGCTGCTGCTGCTGCTGCTGCTTCTGCTGCTGCTGCTTCTGCTGCTGCTGCTTCTGTTGCTTCTGCTGCTGCAGCAGCTGCTTTTGCCAGCTGCTGTCAGCAGCTCACTAGTCAGTGATCTGGTCCCTGACCTAAGGCATTGCACTTTCTCGGCTTCATGTAGTACTCTTATGTAGGCTCGTTGAGGGTAGGGCAGGGGGGTCGTGCCGGCCGCTGGGCGGCCGGCGTAGGTCGTGCCGGCCGCTGGGCGGCCGGCGTAGGGACTTGGATAATTTCGGTCAAAAAACGGGGGTAGGTTAAACTCACACGGCCGCTACTCATTCCGCTTGCTGCTAGCCGCTCTTTAATTTGCTGCATTAAGCTTTAAGCTGCATTTTTTTGAATTTTTAGTGAATTTAAAATTTTAAATGAATTGTTCCTGATTTTTATTGGATTTAATTTTATTATTTTTAGTAAATTAAAAATTGTTTTTTTATTTTATTTATTTTTGTTAGTCAGCAGAGGAAACGAGTATAGCTTTTAATAACAATACAAAAATAGCTTTAAAACACAACTAGCTTGAATGAATAAATGACAAAGCAGTAGTCTCCTAATATACCTGCTCTGAGAGTTCGAATACTCAGCTAGCCAACAATAATGTTCGAACTCCGGAATCTTCTAGTTCAATACACCCCCCGATTCCGGAGTCGGTCCGAGGAGACGGTCTAGAGCATCAAGATTGTTGACCACTTTTGTGAGTCCATCAGCCAGCTGGTCCTTAGAGGGAATCGGCGTGATTTTGATGAACCCCTTCTGATGGTAGTCACTGACAGCTTGCAGCTTTACGTCCAGATGCTTTGCTAATCCTGGATTTCGTTGGTTTGTAGCAATGGCTATAGCAGGCTGGTTGTCCTCAAAGATCACTGTAGGCAGAATGACCTCTACACCCATTTCCTGCAAGAGGTGCTGCAACCACAAAGTCTCATTTGTGGCCAGAGACAATGCGATATATTCAGCTTCCGTTGTTGATGTGCTAACGGTTTTCTGTTTCTTGCTTAGCCATCCAACGGTACTGCCTGCCAGCTTGAAGACTGCGCCAGATTGCGACTTTCGATCGCCAGCAGGTGCAAAGTTTGCGTCGGCGTAAGTGACGATGCTGGAATTGTCCAGTTGTCCGAGCAGTAGGGATCGATGCTTTGTGTGACGTAGATAATTGAGGACTTGCTTGCCAGTTTCCAGGCCTTTTTGATGGGCGATCTAGATATCGCGACAAGTAGCTAACAGCTGCCGAGATATCGGGTCGAGTCATGGATGCGATGTAAAGAAGTCCTCCTATGATGCTTCGATAGGGGACTGACTCGTCGACTGGCTCATTGTCCAGCTCCAGTGTGTCCACCACAGGTAGTTTGCTGGAAGTGTGAGCATCAACAACGTTGAAGCGCTTGGACAGCTCATCGATGTAATTGCTTTGCGACGCAGCCAAAACGCCAGTGCTCGTTTCCTTGAAATCAACACCAATAAAAGTGCTGAGAGCTCCTAGGTCCTTGATGTTCAGTTCCTTCTTCAGTTCCTCTTTGATAATGGTCAGCTCTTGGTCATCCTGGGCAGCAATCAGGCAGTCGTCCACGTAGACAAGAACGTATGCCACACCGGTGTCATTGCGACGGACAAACAGGCATCGATCCGACTTGGTCGGGAGAAAACCCTGCTTTTCCAGGATGCCGTTGAGCTTCATTGACCAGCATCTGGAGGACTGCTTTAGCCCATAGATGGACTTTTTCAGTTTCCACACCTGTCCAGGAGCGCAGTAGGCGGCCGGTGGGCGGAGGTAGATGTCGCCATCAATATCACCATATAAGAAGGCGGTGGTGACGTCCATCTGGCTGACCTTCAGCTTTTTCATCTGACACACAGTCAGGAACGTGCGCAGAGTCGTGGCTGCTACTGTTGGGGCGTACGTTTCCCAATAGTCCACGTTGTAGCGTTGGACATAGCCCATCGCCACAAGACGGGCTTGTGTCGAACCACAGCTCCTTCTGCGTTCTTCTTCTTCTTAAAGACCCACTTGGTCGAGACGACTTTAGGTCTCGACCGTCGGGCACCTCCTCGTAGACTTGGTTCTCAAGCATGGAGCGCATCTCGTCATTGCAGGCTTCTCTCCAGTAGTGACCTTCTGGTGAGTTGATCGCCTCTTCAAACGTCTTTGGAACGTCCTCTTCATCAGCAGCAAGAGCCGTGTCTGAGGTTCCAAAACCATATCGGTCTGGCTGATGAAGATTTCCTCGGTCTCGAAGAGTTCTCTGAGGAATAGAAAGCTCTTCCTCTTCAGTAGCGATATCATCAGTCATCATTTCGCTGTCACTTGACTCTTCTGATTTCGAACTATCGCAATTCTCCTCTGACTGTGCTGGAGAAGTCGGTTCATGCGCAGACGGCTCGGGAGCAGGTTCTGCGTCTAGCAGCGAGTCCTCTTCAGGCTGTTCGTTGTCCGCTCGTCCTTGATCCTCTTCACCCCCCGACGAGTGGACAAACGACAGGTTGAAAGTCGAGTCCGCTCGGGGGGCGTCCTGCTGATTTGGCGGCAGAACAGAGCACTGGCATCCTTCCTTCTTTTTACTGAACGGGAAAACTCCTCTGGCTACGACGACGTTTCGCTCACGGGAAATGATGCCAGTACGAGGATCCAGCAGCAGGTACGTGTCGTTGTCCAGCGAGTCATAGCCAGCAAACACGAGCTTCTCCGAGATAGGAGCAAGCTTGCTGGCCCCAGCAGCGTTCCTTTTCTCTGCCGGGATGCTCTTGTACGCCGCCGACCCGAACACGTGTATCTGGCCACCACGTTCGATGATAGTTCGGGTCAACGGGAACAGGCGTTTCACCGGTGCCTCGAACTCAATGGATGAGTGAGGCGAGAGATTGTACAGGAAGCAGGCTGACTCAACTGCTAGCGGCCAGAATCTTTCAGGTACGCATGCTTCTAGCATCAGACAGCGCGCCTTGGTGAGAAGTGTCTGGTTGAAGCGCTCTGCTGTGCCGTTTTGCTGATGACGGTAGGGCACGGTGCTCTGGTGCTGGATTCCAGAATCTTTGAGGTAAGCATCAAAGACGCCCAGGTATTCTCGACCGTTGTCACTGCGCACCTTCTTGATCTTTGTGCTCATCTGTCGCTCCATCCTTGCTTGAAATTCCTTGAAGACGTCCAGCACTGATCCAGCTGACTTGTCTTTTAGTGGGAAGACCTCAGCGTACTTTGAGTACTCGTCGACGAAGGTGACGATGTACCAAGTGCCGTTGTAGCCTCGGCACTTTGATTCACAGATGTCAGTGTGAATCAGCTCAAGGGGTTGGTATGAGCTGTTGTTGGTTGAGCGGTACGGGAGCTGTCGCTGCTTGGCCAAGACCAAGTTTCGCAGAAATTGGGACTCTCAAAGTCGAGGCTTGGGTACTTCTTCTTTAACTCTTTTGTTGCCTTTTGTCCGGGATGACCCCAAGCTGAGTGGAGCTCCATTGAAGTCATTGCAGCGAATGACACGTCAGCAGGTTTGCAGACGTTGGTTCGATAAAGGTCGCCTACTCGAGGGAAGGTAAACTCGATGTTCGAAGTAGGCACCTCGAACTTCTGACGTGTCACAATGGCCTTCTGCTGGTCAAAGATGACGTTGAAGCCCTGGTCGGCAAGTCGGCTCACAGAGATTAGCCCATTAAGGAACTCTGGAGTATATCGGGCATCGTCCAGTAAGAGTGTACCACTGTCGTTCTGGATGACGGCGTCACCGATGCCAGAAACCGACGACTGCTGTCCTCCAGCCAAGGTGACCACTCCCTTTCGAGAGTGATCAATGTTACTGAAGACTTCATCGGTTGGCAGGTGGTGGGCGTTTGTTCCAGAGTCCACGCACACGTTCAACTTTGGACCAGAAACACAGGAGTAGGCGGTAGTGTCTTTATTGACAGTAGCCAGAACAGGTCTATACTGACTACCGTCTACTGGTGGCTTAGTGCAAACACTGGAGACATGTCCAGGCTCGGAGCATCGGAAACAGATCGGCCCTCCTGAAGGCTTGCTCCATCGTCCGCGATTGACCGGTCGGCGCCAGTTGCTTGGTTTACTCCACGGTTGCGAGCAAACTGCGAGATGTCGCTGGCGCCACGTCCTCTAGCGTGGAGACGTTGGCACTCTTTCTGGAAGTGGCGAACAGCTGCTTCTTCCACACGGTTAGCCCGAATGGCCGCTTTGACCGTCTCCATGTAGGGGTCGTCATCATCGTCAGACAGTGCATCAGCTAACATGTCAGCAAAAGTAGATGCTTCCATTTCTCCTCCAGCGGACTGCAGACGAGCGACGGCAGTGGTGAAGGATTTGATGAACTCCTCCACGGACTTGTCATCGTAAGCTCGTAGCTTCATCTTGGCAATGTCCTTCTCCAGCATGCGCTGACGCTTCTGGGTTTTGCAACCGTACTTCTCCTTCAAGTTGCAGTAGGCCTTAAAGGCACTTCGAGTGGTGATGACGGACGACAACAGTTCATCGGGAACGCTGTTGGCAATACGATTGTATGCCTTCTTGTTGACTCCATCTTCAAGCGGAAGACTTGTTTCCACTGCAGAGAGGAGGCCTTCTTTCTCCAGTTTCTCCTTCAGATCCAAGTCCCACAATTCGAAAGTGTACTCAGTCAGTTTTCGGACCTGAGTATTCAGCTGGGGAGCAGGTCCATTGGCGCTGATCATCTGGTTCAATTTATCTTTGGCCAACAAGAAGATCAAGTTGAGAAGGGCCAGAATAAAGATTGACATCAGAGCCATGACCAAAGTTTGCCATCCTGGCATCCATCCACTGTATGAGCTCAGCGGAGCTAGAGACATCGAAGCTGATAACGTGTTAGTCAGCAGAGGAAACGAGTATAGCTTTTAATAACAATACAAAAATAGCTTTAAAACACAACTAGCTTGAATGAATAAATGACAAAGCAGTAGTCTCCTAATATACCTGCTCTGAGAGTTCGAATACTCAGCTAGCCAACAATAATGTTCGAACTCCGGAATCTTCTAGTTCAATAATTTTTAAAAATTAAATTGAACAAGGGCTCAGTCGAGCTCGCTTCGCTCACTCCTACCTTAACTATGCACCGCTAACATTTTTTAAAAGTTTGGCCAGCGGCTCACCCTGACGACACTTGGGCACTGTGAACGCCTACCGACTCGGGCCCCGCTCGCTCCGCTCGCGAGACCCGAGTCGGTGGACGTTCACAGTGCCCAAGTGTCGTCAGACCTCGCCGCCCTGGGCAGTGCACTGCTGCCCCCGCAACAACTGTGCTCCTCCAGCAGCCCAAGCCGGTAACAGCGAGAACGGCGAGAACGGCAGCGAGAGCACACAGCCTGAGCCGCCAGCAGTGCAGCTGATGCGATAGCAACACGCGCCTGCGCACAACTGACATTGCGGCGCAATATCAGCCAAAACAAAAGACAACGTTCTAAACTTTTTGGGTTTTCTAGTTGACCATAAGGTTTTGAGAAACACCCAAATAGAAGTAGAACAATTAAGAAGTTAGGAATCTAATGGTGTAATCAAAAATAAGATTAAAGTTTGTTTTGTTTTTAAAATCGTTTTTCTAAATCGTGTTTCTTCGGCAAACGGCTGGCAAAGGCCCCCCATAGGCTGTGCTCCCCCAAAACAACCTGGGCTCTCTGACTGCAGCCCAGGCCGAAAACGGCTGCAGCAGCGAGCGGGCAAAGTCTGAGTCAGCACAGCTGCCGCGATAGCGATACGCGCGCGCGTGGCAGCCAAAGCCAGCGGCGCATAGCAACAGAAAACGTTCCAAACTTT
The DNA here is from genome assembly GCA_024499935.1 of Tyrophagus putrescentiae. Lineage (NCBI taxonomy): Eukaryota > Metazoa > Arthropoda > Arachnida > Sarcoptiformes > Acaridae > Tyrophagus > Tyrophagus putrescentiae. The sequence goes on from JAMZRA010000067.1 coordinate 9,552, forward strand.
TTGGGTTTTCTGGTAAACCATAAGGTTTTGAGAAACACCAAATTAGATACAGACAAATTAAAGGGCGAGGAATCCAATGGTGTAATCAAAAATCTTATCGGAGTTCATTTAGTATTTAATATGGCTGTTTTAAAAAGTGACTATGATCAGATAAGGCACTTCCGGTTATCTGATCAACTCGAGTTTGGTATCATTAGAAAGATGCCATTTATCTCGTTGCACTGGTGAAAACCGTTTTTCAATATCTCAAAAGGTGTATTTTCTAGAGCAAAAAGAGTCAGTGCGGAGGGAGAAATGGAGAAAAATCATTTTTTTAGGGATAGGCTGATTTATAATAATTTTTTACTGCATTTAAACTTCATTTTTATTGAGTTTATTTTTAAATTAAATTTAATTTTTTAATTAAAATTTTTTTTAAATTTTAAATAAATTTTTTATCTAGTTTTTAAATTGTAATTTTTATTAAATTTTTTTGAATCTTTATTTAATTTATTTTGAATTTTTAGTGAATTTAAAGCTGCATTTTTATTGAAATTATTTTTTAATTTATAAATGAATTAATTTTTAAAAATCAAACTGCATTTTTTATTTATTTTTTAGTGAATTTATTTATTTATTAAAAATAAATATTTATTGAATTTAAGCTGGATTTTTTATATTTTTTAATTTAAATTGGAATTTTTATTTAATTTTTTAATGCATTTTTATTTAATTTAAAACAGCATTTTTATTGAATTTATTTTTTAAATTAAATTGAATTTTAATTTAAATTAATTTTTATTTTTAAATGAATTTTATTGAATTTTTATTGAATTTTTATTGAATTTATTTTTCTAAATTTAATTTATTTTTATTGAATTTGTTTTTTAATTTTAAATGATTTTTTATTGATTTTTTGTTGAATTTATTATTCAAAATTAAATTGCATTTTAATTTAATTTTAATTGTTTTAAATTGCATTGTTTACTGATGTATTAACTCTAAAAAATCAACCAAAAAATAATTAAAAAATTTAAAAAATTTTTAAATTAAAAAAAATTAAGTGGGCATTTTTCATGTTTCCCCTAGGGAATTTTGTTTTCGCCATATCTCGGAAACGGTTTGAGCTAGGACCAAATGCTTTGGAGCGTTTGTGTAGACTGCTAATTGGAATTTTTCAAGAGTAAAACCAAGGGCCTAGCATGACCCAGGTCGGAGAAATGGGCAAAAAACAGTTTTTAAACTTTAAAAAATTAAAACGAAAATTCTGTTTGGTTTATTGCTTTGAAATTTAGAGGTAATAATTTCTTATTGCTTGTTGTTTAATTGGGCAATAAAATTATTTAGCTCACCACTTTCAAACTATTTTAAAAAATTATTAAAAATTTTAAAATTTAAAGTTACACATGCGCCACCTGTCGGAGGAACTTTATTCTTGCTTAGGAATGTGCCCCTTGTCCTGTAGATAATTTAGAAAAAAAGAATCATGCAATTCCGTTTACCCAGCGTCGAGAAAACCCAAAACTCCTGGAAAATTACAGTTTCCACACCTGGGCCGATAGATGGCGATATGAGTTGTTGAAAACAAAATGAGCGACGCGCTGTCGCATCTGTCGGCACAAGCGGAAATTAAAAATAAAAGTAAAAAAGTTTACCGCCATCCAGGTCAGCTGCCTTCCTCTTCACCCCTGACCAGGCACCACCTCCATGCTGTGGTCAGGGTCAGGGGCCGCGCCACTGTGAGCTGGTCCGCGACCACCAGAGCAGTGCCTTTCTCGCCATCCAGTCACAGCTCTTATGTAGGTCGTTGAGTGTAGGGTGTGGGAGGTGGTGGGCGGGTGGTGGGCACAGCAGCCCACCCCGACCTTCCTCTTACCCACCACCACTGTGACAGGGGCACCAGCGCCACCACCCACCGCCATCCAGGTCAGCTGCCTTCCTCTTCACCCCTGACCAGGCACCACCCTCCACTGCGCTGGTCCGGGGCAGGGGTCGCTCCACTGTGAGCTGGTCCGCGACCACCAGAGCACTGTCCTTTCTCACCTTCCAGTCACAGCTCTTATGTAGGCTCGTTGAGTGTGGGTGGTGGAGGTGGCGGGCGGGTGATGGGGCACAGCAGCCCACCTGACCCTCCTCTTACCCACCACCACTGTGACCAGGGGCACCAGCGTCCACCACCCACCGCCATCCAGGTCAGGTTCCGTTCAGAAGCAGCTTTGCGGCAACGAGAAGGACTCGCTCTCAGCGCCGAGGCTCGACGAGTCGAGGATCACCGGCGGCACCTAGCTCACCTTTTCCTCACCTGTCGACGGCGCAAGTTTCAGCTAACGGTCATCGTAGGCGTGTGCGGAAGTGGTTCCCGTCGTCTACTACTCCACCGAGTTTTTGTCCACAACAGCTCGAAGATGCTGCGAGGAGATGGACGAAGTTCTTCCGTTGCCTCCACAGTCTATTCTCCTTTCCTTCTCCGTCGACGCAGTTGCTCCTGCTCGCAGAAGTGTGCACTGCTGAAAAGAAGAAGAAGCAATCGAAAAAGGAGGAGGAAGCAGCAACTCTGCTGAAGAGGTGGTGGGGGTGAGGACACCGGAAATTATCATCATCAGCAGCAGCAGCCGTCCTTCACCATCGCCGCGCTCAGCCCGCCCAAAGTCCGCCCGGAACTGAGCTGCACCTGCTCGTCCTGCTTTGCCACCTCGACTCTCAAAGTGTGGCGAAGCCAGTCGATGACTCGATATCACCGCTGCCGCTAGCACACGTACAGCACCTCTAAAGTGCTGCCGTGAGGCACGGAAGTACTCTCAGCACAGCGGGCTGGCGCCCTTATGCGCAGCCGAGCCTAAAGCCCGCCAGCGCAGGACACATGGCCAGTTGCCGTTCCACGCTTCGTCAGCTACGTTTAGCCCAGCAGCCAGTACTTCCCCAGCCGAAGGCTCCTGGACGAAGAGAGCCCTCAACGTCGAGCGGCTGCAAGGCCCACACCGGCGTTTCCCCTCTCTTCCTATCCTAGAGTGTTTATTAAAACCCTTTAATGACAACACGTCTCTATCATTGTCGTCGACCCGTCTTCGAGCACGTTCCCTCGCTGTTTAGCAGCCAACGTGTTGTGGTGCCACCTCCGTCCTTCGCTGTTGGACGCGCCGCAGGTCTGTATACCGTGCGGCCTTCCCCTTCTAACTCTCGATTCAAGCCTGTTGGCGTGACAAACGTCCTTTGGAGTTCGTTGAGGTGACGTTTCCCAAGGCTGGTCATTTCGCTGACCCGCCAACTTTCCACCGCCCGTGCCCTCTCCGACGCCTCAAGGTGACCCTTTCGCCGGAGCTGCTTGGGCGCCCAACTCGATGACAGAGGCCTTTTGAGTCGAGCAAGGGGTTTCCGCCACGTCCGTTCCCTTGCAGCTTTTCGAGGAGGAGAATAATTCTCAAAGTTTTCCCCCTTACTCTATCCATTCATCCTGGGCTTCACTGAAGAAGAGAGTTGCTGACGCCACAACAGGTGCCGAAGAGGAGTGCCCTTGGAGGTGTCCGAGTATTCAGACTTTTGATGGTTCGAAGCACTTCTTCATCATCATCATCGATTACCACTCAGCATTCTCTCACCATCAAGTTTTAGTCATGAGATGCTTCGAGCGGCCGGCCTCTTTTGGATGGTACCACGGGCAACCAGCTTACAGCGCCCACATGCTCCAAATCGTTTGGGTGAAGATCTGCTTCAGACACACCACTGGTTACACTGGCATAAGCTTACCAGGCCCAAAATGCTCCAAATCGTTGGGCTGAAGACTGCTCTCAAGACACACCAGCTGTTCACACTGGCATACGAGCTACAAATGCCCAACTTGCTCCAAATCGCTTGGCTGAAGACTGCTCTCAAGACACACCACTGTTCACACTGGCATTTGAGCTACAAGCGCCCAACATGCTCAAATCATTGAGCTGAAACTGCTCTCAAGACACACCAACTGGTTCCCACTGGCATTAAAGCGCACCAGTGCCCAACATGCTCCAAATCATTTGAGCTGAAAACTGCTCTCAAAACACACCAACTGGTTCCCACTGGCATTCGAGCTTACCAGCTTAAAGAAAGTTTTAAAACAGCTCAACAGCTCGTCTTTCATAAATTGCATCGTCTTTTTTCAACCAAAAAGTTTTCTGGCTTTGCTGGCTCGAGTGTAAACAACAGCAACTTTTCTTGTCCGAGAAGAAAGATGACCGCCACGACGGCTTCGACTACGACCACAACTGTGACCACCACCACCGCCGCGGACACTGCTGGAGCCCACGGTCACCCCTCGGTGGTGATCACCCAGAAAACGAAGCAGATACTCTTCCTCCGCTACGGCTACAAGATTGGCCGCACGCTGGCAGTGGGCGGCAACGGCGTGGTAACAGCGAACTCCTTTCAATTGTTCTATTTTTCATGTCTTCCTTTTCCCCAGGTCTTCGAGGCGAGCAACACCGCCCTCCCCAAGCCTCAGGTGGCCTGAAGGTGATCAACATCAGCAAACTCACCTCAGAGGAGCGCGAGGTGGACCTCCCGAAGGAGCTCACCGCGCTGATGAAGGTGAAGCACCGGTACGTGGTGCGCGTCTACGACATCTTCCGCCACCACGAGCACGTCATCATCTTCATGGAGCTGGCCGACGGCGGCGACCTGGCCATCTACCGCTGGCACCACCGCCCACTGCGCGAAGCCCTCGTTGCCAGCTGGTTCCAGGAGCTGGCCGAGGCCCTGGCCTGCCTCCACCTGAAGATGGCCATTGCCCACCGTGAAGCTGTGCAATCTGCTGCTGGACCGGCGCATGAACACCAAACTGTGCGACTTTGGTTTCGCCTTCTACGGCAGCGCCAAGCTAGCCCTCGACGCCCAGTTCAGCGCAGACATTCTCGGTAAGTATTTTTAAAAGTTTATTTTTTGAGCACTTTTTCTTATCATCATTTTCGTCAAACCTAGGCACTCCTCCGTGCATGTCGCCGCAGCTGATCATGAAGGTAAGTGTTTGTTGTTATTTATTGAGTGCCGTTTTTGTAATCAATTTCTTTTTTCCGTCCGTCAGGTGCCGTACAATCCCTACAAAGCAGACATCTTTGCCACTGGCGTCAACCTCTTTCTGATGCTCAGCGAAAAGTACCCTTTACAGCGGACCACCGATCGGGAGGTGATCCTCGCCCAGCAGCAGCGAGACTATCCGCAGTTTCTGCGATCTCGGTAGGTTCTATTTCTTGGTTTGTTTGTTTGTTTGTTTACCCCTTTCCATTTCCAATTTTTGTCCATTTTTTTCACCAGGTTCCCGCAGACCATATCGGCAAAGGGCGGCATCGGTAGTCAACCGAAAATGAAGTTTAACCAGAAGAAAGTGCCTCTTGTCAGCTCAGCTTCAGTGGCCACCGCCAAAACTTCAGGACCGCCGAAGCTGCAAGTTCTGGAGCGAAAGACTCGCGCCAAGCCCAGCAAAACCGGGCACTCCAAAGGACTGCTGACTCACCAACCATGAAACGCTCAAAAGAAAAACCATTACTGTCTTTGGATACTCGCTTCGATGACCTGATGCAAGATCAACGGGCATTTTTTGATCAGTATAAAAGTATAAAGCAACAAATTTATATATTTAGCGAAATATGACTAACTTTTTAATTTTGTCTCTTCTAGCAAACTTCTCGGAAGACTACAACTGACTTAAAACGGAGCTAGAAGAAGGTGCTTCCTGTCAGCTCAGTTTCAGTGGCCACCGTCAAAACTTCAGGACCGCCGAAACTGCAAGTTCTGGAGCGAAAGACCCGCGCCAAACCCAGAAAAATTGAGCACTCCAAAGGACTGCTGACCATCTCCGCGAAAATATCGCCATTGAAGTCGTCAGTTGGGAAACTGACAGAGAACAGCATCACCAGCAGCACTTCTCCCACTGCACTGCCAAATCATCAGTTTCAAACGTCTTCATCTTCATGGAGCTGGCCGACGGCGGCGACCTGGCCACTTACCGCTGGCACCACCGCCCACTGCGCGAGGCCCTCGTCGCCAGCTGGTTCCAAAAGCTGGCCCTGGCCTACCTCCACCTGAAGATGGCCATCGCCCACCGGGATGTAAAGCTGTGCAATCTCCTGCTGGACCGGCGCATGAACACCAAACTGTGCGACTTTGGCTTTGCTTTCTACGGCAGTGCCAAGCTAGCCCTCGACGCCCAGTTCAGCACGGACATTCTCGGGTGAGCATTTGTGATAGTTTGTTTTTTGAGCACTTTTTCTTTATCTTTTCCTTTTAGGCACTCTGCCGTGCATGTCGCCGCAGCTGATCATGAAGGTAAGTGTTTGTTGTTATTTATTGAGTGCCGTTTTTGTAATCAATTTCTTTTTTCCGTCCGTCAGGTGCCGTACAATCCCTACAAAGCGGACATCTTTGCCACTGGCGTCAGCCTCTTTCTGATGCTCAGCGAAAAGTACCCTTTACAGCGGACCACCGATTGGGAGGTGATCCTCGCCCAGCAGCAGCGAGACTATCCGCAGTTTCTGCGATCTCGGTAGGTTCTAATTTTTGGTTTGTTGGTTTGTTTACCCTAAAACTTCAGGACCGCCGAAGCTGCAAGTTCTGGAGCGAAAGACTCGCGCCAAGCCCAGCAAAACCGAGCACTCCAAAGGACTGCTGACTGTCTCTGCGAAAATATCGCCACTGAAGTCGTCAGTTGGGAAACTGACAGAGAACAGCATCACCAGCAGCACTTCTCCCACTGCCACTGCCAAATCATCAGTTTTAAAGGGCAAAGAAAAGTTCAAAGGTGTTGTTTTTGCTGGCAAACACCTTGGCTCAGTTTGCAAGGTGCCCCCCCCCCTCCAAAGTGGGCTCTTCTATTCCTCAAAAATCTGACTCTAAAAAGGCCAAACTGACGTCCTCTTCAGTGGTTTCCAAGTCATCACAAGTGGACAAGTCTGTCTCCAACTGAAAGCCCGTTCACGCCGATAGCTCCTCAGGGAGATGCTCTTCCAAAACTTGCAACCATTGTGGCCGAACGTCTCCAATATCTTCAGTGTTAAAACCTTTTTTATAAGAAAAACAGACAACTCATCTCAGTTTCGTTTCAATTGTGCTCGTCATCAATTTCACCAAAAGTTAATTTCCCAACGCTTTCAAACTCATCACCACGATCATGTCGCAAAAAAAGTTCACCATAAAAAATAGTTGTTATGTTATTTTTTAATTTAATTTTAATTTTATGTTGTTGTTTTTTATTTAAATTTTATTTATTTATTAAATTTTAACTTTAACTTGTTTTGTTTAATTTAATTTAATTTTATTTAATGTACGGTAAACTAATTAAATTATAATTTTTTTAAATTGCATTGTTTTCTGCTGTATAAACTTTAAAAAATCAACCAGAAAAAATTGAAAATTTTTAAAAAATTTTTAAATTAAAAAAAATTAAGTGCGCATTTTTCATGTTTCCCCTAGGGAAATTTGTTTCTGCCATATCTCGGAAACGGTTTGAGCTAGGACCAAATGCTTTGGAGCGTTTGTGTAGATGGTTGATTGGGATTTTTCAAAACTAAAACCAAGGGCCTAGCATGACCCATGTTGGAGAAATGGGAAAAAAACAGTTTTTAAACTTTAAAAAATCATAGCAAAAATTCTGTTGGATTTATTGAGTTGTCACTTGGCATAATAATTTATTATTGCCTGTTGTTTAATTGAGCAATAAAATAATTTAGCTCACCACTTTTAAACTATTTAAAAAAAATTTTCAAAATTTAAAAATAAAAAGTTACACATGCGCCACCTGTCGGAACAACTTTATTCTTGCTTGGGAATGTGCCCCTTGTCCTGTAGATAATTTAGAAAAAAAGAATAATGCAACTCCGCCTACCCAGCGCCGAGAAAACCCAAAACTCCTGGGAAATTACAGTTTCCACACCTAAGCCGATAGATGGCGTTATGAGCTGTTAAAAACAAAAATGAGCGACGCCGCTGTCGCCATCTGTTGGCACTAGTGTGAAAGTAAAAACAATCCATGGCGATGATGTGCAGCACCAGAAAGGCCGTCGTGTTGCGCCGGTGGCCGGCAGGCTGTACAGAGTGGGCGTCACCAAGGCGGAGAGGGCAAAGTCAGCGCGGAGTAAGAGCTGCAAAGTCAAAGTGGGCGTAAGGATTATTTACTAACAACTAGTTTTACAAAGTTTTTTCTTACCTTATGCAATGGTAATTGGCTCAAACTTTTCTTCATTGCCGTGCCAATTGCCTAGCTCTTGCTTTAAACGGCTCAGACAAAATCACAATTTTCTTTTCGTAGTGGCGGTTCAATATCTGCTGAGATGATGCACTAAAAGGGCAGCAAAGACAGTAATATTTCAGCTTTTTTCTGTGTTGGTGTGGACCATTGGCCTCCGAGTGTACTTTGTGAAAATTTTCGTTTTGTAGCAGTTTACCACACCAAAAGTCAGCTGAACATGTGCCAATGGAATTAGCCTGCTGCTCTGCCTGTCTGAAAGTGCTGAGACTGTCGTAACATGCTAGCGCCAATTCAATCTTTTCCTGATGCAGAAAACGCCCGGACAAGTAAATTCTTATTTTAAAAGACCTTTTCAACGATGCCCAAGTCGAGTAGATCAACGTTTACTGAACGGTGATGTTCCTTCGTGAACACTTTTTAAACAAAATGTACTATGTTTGTTTGTGTAGAGTTACTTTTACCGTTTAGTGAAAATAATGGTTCAATTACCTTCTGGGAGCACCAATGGTTTCTCAGGTCGTCCTACTTCTCTGTTCACTCCTCCTTGATCTTCTCCTCCTTGCTGACGCTGTTGCTGAAGGGCCGGCTGGATGCCCTTGTTTTTTACTTTTTGAGAAGGCTGCATTCGTGTGTTAGCTCGAGGCACTGCTTCCAGCAGAAATTTTTCTTCTTTTTCGACTGCCCTTTCCACTGGCGGTGGAGCATCTGGCTCCGGTAGGGGAGCCTCTGGTTCCGGTAGGGGAGCTTCTGGCTCCGGTAGAGGAGCGTCTCCTACAACTTCTCCCACCGCCTCCACTGGCGGAGGTGCCATTTCAGCTGATGGCTCCTTTTCGTCCTCCTCTTGTAGAAAAACGTTTTCCAGCTGATCAGGGCTGCTGGCTTGTTGTTTGGCCTGTTCCTTTTTCTTCAGGACAGCCGTGTACTTGTTGTACCTCGCCTCTGCTTTGGCTTGTTTTCGCTTTATTACTGGTGTGGACTCCAATAAGAGCGATTCCTCGTCAGAGGACTCCGGAAACAGCCTTATTGGGACTGGTCTTGTTGCTCGAGAGGTGATGGGAACTCTGAGGTTGTCTGATTCGAGCTCAGCTTCGGCCACCTTAGCAAGCAGTTTCAGAGTCATTTGGTCTGATTTGCATGGAGCAAAACAGAAGAAAAACTCCACGATGTACTTTTCTCTTCCTAATAAGGTAATTAGGAGAGCAGTCAGATGGGTGTCTCTTCCGCGAGGTACTTCGCCTTTACTCTTCACCAAATGATCCAGGAAAGTGTTGAGCTGAAGAAAAAATGTTAGAAAAGTTTTTTAACAGTATTCTTTCTAAATAGGCTGAAACATTTATAAAGCACAAGCATAGCGAGTTCACTGAATTGGTTGTGGATAGTTTTTTGAAAGAAACCTAAAGAAAAAACCAATGGCCTGGAACACACCAACGGAGGCGATCACGCGTTGATGAATGGCGGACAACCGCAGCCTACTAGCGAGCAAATCGACAACGGCCAGCTCTTTTCACGACTGATCGCCAAGACGGCCAAAGACATTGACGTGATCATTGACTCTCTGCCGAACAAGAACCTGGAGGCAAAAGTGCAAGAGTCGCACATTCGCAGCCTGGAGGAGGATAACAAGGAGCAAGCTCGCAAGCTAGAGGCGGCGATCAAACACGGCGAGGAGATGCTGTAGGTGATTAAGAACGCCCTTGAGAACATTGCTCAGAGTCAGATGAGGATGGAGCAGTTGGAAACAGGGCTCAAGAGTCAATAACTGTGCGCTACAAAGTGCAGCGTGAGATGATCAACTTCAAGTTTAAAAACCAAGGAAAAATTAAATCTCATCTAGATCAGTTTGAGGACCTGTTCTGTCAGTACCGCATAGCAAGAGGTCAGTATGAAGACACACACCCCAGCTAAGTACCTGGCAGTCAAACTTCACGCATTGCATAAAACTTTTTAAAAGCAGTCAAAAAGGAATCTACAACCAATTCTGTGAACATGCTATGAGTGGCAGCCTATGTGTGGTGGTAAGTACAAATTAAAAAATACATTACCTGAGCAAGGTCCTGCTGAATGATGTGGCTTTGAAACTGCACTTCTCTTGCCTTTCCTTCGTAAGCGGAAGCACCCTCTGCGCCACACACATCAATGAAAGTGATCTTCGTTTCAGTGTTGTTATTCTTCAACACAAACGAAAACACCGCGTGTGTGCGTGAGCTGTGTGTGTTGTTGTTAGTTTCGGCAGTTTCTCGGTGTTTCATTGCCGAAATTATTGTCTTGAGTGCTTCTTCGCTGTTAAAAATCTGCTTTCGTTGCAGTCTTTTAACTAGCCCTGGTGTTTTTACGCAAGTTGATCGAACAACTTGTCTTCCTGCAGCTTTTTGGGTTTCTTCTTGTTTGGTAAACAAATCGACAGTTCGACTGCCGATCATTTTGCCAGCTTCAATGAAAATTTCAAAACCACCTTTTCCTAAGAAACTTAGGAAGGAAGTCAAATGATTTTTTCTTTGGGGCAAAATCTAAATGGAAAGACAGAGACAGAGTTGGGGTGAAATGGATTGGTGGTGGGGGTGGTGGACGTAGTGATTTTCACCCTCATCATCAGTAGCGCAGCAACAGCAGCATCAACTAAATGAGATCAAGCAAACAAGCAAACAATGCAAACACTCACCTTCGCTTGATGACAGCCCAACGAAGCTCGCGAAAAAAGGTGTCTGAGCTGAAGAGGAGGCGGCCAGTCTGGTTCTGGCTGGCACTGGCTTCGGCCGCCAGCACTTGAGCCTCGGCTGCGGCGAACCTCGCCTCCTCAACGACCACCTCTTTGCTAAAAGCGGCAAAGGCGCGTCACATTCGCTCCAGACTCATTTCTTGCTGCAGTATTTTGCAGTCTAGGACGTTGATCGACTTGAGCTCGGCGGCAACTTTCCTGCGCCAGTTTTCTAGTTGAGCTCGGCTCAGTGGTCGGGACATTTTGGTGGCCGTAGTGGTGGTGGTGGTGGTGAGTAGTGATGAAGGTGGTGGTGAGATGACTTGAAGGTGTGGAGGAGAGGTGATGACGACAGGTGAGCGTCTGCAACAGGATTTTTATGCCAACAATAATGCCAATGAAGTGAGTGAAGAAGTAAGGGTAAACGAAGAAAACGAAACGGATTCAGATGCCACTGAAGTTAATAAGGATGATCATTCAGCACTCAATGGTGAGCTGTTTGTTGGCATTCATTTTATACTTTGATTGACATTTTCCTTTCAGAATCTCAGCAAAACATCAAATCAGTTTTAAACCGCAACTCAAACAGTGCAACTGGTGAACAACAGCTGAATCGTCGTCAAAAACATGCAAAAAGCCACAAGTGTCAGCAGTGCGACAAAAGCTTTAATCGTCCATTTTATCTCAAACGACACCAGCTAGTGCATACTGGCACTAGAGCTTATCAGTTTCTTTCCACAGCGCTCTCATTCACGTTTTTGCGTTTTTTTCTAGTTTTTAAATTGCTCAACTTTCATCTGTTTTCACCCGTTTTCTCAAGATGTCCGGACAAGACGAGTTTTAGGACGCTGGCCGGTAAGTTAAACTTATTGTTTTTTGTACATTTTGTTGCCGTCTTTGCGGCGGCGGCTGCATCATCTGCTGCCGCTGCTGCACCTGTCCCTGTGTGTGTGTGTGTTGTGGTGACTGCTGCTGCTGTTGCATCTTCTGATGATGCAATGCCCACAGCTTCTGCTGCTGTTGATGCTGCTGCTGCTACCTCTGCTGCAGTTGACCAGTGAGTGTGTGCGTGTGTGTCTGTTTGTTTGTACTGCTACCACCTGCTGTTACTGACCAGTGAGTGAATGAGTGAGTAAGTGTGTGCGTGTGTTGTTTTTGTTGTTGTTGATGATGCAGTAGCTGTTGCATCTTCTGTTGTTGATGTTGTTGTGAGAGTTTCCAAAAATTTTTACAACTAGCATTTTTTGAATTTTACAAAGTAACGGTAATTTTTGTTTTTGCAGTTTTTTCAACGGCTCTGATTTGACCCTTCTGGTGTACGGTCAATCAAAACCAGGAAAAAGTTTTACGATTGGAAATCAAAACTTTTCATCGTTGTTTTATGTTGTTGTTTTTTATTGGAGCCACACCAGGCACCTTTGGCCGCACACCGGCCACCATTGGCCGCACGCCAGGACACCCTCTGGCCAACATTCCACCAACCGCTGTGGCTTCGGCGGAGGAAGCTCTATTGGCGGTGACGAGGGCGACCAGCAACCGTCTGACTGCCACCACCAATAAGAACAGCACTTTCTCGCGTTCTCACGCGCTCTTCAAGTTGACTCTCAACAAACAGGGAGCAAGGTAAGTTTTAATTTTATGTTACGACCGCTTCAAAGAGCAAAATCAGCTAGTCTTCGAAGATCTCCCAAAAACTGTGGGGGCCGTACTTTTGCTGGCCTCACATTTTAACAACGTTTTATTGTTTCTAGATTGAAGACATCTTAGACAAGTTAGAAGTTGCTGCTCGGTGAGTTTTTTCTTTTTGATTTTGCCGTTGACACAAAGGCCTTAACACTGATCTTTGCTTTTCTATGCTGAACAGAATTTGACCGCAAATTCCTTCTGACAAAGGAGGAATCGTAGTCACAGTTTCAAACAAAAAGAAAGTGCACCTCACAAAAGACCAAGACAACCTTCTCATTCTCGTTTGATGCCGCCTCAGATTCAACTCAAGAGGAGGTTTTCACTTCCGTCCGTCCTCTTGTAGAAAAGTAAGTTTAAGAGTTTACAAAAGATTTCACAGTTTTTGTCAATTTTTTGGATTTTCTTAAGTAACCGTACTTTTTGTTTTTCCAGCTTCTTGGACGGTAAAGACTCAACCTTATTGGTTTACGGCCAATTGGGGTCAGGCAAAAGTTATACGATCGGGACGGAAAATCTAGGATCGTCAAACTCCTCCTCTTCAGCATCACCTGCTCAGCAAAGTGGAGTTCTTCAAAACGTCCTCAAAACGATCTTTAAAAGAATAGAAGGAGATTTTGAAACTGAGCTTCAGCTTCAAGCGGTAGAGTACTACCTCTACCAGAAGAACGACCTTCTTCTTCCTAGAATCACTTCAAAAATTTAATTTTATGTTGTTGTTTTTTATTCTAATTTAAAAACAGAAAAACTATTTTAAAACTTTCAAAAATTATAACAAAAATTCTGTTTAGTTTATTAAGTTGAAATTTTGAATAATAATTTTTTATTGCTTGTTGTTTAATTAAACAATAAAATTATTTTTTCACCATTTTCAAACTATTTTTAAAAAAATTTTAAAATTTTAAAATTTAAAGTTATACATGCGCATTTTGGCACTTTCCGCGAGTCGCTACGCCCTAGGACCGCAGAAAAACTTGGTTTTCTGTTCCGCCAGCAGATTTCAAAGGCAGGGCTGTCAGATTGGCCAAAAACCAGATTTTTTTCTGGGCGGCTCGCAGAGTACGTGACGCGGATTTAGCGCCACCAGTTGCACTTGGTGACTTTTGGAACTACAGCTTTTTTACCTTGGCCGATAGATGGCGCACTGAGCTGTTAAAAACAAAAATGAGCGACGCCGCTGTCGCCATCTGTCGGCATTAGTGTGAAAGTAAAAATAAAAATAAAAGTAATTAATGTTTCTCCGCCAGTGCCAATAGATGGCGACAACGGCGTCGCTCATTTTAGTGTTTAATAACACAGAGCGCCATCTATCGGCAAAAGTAAAAACTAAAAATTTAAAATGAGCCAAAAACCCCTTAAAATGGGCGTATTTGAACCGGCAAAAGGTGTACTAGGGCACTTCAGAGGACGCTGGACCTGATTATGCAGAGAAAACCTAGAGTCGATAATCGGAAAATGGCCCAAGGGCCATTTTTGGTCATTTTCGGCCATTTTCGGCCAAACTGCATTTTTAACCCCTAGTTTTCTTTGCATAAACGTGTTCTCCGTCCTGTGAAACACCAGAGTAAACGTTTCAACTGTTAAAATACGCCCACTTGAGGGGTTTTTTGAAGGTTTCGGAGACATGTCCGTTTGCCGGACCGTTCGGGCAGATGTCCGAAATTAAAATGGCGATTTCTCAGCCGTGGGACGTCAGAATTAAAAAATTCTTTTGCTTTTATTCATCTACGAGAGCTGGGGCGTCTTTCTAGAGCACATTCAGCTAGCTCCGACAGAGGGCGCATCTGTACTTGGTTATTGTGCCGTGTGCGACGGCCACGGCACGTTAGTCTCACCTTAAGTCACGTCAAGAGTTGTGTGTGTGTGTGAGTGGAGGAAGACGGCCAAGTTTGAGCATGATTACCAGCACTATTACCGCTGCTGCTGCTGCTGCTGCTGCTGCTGCTGCTGCTGCTGCTGCTGCTGCTGCTGTTGCTTCTGCTGCTGCTGCTGCTGCTGCTGCTGCTGCTGCTTCTGCTGCTGCTGCTGCTGCTGGCTGCTGCTTCTGCCAGCTGCTGTCAGCAGCTCACTATTCAGTGATCTGGTCCTTGACCTAAGGCATTGCACTTTCTCGGCTTTATGTAGTACTCTTATGTAGGCTCGTTGAGGGTAGGGGCGGGGCGGGGGTCGTGTTGGCCGCTGGGCGGCCGGCGTTGGTCGTGCCGGCCGCTGGGCGGCCGGCGTAGGGACTTGGATAATTTCGGTCAAAAAACGAGGGTAGGTTAAACTCACACGGCCGCTACTCATTCCGCTTGCTGCTAGCTGTTTTTTAATTTGCTGCATTAAGCTTTAAACTGCATTTTTTTAAAATTTTTAGTGAATTTTAAATTTTAATAAAATTGTTCCTGATTTTTATTGGATTTAATTTTAATATTTTTAGTGAATTTAAAACTGCTTTTTTATTTTATTTATTTTTAAAAATTAAATTGAATTTATAATAATTTTTTACTGCATTTAAACTTCATTTTTATTGAGTTTTTATTTTTTTAAATTTAATTTAATTTTTTAAAAAGAATTATTTTTTAATTTTAAATAAACTTTTTATCGAGTTTTTAAATCGTAATTAATTTTTAAATTTAAAGTTGCATTTTTATTTAAATTATTTTTTAATTTATAAATGAATTAATTTTTAAAAATCCAACTGCATTTTTTATTTAATTTTTAGTAAATTTATTTATTTATTAAAAATAAATATTTATTGAATTTAAGCTAGATTTTTTATATTTTTTCAAAATAATTTTTAATTTAAATTGGAATTTTTATTTATTTTTTTAATGCATTTTTATTAAATTTAAAACAGCATTTTTATTAAATTTATTTTTTAAATTGAATTGAATTTTAATTTAAATTATATTTTTTGAAGTGGTGGACCGCTTCCAGCCCAAGGCAAACCTGACCGCCTACGAGCTCTACTGGTGCGAGCTGGTGGAGCAGTCGCACGTCCCGGTGCTGACCCACCCCAGTAACGTCCTCTCCGTGCAGCCCTCGGTCAGCTTTGCGCTCTCTGCCCGCGGCCTGACGCCCATCACCGCCACCTGCACGCTGGACAACTTCAAGCCGAGCAGGGTGAGCGAGTACAGGGTGGTCTTCTACAATGGCGACAGCAGCTGAGTTGACCGGTGAGTGGGTGACAGTGGTGACAACGGTGCTCTCTCTCTCTCTTTCTCTCTCCCTGTGATTGCATCTGTGTCACTCGTAGCGCCAGCAGCAGCATCATCATCGGTTTGAGCATCATCGACCAGCTCATTTGAACCTGACTTGGCCGTCGACCTAGGTGGCAATGCAAGCGACGTTGCAGCTTTGCTACGAGTGAGACGCCACCGCCGAGGCTGTCTCCTCTGCCACTGCCGTCATTTCCTCGTCAACCCCCAAGGCAAACGGTCGTCAATTTTTTTGCCCATTTATTGTGCAGCAAAAAACGTTGTCACCTTTTTCCCACTGCCTCGCCACTTTCGAACTTTGACGTTTTCCACCGTCACCACCACCAAGGTCGGCTACTGCCACCCACCACCACCTTTCCACCACCACTCTCCACCCACCACCACCTTTCCACTACCACTCTCCACCCACCACCACCACCACTACCTCCATCATCATGGACAACAACAACAGCAACGACGAAAACAACAACAACCTCCAAGACCACAACAACAACAACAACCAGAGGCCTCTGCGGTCTTCATTTTGACGCCGAGTAGAAGAGATTCAGCGCGTCGAAGAGCGCCGCCAGCGGCCGGGCCGGCTGTTTGCGGCCAGGCCGGTTAGGGCGCAGGAAGAGGAGGAGGAAGAAGAAGAGAGGGCGGAGGGCGCCTCTGCCCACCTTTCACCACCAGCATCCCCACTCCACCACCCATCACCGGCACCAGCCGCATCACCACCTTCTTCAGAAAGCTTCAGCACGCCACCATCTCGCCGGCCACTAAAGCCACTGTCAAACGCCCCAGTAGGCCCATAAAAAAATTTTATGTTATTGTTTTAATTCTATTTTAAAAATGATTTTTCTCTCTCTGTTTCTCTGTCTTCACTTACTTTTTTTGCTCTACAAATTACACCGTTAGAGATATCGATATGCGGGTTTCACCAGTAAACGAGATAAATGGCATCTTTCTAATGATACTAAATTTAAGTTGATCAGATAACCGGAAGTATTTAATATGGCGGATTATCTGTTTTAAGTGATAAGCATTTTTGGCTATATAAAAAAACTACTAGACCTAGAAACATGGGGTTTTGACTAAAGTATCAGATAAATAGTCGGCACAAAATGGTTATCTCAGAACTTTGATAAAGTAACCGGAAGTGCCTTATCTAGATTTTTCACTTTTTAGATAAGCTTTTTTAAATACCAAACAAGCTCCAATCTCACTTTTGACTACACTATTGCATTCCCTGACCCTTAATTGATCTATGTCTAATTTGGTTTGTTTCAAAACCTTATGGTTGACCAGAAAACCCAAAAAGTTTGGAACGTTGTCTTTTGTTTTGGCAGATGTTGCGCTGGCTTTGGCAGCTGTGCGCAGGCGCGGGACGCTATCACAGCAGCTGCAGCGCTAGATAAAACTGTGCGCTCTCGCTGCCGTTCTCGCAGCGCTCGCTGCTGCCGCTGCTCTGAGTTGGCGGGAAAGCACTGCTGGTGCGGGGGCAGCACAGCCCAGAACGGCGAGGTCTGAGACAGCCTGCGCTCTCGCGCCAAACTAGGGTGCTCGCTGCTGACTCATGACTTTCTCACTTTTTCTCGCAAGCAGAATCATTCTGCTTTTGAAACAAAGTCCTGGGACTTTGGCTGTGCGTTATTGCTGCCGTTCTCGCCCTGGGCTGCCGGGGGAGCACCGCTGTTGCAAGGGAAACAGTGAACAACACAGGGCGGCGAGGTCTGACGTGACTTGGCTGTTGTCAACGACCGACGACGAGGGTCTCGCGAGCGCAGCGAGCGAGGCCCGAGGAGGAGGGCGTTGACAGCGGCCAAGTCACGTCAGGGTGAGCCGCCTGCCCAGACATCAATGTATGTTAGCGGTGCACAGATAAAAAAGGCGAGGTCTGGCGTCACTTGGCTCACCAAAAACGTCCGCCGACGAGGGCCTCGCGAGCGAAGCGAGCGAGGTCCGAGTAGGCGGGCGCTTTTGGTGAGCCAAGTGACGCCAGGGTGAGCCGTTGCTTAACTGATTCAATTTAACCAAAATCTTAAATTTAAAAAAATAAGTGAGAGCAAAACTGTGCAAAACAGTAGCAGTGCACAGCTTAAAGCGGCAAGGTCTGACGACACTTGGGCACTGTGAACGTCCACCGACTCGGGTCTCGCGAGCGGAGCGAGCGGGGCCCGAGTCGGTGGGCGTTCACAGTGCCCAAGTGTCGTCAGGGTGAGCGCTGGCCAAACTTTTAAGAAATGTTAGCGGTGCAGTTAGTGGCGTGAGCGAAGCGAGTTTTTAATTTTATGTTATTGTTAATTCTATTTTAATTTTAGTTATTGTTTTAGTTAAATTTAGTTTTTATAGAATTTTTAATTTTAATTGTTCCCTCCCGTGTTTAATTTCATATTTATTGAATGATGCAAAAAACTAATTTTATTTATTTATTTTTAATTACATTGTTTGATGGTGTATTAACTTTAAAAAATCAACAAAAAACTGAAAACATTTGAAAAGTTAAAAAATTAGTAAGCATTTTTCATGTTTCCCTTAGGAAATTTTGTTTCCGCCATATCTCGGAACCGTTTGAGTATGCCAAAAACTTTGGAGCTTTTTGTGTATATTGACTAAAAAAATTTTTCAAAAGTAAAACCAAGGGCATAGCTTACTCCATGTTTGAGAAATTGCAAAAAAACTATTTTAAACTTTAAAAATTATAACAAAATTCTGTTTAGTTTATTAAGTTAAAATTTTGAATAATAATTTTATTGCTGTTGTTTAATAAAACAATAAAATTATTTTTTCACCTTTTTCAAACTATTTTTAAAAATTTTTAAAATTTAAAGTTACACATGCGCATTTTGGCATTTTTTCCGCGAGTCGCTACGCCTAGGACCGCAGAAAAACTTGGTTTCTGTTCCGCCAGCAGATTTCAATGGCAGGGCTGTCAGATTGGCCAAATACCAGATTTTTTTCTGGGCGGCTCGCAGAGTACGTGACGCGGATTTAGCGCCACCAGTGCACTTGGTAACTTTTGGAGCTACAGCTTTTCACCTTTTCACGTTTTCGCGCGCGCCAAACCTTGCTTATGGTCAGTCCAAACGCTCAGTTTGAGGCTCAACAAGAGCTCGTTTCATTTAATCACTTTCCTTTCAATGCAAGTCTATGGCGTTATCATGATACACAGCTGATGTAAGTGCTGCAGTTGTACAGCAGTCGCCTTTCACACTATTCTTAATCACCTTCCTAACATAGCAACAGTTTTAGCAGTACAGTGTCACCAGTCTCCCTTCAGCTACTTTTCGTGGCAGTTTTGCTCGCGAACGCAGTTTTGGTCATACTGATAGCCTCAGTCAGATGTCACAGTCGTCATTTCGGTACAAATGAGTGCAGTTTGGCAAGATGATTTCACCCTGTTGCATGTTTGAATTTAGCTATGCTCAGATCGTACAGCATCAGTCGGTCAGAGAAAAATTAGTGTTGGATCGATGAATTAAATTCAATTAAGTTAAAGGTCATTAGTCAGCGCAGAATGTCTGGGTGGTATCTTCACATAAAAATGTACGTGTCCAGCCGTTTCTGCCTAACTTGCAGTTTCCGAGAAATCGGGTCTCAAAGTTGACGTTTTCTATATGTTTTCTATGTGTCTAAAGCAAAAACAACCCGAAACAAGAAACGGCAGTGACAGTGAGAAAGAATTTACAAAAAAACTCATTTTGAGGCCTAATTCTCAGGAAACCGCTAAGTTATGCAGAAAACGCCGGACAAGTAAATTTTTATTTTAAAAGACTTTTCAACGATCCCCAGTCAAGTAGATCAACGTTTACTGAACGGTGATGTTCCTTTGTGAACACTTTTTGGTAAAGGGACATTTCATCGCAACCATTTATCGCGAGCCATTTCATCGCAGACATTTCATCGCAAAACCTTTTCATCGCAGCGTCATTTCATCGCAGTGTCATTTCATCGCAGCTTTTTTGTAATTAGAGTAATATAGCGGGGGGTTCTGGGGGGCCTAGGACCCCCCCTGGGGGGGTGCAGGGGGGAGCCTAGCGGCTCCCCCCCTGCTCGTTTGTATGCGATGAAAAGGCTTGCGATGAAATGACGCTGCGATGAAAAGGTTTGCGATGAAATGTCTGCGATGAAATGGCTCGCGATGAAATGGTTGCGATGAAATGACATAGAATCACACTTTTAAAAAAAATTTTACTATGTTTTTTTGGGAGAGTTCTTTTACGTTAGGAAAAAAATGGTTCAATTCCCTTCTGGAAACCAATATTTTCCAGGCGTCTTTTTTCGTTCTCTCCTTTTGAATTTCCCCACTGTTTTCTCCTCCGAACTTTCTTTTGTTCTCCTCCCCCTTGAACCTCCCCCTTTGATTCCTCCCCCTTTGCTGACGCTTTTGCTAGGGGTTTGCTGGTTGCCTTGTTTTTGACGGCCCAAAGAAGGCTGCACTTGCGATTTAGTCGAGGCACTGCCACTGGCGGTGGGCCCCCTTTCAGTGCCCTACAGCTGCCACTGGCGGTGGAGTCTTTTTCACCCTTTGGGCTAGGTAGGAGAACCTCCCCTGCAGCTGCCCTCTGTTGCCACTGGGGGGGGGTTTTCTTCAGCTGCGGGCTCTCGTCTTCCTCCTTGTGAAAAAGTGCTGCAGTGATTGTCCCCCTTTGTAAAACGCTGTTGTTAAAATTTTGACCTTTTCTCCGCGAAGAAAACCCCCGGGAGAGAAGTTTCCAGGATTTTGAATTGTTTGTGGTGAGGCACCACCACACCCGTCACTGTTTCTTCTTTAGGGTTCTTCTAGCGTTCATTTTCTGGTGGGCGCCTATTTTGTGGTAAGTAAAAATTAAAAAATACATTCCCTGGAAAAGGTCTGTGAATGGTTAGCTTTGTAAGCGGATTCTCTTGCTCTTCCTTTGTAAGGGAAGCCCCCTCCGGACACACATCAAGAAAGTATTT